>OY992886.1:89358165-89938621 GCA_963921405.1 Cepaea hortensis
GCTGCCACCATCACTACTACTCTCTAAAGGTTAGTTGCATATCTTTTATAGGAAGTAGCAGTCAACTTCTGAATGACCGGCATTGGTACCATTGTATGAAAACAAGCGTAGGATGGTCTGCTTCCAAATCGTCCTCAGCCGTGTTTCGAACGCAGTATGCGGGATTACGGATTGCATTCGCAACCCTTTCGCTACAAAACCGGTACAACAACAACTACTACTACTGCTGCTACTACTACTACTACTACTACTACTACTACTACTACTACTACTACTACTACTACTACTACTACTACTACTACTACTATTACTACTACTACTACTAAAACTACTACTACTACTACTACTACTACTACTACTACTACTACTACTACTACTACTACTACTACTACTACTACTACTACTTCGTCTTTTTTCTGCATCTTCTTTTTCCCCTTCCTCCTCTTTCTCCGATGATCAGGGTCTGCTATGTTTCTATTCCTGCATGAGGCATGAACCAGGCAGTGCCCCTAAGGTTTTCATCCTGTTCTTACCAGAGAAGAACCTTGCATAAACTTCAGACCTGACACAACAATCCTTATTGCAGCTAGGCACATCCTTCACAGTAAAGAAGTCATCATCATCATCATCTTCTTCCACTTCTGCCGTCAAGCGTCGTGGGGAGGAATAATTTGCGCTCCAGCGCCCGGTGGGCGGCACTGGATAGTCTCATTCCGTGTGGTTGTACAATGTCTCTGATGTCGTCAATCCATTTTCTTCTTGGACGTCCTCGTGGTCTCGTCGCAGATGATCTTTGATGTAAGGCCAGTGATGGTAGTTGCTGATGCTGCATTCTAACGACATGGCCAAACCACTTGATCTTCTGTCTGTCAATAAATGTGGCACAAGGTGTTGATCCCACTGTCTGTCTGATAACAACATTTCTTACTCGATCTCTGATTGTTAAGTTGGCAGCTCTCCTCAGGCATCTCATCTCGCAGGTGTTGATTTTGCGAAAGTGTGATTTGGATAAAGTCCAGGTTTAAAATTGGTAGCATAGAGTTGGTGTGAATATGCTGTTTATTATCTGTCGCTTTGCGGACATGGGTATATTTGGATGTTTCAGTCCATCCTACGTTTGTTTTCATGCAATGGTACCAATGCCGGTCATATATCCGAGATCGGGTATTAAGTCACTTCTCGTTGGATGAAGCGGGGTTGAGAACAAAGTTTAAGACCCTCACACTCAAGACAAACCAGACGTTTCTGGACTACGTTTCTAAAACTTCATCCCTCTACGAAATGGTTGAAAGCGGCAGAGGTGAGTTCAGACTTTGAGAAGTTACGTCATTGTATTGACACGTTTATAAAATTCTCTTGGGCAGTCTTTGTTAAGGGTCGCCATCTGTTCACCGTAGATTCTCCAGGATTCATCTTTAGATGCTCTAATTGTTCGTTTGGCATTTCGTCGTGCAATTCTATAAGTAACATAGTCTTGTTCAGATGTGGTTGTGATCCATTTTTTGAATGCTACCTTCTTTTTGAGTATGCTATCTTTAACTTCGTTGTTCCACAAAGCTCTTCTTAATCTTTTGTCCTGCCCTACTTTCTTTGTTCCACATTTATTTTCCAGTGTGTCGAGCATGCAGCCTTGAAAATCGCCCATTCCTTATCTAAGCTTGAGCAGTCATCAGGGATGTTCTTATGTAGTTATTTTATTTCTTGATTTAATTCGTCTTTAACCGTATTTTCCTGAAGCCTCCTATAATTGATGACATGTGTTGTTATCTTTTTGTTTCTTATTGTCCTGTATGTTGGAATCTTTTTTTTTTTATTATGACTGGTTTGTGATCAGTATCAACGTCTGTATTTGGGACTGCTCTTGAATCTAATAGTAGTCATCTGTCTGATTTCTAAGTAAAGAAGTACTGACTCAAAAACTGGTGTTTTCTCTGACTCGTCTCTGTCTTTCAAACAAGACATTCTCGTTCGGGAATTAAAAGACAACACTGAGTGCTGTCCACATGAACAGGACTAGTCACGTAGTAGATACACTTCCGCTGTGGATTCTATAGGAATTAACAAACTGAGATTAATCACGCCATCATCATCAAGTGCCCTGCCAGCTGGCGTAGGCGTTCATGGCGCTCCACAGAGCTCGGTCTTTGGTGTTCTGGATCAACTCTACTTATGATATTCTTTCACGCCACCGTCTCAATCCATCCAGCATAATTTTTCTTGGTCTGCCTCTGCCTCTCTTCCCCTTGATCTGTCCAGTTGTCACGACGTTCTCCAATGCCTCTCTTCTCATCACATGACCAAAATGAAGCGGTTTGTCTCTTTCTTATTGTTGTATATAATGGTATAGTTTCATTAGCCTCTTTCAGGCAATCGTTGTTATTTACTCTGGAAGTCCAAGGAATTCGGAACATTCGTCTCTGGGACCATATCTCTGTTGCTTCCAAGTTTTTCCTAATTTGTTGATTTATATTCCAAGATTAATTGCCATACAGCAAAACCGGCAGTATAGCATTTCAGCACTCTATTTCTTTCAATCAATGAAAGTAACGTATTGCATAATATGCTCTTCATTTTCTGGAATGCAGCTTTTGATTGCCCTATTCTGACACAAACAAGCTGTTCTGCCCATGTGAGAAGAGAGGCACTGAAAAACGTCAAGACAACTGAAGAGATTAGTGGGAAAAGTGGGAAAAGTGGGAAAAGTGGGAAAAGAAGCAAAAGAGGATCAAGAGCCATTATGCTGGGTGTACGGAGACGATGGCATGAAGGATTATTATCAGCAGAGTTGATCCCGAACACCAAGGACCGAGATCAGTGGGGAGGCGTGAACACCTACGCTAGTTGGCAGGGCTCATCATGATGATAACTGGGAAGCCAGGGATTTGCGGTAGTGCAGTGGCTAGACGCTCGACCCAGTTATCGTGTGTCAGAGTCCTTATCGAAGCAGGGATTTTAAAAATAAATTATTTCGGAATTTATTCTTAATTTAAATTACCATGCCGCTTTTTCCTGTGAGATCTTATATTCTATTTTTCTTTCAGCACTTTGGATAAATAAGGCTTTCGTACACTCTGCTACAATTGTTCATATTTATTTACGAGCGGGCATTACTTTGATGTATATAAAAAAATTAATGTGTGTTTTAGTATCATAAGGAAAGGTGTCCTCACAACTATCACATTATTCATCCCAAGATACTAAACACAGCAACCGAAAAAAAAAAAATCACAAATATCTGATGGTGGGGGTCACAAGACGATCAAAAAGGTCATGCGAACTGTGTTAGAGAGCTTTGACAGAAATTGTAAGAGTAGTAGTGCTGGCGGCAGTAAGCCCGGCGGTAATACTACGGGAAAGCCTGCTATTTGTGCTAAAGAGGAAAATAAGGATAGGAACATGGGATGTTAGAGGTTTATATCAGGGGAAACGTTTCGACACAAGACATTGAAGACACGTGCACGAGGCGAGGGAGCTGGCTAATGATCTAGCGTCTCTACGGAGGAACGTGATGAGAGCTACCTTCATCAAAGGACCGCTACATGAGGATAAGTTGGCCTGTGGCGAAGGGTCACGAACGCAATTCGCAATCCCGCATACCGCGTTCGAAACACAGCTGCGGGCGATTTGGAAGCAGGTCGCCTTGCGTTGCTTTCACACAGGTATGTGTGCCGGTCGTTCATGAATCAATGGTAAACTAGTGGACGTAAATTTGCTAAGAAATTATGGAGCTGACTACGACTTCCTGTAAAGGATATGTAACTATCTTAACATGATGATGACGTTGAGATGGTAGGCAGACAGGACAGTGTATGCTATCAACGATGGCGGGGTCTTCGTGGCGGAGTGATGAAACAGCCTGCCTCGCGCTCCGAAAGTTGTAGGTTCGATTCCCAACTGAATCATTCGGTTCACGGGTGCAATTTTCTCAGAGACGCCTGGGGAACGTCGCTAGTGCTACGGAGTTCGTGCTGTGGGCCAGGACTTTTTGGGCAGATCGCCCTGAGGACAGAGACCGATCCATATGGGATAAAACCCGATGCAATGAAGTCGAGCATGTAGCGTTTAAACCGTTTAACATTTTAAACAAACGATAATAGTAAAGACAGTGTATTCGACGCAAAGTAGCCTCAGTGTTTACCGGCAACTTGGCAGGAAGCACTTATTGTTTTCTCTTGCAGTAAACGGGCAGACTTCGTGCGGAGTGGCTTGCTTCGCTTCGGAGGTCACGGGTGACAAGCATCGCCTGGATCTTTTCTCCGGGGCATGCCGGTGTGCTGGGAAATGAACAGGCGGACAGATTGGCTGGCTCTGCAGAACTTGGTGGAGTATTGATACATGACAAGGCAGACGTGGTTGCGGCCTTGTGGGAGCACATGCACACCTCGGAGGAGCAAATGGATTACCATGGTCTGGCAAGAATGAGACAACGAGGAGTGACGAAGGGATCTGGCCGACGCTCAACGCTCAAAGGAAAGGCGAGACGGACTTATAATCAGATTGCTACTGGTACTATTAGTGTTGGAACTCTTCGCTGGCTGCTGAGGATGGGGACGGAGCACTTATGGGAATGCCCCGAATGCTGTGATGTCGATTCCTAAATCAATCAATCAATCAATCAATCAATCTTGCAGTAAAGACCTGGCTGTCTTGGTATGTGTGTACAGCCCCGTATTCAGAGACTATGACAAAAAATATTATATTTCTTCTTTAGTTATTTTTACGGCTTCTGGATATAATGGATAGTGGCTTACCTGCAATGATGAGTTCAGTTCACAGTTAACCCAGTATGTAGACAGTCTCACCCGTTTGCTTATCAGCTACCTCACAAACCAAAACGTATACAAGCCGAAGACAATGAGGGAGCAACAAGAAAGTATATAGAAAGTGGGCGGTTTTTACCAAACAAGCCACGAATGTCTTTGTGGTTAGTTGTGGTTTTGTTGTTGTTGTTTTGCGCTCACTCGCTTTGTACTCAAGCGTAGTCCACACACACACACACACACACACACACACACACACACACTATTTCTAGTAGTGATGGACTGAATTTTGCGAGTGGATTAGCTTTACCTATTAACAGTGTCCCTCGCCATAGGGTGAACCCACTCCAACTTCAGAGGTATCGAGGTAGCGGGTTCAACCCCAACACCGATCGGTTGAACTAAAATATTGACCTCTCGTCCTTGACTTGGGGGCGTAAATTACAAGTAACTCTGAAGTCGGAGTGAGTTCACCTGATGGCGAGACACACTGGTAATAGGGAAAATCAGTCCAGTGCACTAAAAGTATAATATTAGCACGTATATGGACGACGTTTGAGTTTAAATCGAGCGAACGAAAACTGTTTCATGTGTAGAATAAGAAAGTATAGGGTATATTTTTAATGACTGTGCAGTGGTTGAAAATACTACCGGTCCAAGCTTTGTATTTACCCTCTGTAAAGTTCATGCAACATAATAGGTAAGTACAAAACTTGGACCGGCAATATTTTCAAACACTGCACAGTCGTTAAAAATACACCCTATATATAAAGGTTAACATCGACACAATCAGCCAGTTGTGATTGTTCTTCTACCACCTATGGTAGTCGACCCAGCAGAGTAACATGGATACCACACATTTCTGTGGGAATGAAACTAGAGACAGGGAGCGGCCCACCCTATATCATAAACATAACAAGAAAAGGACTCTTTTTACACATCTTGAGACTTATCGAACATATGGTGCTTGCCGTATATTTGTATAGACCAATCGGCACTCGATTTGTGATGTAGTCAATGTTACGTCTGCCGCCTTTACTTCCTGTAGGTGATGTAGTCAATTTCACGTCTGTCGCCTTTACTTTCTGAGGGTGATGTCGTCAATGTCACGTCTGTCGCCTTAACTTCCTGTGTGGTGTTGTCAATGTCACGTCTGTCGCCTTTACTTTCTGAGGGCGATGTCTCAATGTCACGTCTGTCGCCTTTACTTTCTGCGGGTGATGTCGTCAGTGCCACGTCTGTCGCCTTTATTTCCTGTAGGTGATGTAGTCAATGTCACGTCTGTCGCCTTTATTTCCTTAGGTGATGTCGTCAATGTCACGTCTGTCGTCTTTACTTTCTGAGGGTGATGTCGTCAATGTCACGTCTGTCGCCTTTATTTTCTTCGGGTGATGGCGTTAATGTCACGTCTGTTGCCTTTACTTTATGTGGGTGGTGTCGTCAATGTCACGTCTGTCGCCTTTACTTTCTGTGGGTGATGTCGTCAATGTCACGTCTGCCGTCTTTACTTCATGTGGGTGATGTAGTCAATGTCACGTCTGTAGCGTTTGTTTTAGAGGGTGATGTAGTCATTGTCATGTCTGCCGCCTTACTTCCTGAGGGTGATATCGTCAATGTCACGTCTGCCGCCTTTACTTCCTGAGGGTGATGTAATCAATGCCACGTCTGTCGCCTTTACTTTCTGTGGGTGATGTCGTCAATGTCACGTCTGTCGCCTTTACTTCCTGGGGGTGATGTCGTCAATGTCACGTCTGTCGCCTTTACTTCTTGAGGGTGATGTCTTCAATGTCACGTATGTCGCCTTTACTTTCTGCGGGTGATGTAGTCAATGTCACCGTCTGCCGCCTTTGTTTCAGAGGGTGATGTCGTTAATGTCACGTCTGCTGCCTTTACTTCCTGAGGGGTATGTAGTCAATGTCACGTCTGTCGCCTTTACTGTCTGAGGGTGATGTAGTCAATGTCACGTCTGTCGCGTTTGTTTTAGAGGGTGGTGTAGTCATTGTCATGTCTGCCGCCTTTACTTCCTGATGGACAAGTCAAGGGATATGAACTAGAAGAAGTGAGACGTAAATCTTGTCCGTAGACGAGGGACAATCACTGGCTAGAGAAAGCAAATCCGAAGAAATGCTTGTCGAAATATCATCTACGAACCACAGGTTTGATCAAATAGTGCAAAGTCACCCATTTGTCAACAGATACCAATATGTTATGTCTTATGCGAGCAACAGATACAAGTCTGCCTGTCATTTATTTCATGTGTAGCATTATAGCATCTTATCTCATTGGCGCAAGCATATAATAATCTTTCCCCGCGCATCTTCTAAAGGGAGACAATCTATCAACGACATACACCAGAAGCATTAAACATCAGCTAAATATATTTAGTTGTGCCCCTTTCTAAGCGTTCCCCTTTAAGCGTTCCCCTTTAAGCGTTTGAGACGTAAGATGGTGCATGATGGTGGAAATGACCACGTGTTCACATGCACCCACTGTGAACGGACATTTACAGCGCAAATTGGCCTTATCAGTCACACTCGCTACCGCCATAGTTAAAAGTTATTATGCCTTTTTAAAGCACAAACTATCGTCTGTCAAGACGGCAAGGTGCCAATGTGTGTGTGCCCCTTTCTAAACTAACACCGCTTCCCACGTTGCAAACCCTGGGCTACTTCAAGTGAACAGGCAAACCACAGTATTCTAAACTAAACTTTAAAATAAGTTTAGATTTAGTCAATCGGGTGTCTTCTCCGCAGTGAAAAATGGCTATAGTGGATTACTAAAGCTCTCTGTCTCCCCCCCCCCCTGGTTTTACACTAACAAACAAACTGCTCTTCGGTCATGTTTATTTTATTTTATAAAAAAATTATATCGTTCCATTTGTATCGCTACCTTTTGCTTCCCTGCCTTCAAATTTTTTCCTCCAAAATGGTGTTAATACGAGTGTTGTATCTTTAAATAACTGAAATACTTCATTTGTCTCTCTCTTTTTTTTTTTTTTTTTTTAATTTCTTTCGTCAGTTCTCTTTTAATTCCCAGCCTAACCTTAGATTACTTGCACCCAAAACTCCACTAGATATTATATGAAATCTTTCGTGCCCACGTGATTCAAAAGCAAACAGCGCTTCTTATGTAGACTTCAGGGACAAGTTTGAACAAGGAGTGCCAGTTTTGCTACTCCTTCAGCCTTGCTACTCCTTCAGCTGCAAACAGGACCGACTCTTTACCTGCGCCCTGGTTTAACAACATGAGTAAACTCGTCTATAAATAACCCAACCCAGCAAATGTGTAGGTTGGTGAGAGGTGTCAGTAAAAACACCCGCGATTTCTGGTATATATCTCTCCGTGTGTGTGCTGGGTTGTTCTGTGAGCCTATTTCTGGGTGAATCCTTCTCAGATCTGTGACACGGGTGGAGTTCAGTAACTGAGCTACTGGTTAGTTACCGTATGTAAAGGTATGTACGCTTTCAATTATCAGTTCCGACACTACAGAATTCCGACATTGTAACGTAATGGCATGGCAATTTAATGGAGTTTTATATTCAGTCACGAACTTTATATGTTCTAATAAATAAATTTTAAAAAGTATTGTTCTCATAGCCCTTAACCTTCATTCTTAACAATACACTGAATCAAAAGTTTAGTTACTGTCTTTGGACACAAACCAGGCCATTGTGACAAATATACTATACGATATACACTTCACTTTAGCATTTTGCACAGCTTACTAATACTACTCGTATTAACTATTACTTCATATATTTATACATTTTATTTATCAAGTCTTCTAATAGAATGGTTGTACTTAATACTATTCACTATCACCTAAGTTTTATTTTTCACACGCACAATACATACAGAATCATCAATGTTGAAATTGATGTAGTATCATGTGGTACTAGTACTAGTAGTAGTTAGTTGTTGTTGTATTTGTGTTTGCTCGTGTACCTTTAACAGCAGTACCATAGTCTGGTAAGAATGAGGCAGCGAGGGGTGACGAGGGGATCTGACCGACGATCGACGCTCAGAGGAAAGGTGAGACAGACATATAATCAGATTACTACTGGAACTATTAGTGTTGGAACTCTTCGCTGGCTGCTGAGGATGGGGACGGAGCGCTTATGGGAATGTCCCGAATGCTGTGATGTCATTTCCTAAATCAATCAATCAATCAATCAATCAGCAGTACCTACATATAAATAAATATAAGTAATAGTACTATTACTAATAGTAATAATACTTATATAGGTACTTCTTCTTCTTTTTCTTCAGCGTTCCGAGCTATTGAGGTACTTATATACGTACTGCTGTAGTTAAAGGCACGGGCAGAAGCAAATGACACTATTACTAAACCAACTTCAACACTAAAGATTCTGTATATTGTTCCTGTGAACAAAACTTAGGTGATAGTACAACTATTAGACTTGATAAATACAACAGGAAAAAGGTCAGAGGTTCGACTTTATTGTACCAGGTTTTATCCCATCTTGCTCAGTTTCCTTCCTTGGTGTTACGAGTCTCTTTCCTTAGTGTTACTAAGGAAACGGTGACAACACTGAGTTGAACTGACAAAATTTAGTAATAATAGTACTAATACTTAATAGTCATAGTAGAAGTAGTAGTAGTAGTGTAGTAGTAGTAGTAGTAGTAGTAGTAGTAGTAGTAGTAGTAGTAGTAGTAGTAGTAGTAGTAGTAGTATTAGTAGTAGTAGTAGTAGTAGTAGTAGTAGTAGTAGTAGTAGTAGTAGTAGTAGTAGTAGTAGTAGTAGTAGTAGTAGTAGTAGAAGAAGTAATAGTAGTAGTAGTAGTAGTAGTAGTAGTAGTAGTAGTAGTAGTAGTAGTAGTAGTAGTAGTAGTAGTAGTAGTAGTAGTAGTAGTAGTAGTAGAAGAAGTAATAGTAGTAGTAGTAGCAGAAGCAGTAGTAGAAGTTGTAGAAGTAGTTTTTATTAAGACATGAAGTTTTGTTTCTCATGTATGTCCTTAGTCAAACTACTGAGCGTAATCTTGCCGAGAAATCATCGACAGCGGTAAAATGCTGGTGTTGACAGCGATGTTCTGTAAAGGATATGTGGGGGGGGGGGGGGGGGGGAAATGTCCATAGTAAAATCACTCTTGTTGCTGCTGTTGCTAAACCCATTCTAGCTGTTCACTCATTTCATATTTGATGGAACTGGGAGAGTTAAGGGGAAGAGGATGGGATCTGGTGATGGAAAACACACTCGTATTGACCATATGTGTGACATGTTTAGACGGGGTGTGCAATATATGGATGGTGTTGATTGTCCACAAACAAGGAGAATCACTGGGATTTTCATGCAGTTTCATGGAGTGCAGAGTCATCAGTCATGGTGGAGAACAAGATCCATCATCACTACATGAACCATGCTTGAGTCTAGAAAACTCTATAGGGAGTTAAAGAGGTGTTTGTGTCACTATTGTAAACAACCCTGCCACTTCACCTTCAGAGCATACCTTACTGAATCGTTTGATAAAGACCATTATAAAGATTAGTCACCAATACAAAAGATGTTTTCGTCAGTTTGTAAATTTGGCATTTTAATTACAATTTATTCACTATATCGTTTTCATCAAGTGTCTTGCCAACTGACATAGACAGTCATGTTTCTCCACATCTCATGATGTATAATTTAATACATTGGCTGTATAGAACTGCTATTGTTACCATGACCCATAAGGGAAAGAATGAATAGTAACACCATGGAAAGAGACTAGTAACACTAAGGAAAGAGACTAGTAACACTAAGGAAAGAGACCAGTAACACTAAGGAAAGAGACTAGTAACACTAAGGAAAGAGACTAGTAACACTAAGGAAAGAGACCAGTAACACTAAGGAAAGAGACTAGTAACACTAAGGAAAGAGACTAGTAACACTAAGGAAAGGGGCTAGTAACACTAAGGAAAGAGACCAGTAACACTAAGGAAAGAGACTAGTAACACTAAGGAAAGAGACTAGTAACACTAAGGAAAGAGACCAGTAACACTAAGAAAAGAGACTAGTAACACTAAGAAAAGAGACTAGTAACACTAAGGAAAGAGACTAGTAACACTAAGGAAAGAGACTAGTAACACTAAGGACAGAGACTCGTAACACTAAGGAAAGAGACTAGTAACACTAAGGAAAGAGACTAGTAACACTAAGGAAAGAGACTAGTAACACCATGGAAAGAGACTAGTAACACCATGGAAAGAGACTAGTAACACTAAGGAAAGAGACTAGTAACACTAAGGAAAGAGACTAGTAACACTAAGGAAAGAGACTAGTAACACTAAGGAAAGAGTCTAGTAACACTAAGGAAAGAGACTAGTAAGACTAAGGAAAGAGACTAGTAACACTAAGGAAAGAGACTAGTAACACTAAGGAAAGAGTCTAGTAACACTAAGGAAAGAGACTAGTAAGACTAAGGAAAGAGACTAGTAACACTAAGGAAAGAGACCAGTAACACTAAGGAAAGATACTAGTAACACTAAGGAAAGAGACTAGTAACACCATGGAAAGAGACTAGTAACACTAAAGAAAGAGACTAGTAACACTAAGGAAAGAGACTAGTAACACTAAGGAAAGAGACTAGTAACACTAAGGAAAGAGACTAGTAACACTAAGGAAAGAGACTAGTAAGACTAAGGAAAGAGACTAGTAACACTAAGGAAAGAGACTAGTAAGACTAAGGAAAGAGATTAGTAACACTAAGGAAAGAGACTAGTAACACTAAGGAAAGAGACTAGTAACACTAAGGAAAGAGACTAGTAACACTAAGGAAAGAGACTAGTAACATTAAGGAGACTAGTAACACTAAGGAAAGAGTCTGGTAACACTAAGGAAAGAGACTAGTAACACTAAGGAAAGAGACTAGTAACACTAAGGAAAGAGACTAGTAACACTAAGGAAAGAGACTAGTAACACTAAGGAAAGAGACTAGTAACACTAAGGAAAGAGACTAGTAACACTAAGGAAAGAGACTAGTAACACTAAGGAAAGAGACTAGTAACGCTAAGGAAAGAGACTAGTAACACTAAGGAAAGAGACTAGTAACACTAAGGAAAGAGACTAGTAACACTAAGGAAAGAGACTAGTAACACTAAGGAAAGAGACTAGTAACACTAAGGAAAGAGACTAGTAACTCTAAGGAAAGAGACTAGTAACACTAAGGAAAGATACTAGTAACACTAAGGAAAGAGACTAGTAACACTAAGGAGAGAGACTAGTAACACTAAGGAGAGAGACTAGTGTCACTAAGGAAAGAGACTAGTAACACTAAGGAGAGAGACTAGTAACACTAAGGAGAGAGACTAGTAACACTAAGGAGAGAGACTACTAACACTAAGGAAAGACTAGTAACACTAAGGAGAGAGACAAGTAACACTAAGGAAAGAGACTAGTAACACTAAGGAAAGAGACTAGTAACACTAAGGAAAGAGACTCGTAACACTAAGGAAAGAGACCAGTAACACTAAAGAAAGAGACTCGTAACACTAAGGAAAGAGACCAGTAACACTAAGGAAAGAGACTAGTAACACTAAGGAAAGAGACTAGTAACACTAAGGAAAGAGACCAGTAACACTAAGGAAAGAGACTAGTAACACTAAGGAAAGAGACCAGTAACACTAAGAAAAGAGACTAGTAACACTAAGGAAAGAGACTAGTAACACTAAGGAAAGAGACTAGTAACACTAAGGAAAGAGACTAGTAACACTAAGGAAAGAGACCAGTAAGACTAAGGAAAGAGACTAGTAACACTAAGGAAAGAGACTAGTAACACTAAGGAAAGAGACTAGTAATAAGGAAAGAAATCGAGCAAGATGGGATGAAACATATGCAATGAAGTTGAACCTCTGACCTTTTTCCTGTTAGAATAGTGATAATGTAACCGAGCAAACACGTTGTGAGAGGTGACTCAGGAGGGGTGGCATGACACTGGCTGCATCATCCCATAGACAACTGTAAAATCCAACCAATCATGTGCAATTCTACAAAGAGCGTGGTGCAAGTATGTTGAGGGGCCCATGCTCAATGATTGGCAGAAGAAAAAGAAGAAGAACAGTACTGAACAGCAGACACCCATCTCATGTATCATAGAAGGATAAGAAAGTAGCTAAATCCATTTACCTGTTGTCAGTTAGTTAGTTAGTTATCAGTTGGGGTATCTTCGTTGCACTCCGGACATGTCCATAGGTGCTCAGATCCTCCCCCCAGCATATGCATCAGCGTCCGGTGGCTAATAGTGCCAGTTCTGTGTTGGTTGACGAGGCGCTTTGTTTTCCCGATGTACCTCTCGCGTCTGGCTGTGCCGATTCTTACTCCCAGGTCTTTCATCCTGGAAAGCGATGTGGAATCACTGGCGTCAAAATCCTCTGTTCTCGCCATATCTTTAAGGGCGTTAATAACATCGGCACGATCCATGGGCTGGCCATCTACAGGGGGTGCAGAGCCAGCCAATTTATCAGCTCGTTCATTTCCCTCGACTCCCGCATGTCCCGGGACGAAGATGAAGGTGACTTTGCGGACAACAGACTTCTGCAGCGACTCAGTCCACTGTCTACGTACAGATCCAGCTTCGACCTTCTGAATCATGCTCATTGAATCACTTAGTACACACCTGTTGTATTTTGACATAGTAAATCCTGCTTGGGTCTAATGTTGATATCCTTAAATTTAATGTGAGGGAAAGATTCACAAGTTTTATTTTGCTCTGGATGTTTCTGGTCGCTGTTACTTTCCTAAGAAAATCTCTAGTACTAATTGTAAGAGAATAGATTTATCATAAGTTGTACTAATCATGCCAGTACTTGGGAATTGAACCTCTGATCTTTCTGTTGTTAAGCTTGTGCAAGAACTGATTTGTTACCACAGTTCCTATGGTGTAAATTTTGTACTTTTAAGTACTGATTCATTTCAGCATTTCATTAACTATTAAGTGCCATGGGATGATAAATTGTCTTATTCTAACATCCCGTAAGTCCCATGGGCTTATAAATCAAGCTATAGTTAAAATATTACTACAGTAGTTTTCCCAATGAAACCTCTTTTAATTTTATAAATAATACAACATATTTGATTCCATATTATTAACTTTTAAGTCATAACTGTGACACAGGAAAAGTTGAGTTGAACTGTGTTGAGTCGGGCTAAGAACCAACATCACTGCACTCAGGACATTCCCATACATGCTCCATCCCCTCGTTCAACAGCCAGTGAAGAGTCATACAACTATTCATTCCCAACGTTTTCTGATTGAAAGTTCTCCTTGTCTTCCCTCTCAGCCTTGAGATTCTTCCAGAGCCTCTGCCAATCCCCTGCAGTATTATTCTTTCCACATACAGATTGAGAAAAGATTCTTTTATAGTCACGTGTTACTACTCACATGTTAATTACTCACACATTTGGGTCAGGAGTAATGAACTGACTTAATTGTGCTACCTTAATTAGTCTGTCCATATATAAATCTTCAAATGCTGACATTTCAGAATTATCTCAGAAAATAGGCAACATAAAAATATACTCAAGTGGCCAGATGGATAGGCCACTTGTATATTCATTACAGCGTTTGCTGTTTGTTTGTAGATTGTAATTACTGAGTTAGATTTGAAGGCAAAAACAACATTTCAAAGCTGAATAGTCTAGTAGTGCAAAACACTTAAACTGATTCAGTGTCAATCATAAAGAAGGTTTGGACCAAAGATGGTACGCAATAAAATGAAGTATTACAATGTAAATTTCCATTAACTGAGCATTAAAATTAAGGAAGATACCAGATACAAAACAAATAATATAATAACCCTAGTGTGGCGATATATTGTCTTTCTGTTCAAATGGGAGATCACATTTGGCAATGTATTATCCCTGGGCACTGAATTAGCTAAGGGAGACAACTATACAGTTAAGGGAGACAACCCCACAGTTAAGGGAGACAACTCCACAGCCTTAATAAATAGTTTTAGTCACTTAATTGTATCTGCATATTGACAATACCTTGTTATCACTGCCCACATGACTAGCCCACACAGTTGTAACATTCAAAAAGTAACTATACATTGTTGATCTTTACATTATGGCCTTTAAGACTGAAAAAGGGTATACTATCTTAAACAAACAAACAAATTGTCGTTTATTGGACCATTGTACTTAAAGATTTAAAGAGCTTAGAGGCAAGAGGTTTAAATTCGTTGCATTGGATTTTATTCCTTTTGGCTCGGCCTCTTGCCGCTGAGCGGCCTGTCAAAAACTTCGCACAGAGCACTAACTCTGTAGCTTATTAAGACAAATAAATTTGAGGAAAATGAAATATTTTAAAAAGGCATGAAAGTCTAGAAAAGATAATAATTTTGGAGGGTGGCATAATATGAAAGTGGAGAAGAGAAAGACCTCAACATAGATGAATTGAGGATTTGATAGATAACTTACAGATGACAGCAGCAGAAGCAGGTCATCTGGCTGATGTTATATTGATTCAGTTTGAAAGACTGCTTTGAGGGAAAAGTTCTGGACAGAATAAACCACTAGATAATGATACTTATAAATACAATGGAATATAACCCATCTATTTCACTGAATCTTGATTTTACAGTCTTAACTGTGTCCACTATGAGTATAATTATTTTTGAGCTACTTCAAAATGAAGAACATCTTGAGTGTTGGGAGCCGTGGTAACATGCTAGCCTGCTGGTCCAGTGGTCATGTGTTCGAATCCCTCATCCAGTCAGATTTTAAAATCTGATCTGGGCTTCCAGGATGGCCTGGCCTAAAATGAGTGCAAGGAAATGTCCGGGGGGGGGGGAGTCAGGGGTAGCCAGCATGATACCGACCACATCACTCATCAAGTGCTGATTGGTCTTTACAACTATGGGGCTCGCACCATATATCAATACGCCTCAAGGTGTGTAAGGGGTACTATACAGTTTTGTATACCCAACACGCCTCAAGGTGTGTAAAGGGTACTATACAGTTTTGTATACCCAATACGCCTCAAGGTGTGTAAAGGGGTACTATACAGTTTTGTATACCCAATGGTGTGTGAAGGGTACTTTACTGTTTCGTATACCCAATAAGTCTCGAGGCATTTAAAGGGGTACTATACAGTTTTGTATACCCAATACTCCTCAAGGTGTGTGAAGGGGTACTATACAGTTTTGTATACCCAATACTCCTCAAGGTGTGTGAAGGGGTACTATACAGTTTTGTATACCCAATACTCCTCAAGGTGTGTGAAGGGGTACTATACAGTTTTGTATACCCAATACGCCTCAAGGTGTGTGAAGGGGTACTATACAGTTTTGTATACCCAATACGCCTCAAGGTGTGTAAAGGGGTACTATACAGTTTTGTATACCCAATACACCTCAAGGTGTGTGAAGGGCACTTTACTGTTTCGTATACCAATACATCTCAAGGCGTTTAAAGAGTACTTTACTGTATTGTATACTAGAGTATATTTCTTATGGCCAGTTTAAAGAGTACTTTACTGTATTGTATACTAGAGTATATTTCTTATGGCCAGTTTAAAGAGTACTTTACTGTATTATATACTAGAGTATATTTCTTATGGCCAGCTTACTCTTAAAAAGTATGCTCTGTGGTGAAGGTGCTACGAATGCAATTCGTAATACCGCATTCGAAACACAGCTGCGGGAGATTTTGAAGCTGACCGCCTTGCGTTGGTTTCCATACAATGGTATGAGTTCCGGTTGTTAAAAACTTAAACTTACCCAGGTATCACAAACAACCAAAAAAAGCTCGATTTGACTGCTACATCCTGTAAAGGATATGCAACAAACTGTTTTTTTTTTATTTGCGTTTCCCTTACATGACGTTGCAGTCAACAGCAGCATTTTCTTGTTTAATAAAAGCCCAAGTTCTGAAATAGGAAAATACTATGGGCCTATGATGTGCTAGGTCCATCACATGTTGTATGCCTAAATCCATGGAGCAATAGGTGGTCAGTCTTTCTTTCCGATAGGAAGTGGCCAGTCCAGGAATGAAACCCTCCTCTGACCGCACTCATACCACTGTCAGTGCAACATCCTAACCATTATACCAACATGTCAGATATCTTACTCTTTGCAACCTACAAATTCACGGCATATTAAAAACATCCAAGCTCTTTATATTCTGTTTGTTCAAAGTTCATGTTTCAGAGACACACAGTGCTATGGGCTGGATTTCTGTAGTGCATATCCTTTTATGTTGGTCAATATTGCTGTTATTGTAAGAAATGTTTATTTCTCCTGGGATGGCGTTTTTCCTACTATGCTGATAGATCTAATTTCAGCTTTATGATCAGTCTTCTTTGTAATGATTTTGTCCAGATAGACAAGCCTCTGCATGTGTTCGATGATATTTCTCTGTAGTCTAAAATGTATGCTTTGGGTTTATGTGGCAAATAATAATGAAAATGGGCAAAGGGTGCCACAGAAGTGTCCATGCAACAGCTGATAGAACTGTGGTTCTCAACCTTTTTTGGCCCATGCACCCCTTCACCATATATTCAGAATGTCATTCCCCCCCCCCCCCTTTCATATTTCCTCCCTATAAATCCCTCCTATCCCGCCCCTACACAGTTTACATAGAAATGGAAGCTAAATTTAATAACACATACTAGTAAAAGTCTAGACATCTACATAAAACGTGATTTGCGGGTCTACTTACGTTATAAAATGAATTTCAGAAGGGCGAGAAGTACAGAACCATAAAATATTGCGGGAAAAACAATATCAAGTAATCGGTTCTTGTATTAACACGATCTTGAAATAATCTGAATTCCCCCCTGTAAACCCTAAATTCCCCCCTCCCATGTAATTATAATCACTGACGGACATGTGGTAACAGGTCAAACAAGAGGGTGGGTTTTATTGCAAAGACAAATGGAGACTGTTTTAAAAAGAGGAGTTTAGCGTATGCTTTTATGACATCTACCATGAGAATGGAAGTTGAGATTGTGATGGCAGCCTTCTGGTGGTTGGGGAGCAGCACAACTAGCCATGTTGTGTTTGTAACGAATTCACAGTGTGCTTCAGAAAGTGGAAAGTAGAATGTTCCAGGTAGAGTGGCTTGCATCCCTTGACAAAATAGAGATTGTGAGCATATTAGAGATTTTGTGCCAAGAGCATGCTGGTGTGATGGACAATGAAAGGGCTGATAGATTAGCTGCAGCTGCCCATCTGGATGGAGAGTTACTTTATGGTAAAGATGATGCGGTGAAGGCTGTATGGAGTCGGTTAGAGAGTCCAACTGAAAAAACGAAATATCCATGTTTGGAAAGACTGGCTCAGAAGGGAATAAGTACTGGTCGCTGGTCAGATTAAACAAGTCTCAATTTGGGATTAATCTCTGGATCATTGTGTTATTAAGATTCAGTAACCACATTGTCATGACCTTTTATATGCTTGTGTAAGTTAGTACATAATCATCCATCCATCCATCATGTGCCATGCCGGTAAGCGTGGGCGGTCATGTTCTGCCATCTCACTCGATCACCAGAGTCGTGGATCAGCTCCGTGTTTCTGTCTCGACCATGCCACAAGGCCAAGCCATCCAGATACTTGCTTCTAGGTCTTTCCCTTGGTCTGTTCCCCTCGATCTTACCAGTTGTCACCAAGTTCTCCAAATCATCTCTTCTCATAACATGCCCAAAAAATTGTGACTGTCTACGTCTAATGTCTCTAATCAGTTTACGATCTTCATTTGTTTCTTGAAGGACTTGTTCATTGGTCTTTCTGGCTGTCCATGGTATTCTTTGCATAGAATCACAGTGGCCCTTATTTTCTTTATAGGTACATAAATTACAGTGACCGTTTATATATACTTGTGTAGGAATGGTACATACATGACCATATATGCTTGTGGAGGTATGGAACATACATTATCATATATGCATGTGGAAATAAGCTACTACATTACCATAGATCTCTTTACGTATGGTGCATCATATACATATATGTTTGTGAAAGTATGGTACATACTTTATCATATATGTTTGTGGAAGTATGGTACATACATTATCATATATGTTTGTGGAAATATGGTACATACATTATCATATATGTTTGTGGAAGTATGGTACATACATTATCATATATGTTTGTGGAAATATGGTACATACATTATCATATATGTTTGTGGAAGTATGGTACATACATTATCATACATGCTTGTGGAAGTATGGTACATATATTATCATATATGTTTGTGGAAGTATGGTACATACTTTATCATATATGTTTGTGGAAGTATGGTACATACATTATCATATATGTTTGTGGAAATATGGTACATACATTATCATATATGTTTGTGGAAGTATGGTACATACATTATCATATATGTTTGTGGAAGTATGGTACATACATTATCATATATGTTTGTGGAAGTATGGTACATACTTTATCATATATGTTTGTGGAAGTATGGTACATACATTATCATATATGTTTGTGGAAATATGGTACATACATTATCATATATGTTTGTGGAAGTATGGTACATACATTATCATATATGTTTGTGGAAGTATGGTACATACATTATCATATATGTTTGTGGAAGTATGGTACATACATTATCATATATGCTTGTGGAAGTATGGTACATACATTATCATATATGTTTGTGGAAGTATGGTACATACATTATCATATATGCTTGTGGAAGTATGGTACATACATTATCATATATGTTTGTGGAAGTATGGTACATACATTATCATATATGTTTGTTGAAATATGGTACATACATTATCATATATGTTTGTGGAAGTATGGTACATACATTATCATATATGTTTGTTGAAATATGGTACATACATTATCATATATGTTTGTGGAAGTATGGTACATACATTATCATATATGTTTGTGGAAATATGGTACATACATTATCATATATGTTTGTTGAAATATGGTACATACATTATCATATATGTTTGTGGAAGTATGGTACATACATTATCATATATGTTTGTTGAAATATGGTACATACATTATCATATATGTTTGTGGAAGTATGGTACATACATTATCATATATGTTTGTGGAAGTATGGTACATACATTATCATATATGTTTGTGGAAGTATGGTACATACATTATCATATATGCTTGTGGAAGTATGGTACATACATTATCATATATGTTTGTGGAAGTATGGTACATACATTATCATATATGCTTGTGGAAGTATGGTATATACATTATCATATATGCTTGTGGAAGTATGGTACATACATTATCATATATGCTTGTGGAAGTATGGTACATACATTATCATATATGTTTGTGGAAGTATGGTACATACATTATCATATATGTTTGCGGAAGTATGGTACATACATTATCATATATGCTTGTGAAAGTATGGTACATACATTATCATATATGCTTGTGGAAGTATGGGACATACATTATCATATATGTTTGTGGAAGTATGGTACATACATTATCATATATGTTTGTGGAAGTATGGTACATACATTATCATATATGCTTGTGGAAGTATGGGACATACATTATCATATATGTTTGTGGAAGTATGGTACATACATTATCATATATGTTTGTGGAAGTATGGTACATACATTATCATATATGTTTGTGGAAGTATGGTACATACATTATCATATATGTTTGTGGAAGTATGGTACATACATTATCATATATGCTTGTGGAAGTATGGTACATACATTATCATATATGTTTGTGGAAGTATGGTACATACATTATCATATATGCTTGTGGAAGTATGGTATATACATTATCATATATGCTTGTGGAAGTATGGTACATACATTATCATATATGCTTGTGGAAGTATGGTACATACATTATCATATATGTTTGTGGAAGTATGGTACATACATTATCATATATGTTTGTGGAAGTATGGTACATACATTATCATATATGCTTGTGAAAGTATGGTACATACATTATCATATATGTTTGTGGAAGTATGGTACATACATTATCATATATGTTTGTGGAAGTATGGTACATACATTATCATATATGTTTGTGGAAGTATGGTACATACATTATCATATATGCTTGTGGAAGTATGGTACATACATTATCATATATGTTTGTGGAAGTATGGTACATACATTATCATATATGCTTGTGGAAGTATGGTACATACATTATCATATATGTTTGTGGAAGTATGGTACATACATTATCATATATGTTTGTGGAAGTATGGTACATACATTATCATATATGTTTGTGGAAGTATGGTACATACATTATCATATATGTTTGTGGAAGTATGGTACATACATTATCATATATGCTTGTGGAAGTATGGGACATACATTATCATATATGTTTGTGGAAGTATGGTACATACATTATCATATATGTTTGTGGAAGTATGGTACATACATTATCATATATGTTTGTGGAAGTATGGTACATACATTATCATATATGTTTGTGGAAGTATGGTACATACATTATCATATATGCTTGTGGAAGTATGGTACATACATTACCATATATGTTTGTGGAAGTATGGTACATACATTACCATATATGCTTGTGGAAGTATGGTACATACATTACCATATATGCTTGTGGAAGTATGGTACATACATTACCATAGATCCCTTTACATACGGTACATACATTACCATATATGCCTGTGGAGGTATGGTATATAAATTACAGTTATCCTTTATATGCTTATTTAGGTAAAGTGCCGGTCTCTCTGGCTGTGGGGTTACAACACTTTCTCTCTGTAATCCCGTTTATCACGCAGAGTCTCGTAGCGGAGCGAGAGCTGAGGCGGTTCGACCCCCGCTCGTGACTTGCGGGATACTGAGCCGGCCGCTCAGAAAGCAATGGCAAACTACTGAGCGTAATCTTGCCAAGAGATCAACATACAGCTGAAAGATGCTGGTGTTGACAGCTAAGTCCTGTAAAAGGGATATGCTAAAAAAAAAAAATAAAAAAAAAATAAATTATAGTACCCTTTATGTGTAGGAATAGGAATGGAACATAAATTATTACTACCCTTTATATGCTTTAGAGCTGCAGTAGCGCAGTGGATAGACTGCTAGCCTGCTAACTTGCTGGTCATGTGTTCAAACCCCCTTCATCGCAGGGATATTCTGTTCATCAACCCAGCCTTAGGTACTTGGGAATTTTGATGGAAGTAAAGGCCCATTAGCGTGATATTGACCATTTCACCCATCATGTGAAATTGGTCTGAAACTATGCACCATATTCCCAATAACACCTCTGGGCATGAGAACAGATCTTTTACGTCTACTTCATATTTTTGTGGCGGTCTTCTTCTGTCTTCCATCTCCCAAAGGAACATTGGTCTTAAACAACTCAAGCCAAGCTCTTTGTAAACTTCTTCATGATTGGTTGAATTTTGTAGATGACGACTTGCATGGTATGTTACAATGTTACTGTTCTTACTTTCCTTATGGGCCACAGGGTAATTCATTTTTAATTCACCGCAAACAAACCGCATAGTTATTTTTAGCACCGACCTAGATCTGCTGGGATCGTCGATTTTCAGATAGGGATATTGGGATTCTCTTTGTGGTCGGTAGACAAGTGTGTTTGCAGCAAGATGTACCCAAAACCACATGTCATTGTCTTCACAAACTGACCCCAGATACATCAAAGATGAGCACAGATAGATGGGACATACACAAGATAAGACGAGTAGCACAAGATATGGATATACATTCCAACGACGGTAAGCTGTTTTTCAGACGCGGTATGCGGGATTACGAATTGCGTCCATAATCCCTTCGCCACAGAGTTGGTTTGTGAGGGTACTGCACATAATTACCACAGCCATTTATATTCTTTTATCATAATTAAGTGCCTTGCTGATTGACGTGGGCCATCATGCTTCATCCCATCTTGTCATCTGCAACAGCATGTATTAATTTATGTGCTGATACCTTTCCATGTCATGATAAAAGGCTATCAGTAATCTCCTCTCACTGTCTTCCTCTCTCTTTCTATAAGTCTTTCCAATCATGACACTAAGTTTCAGTTTTTCTCTTTTCATAATGTGACCATAAATAATGTCGGCATCTTTCTGCATTTGTAATAATTTAATATTAACGATTTTCTATACCGATATTCAGAAAACAACAACAGCCATGGAAAAAACATCTGTCAGCAGATTCTTTATGCTGGTTGTTCTAACTTGCATCATTACCCAAGGTTTAAGTCAGAGGTCACAAGAAAAGCGGCAGAAATGGTCAGCGTTTGAATATCCTAACCCTCGATATGAATACAGCCAGTGCGGAAGACCAAACATGTCTTCCATCTGTGATCCAAATGGTGTCATTTCAAGGCAAGATGGTGAGTGTGTAGTTTCATGTATATAATGGTTTATTTGATATTTTAAAACTAACACCGTTCAGTAACCTGTAGTGCTTTTATTTCTCTACTGACAGAATGCTACCTAGAATTGTAAGAGATCAGTAATAAATCTTGGATTTATGATAAGCATCTCTTGGGGCCTAATCAGGCATAACGCAAAATATAAGACTCACAATGTCTCACTGAGTCAAATGCCCATATACGATGTGCACACACATCGTGATTGTAACTGACTCAGAAAGCATGCTGAGTAGGGTGAGAACTGGCAAGCTTCATGCCGAGTGGCTTGCTTCGCTTCGGAAGTCACGGGTGGCAAGCATCATCTGGATATTTTCTCCGGGGCATGCTGGTGTGTTGGGGAATGAATAGGCGGACAGATTGGCTGGCTCTGCAAAACTTGGTGGAGTATCGATGCATGATAAGGCAGACGTGGTTGTGGCCTTATGGGAGCACGTGTACACCTCGGGGGAGCAAATGGATCACCATGGTCTGGCAAGAATGCGACAGCGTAGAGTGACGAGGGGATCTGGCCGATGCTCGACGCTTAAAGGAATGGCGAGACGCACATATAATCAGATTGCTACTGGTACTATTGAGGTTGGAACTCTTCGCTGGCTTCTGGGACGGGGCGCTTATGGGAATGCCCCGAATGCTGTGATGTCGATTTCTAAATCAATCAATCAATCAATCAATCAAATGCCCAAATCTACATTTACAGGAGGTGGTCTTTCCCCCTGGGCATAGGGTTAGTCTGTTGACAACAAAATACCCGGTGGAGGAAATATGACCAACCTCGGCTTAATCCCAGCGACTCTGTATGTTGGACCATGACCTGGTTATATTCCAACATACTTTTCCACAGATGTGAAGTTCTACTGCCAGTGTTGCACATTCCACTTGTTTCTGGGCTTGAAGAAGGGAAGGAAAGCTCTTTATCACATTTACATTATCATGTAGAGAGGCACCGGGTTGGAAGAAAAGCCTATATATATATCAATCATGTGCCATGCCGGAAAGCGTGGGCGGTCATGATTCGCCATTTCACTCGATCACCAGAGTCGTGGATCAGCTCAGTGTTCCTGTCTCGTCCATGCCATGTGGCCAAGCCATCCAGGTATTTTCCTCTCGGTCTTCCTCTTGGTCTGTTCCCTTCGATCTTGCCAGCTGTCACTAAGTTCTCCAGTCCATTTCTTCTCATAACATGTCCAAAAAATTTTGACTGTCTACGTCTAATTTCTCTAATCAATCTACGATTTTCATTTGTCTCTTGTAGTACTTGGTCATTGGTTTTTCTATCTGTCCATGGTATTCTTTGCATTTTCCTCAGAAACCACATTTCTGCAGCCATCAGATGTTTTTCAGCTTGACTGCACATTGTCCAAGTTTCACATCCATACAAAAGAACAGGCTCTATGTATCCCCTCAACACTCTTTTTCTCGTTTCAATTGACATCATTTTATTGGTCAGAATGTTTTTCATCTTGCTAAAGGCTACTTTCGCAATGGCGATACTTGTTCTAATCTCTTCAAGGCATCTGCCATCAGATGTTATGACTGTTCCGAGATAATTGAACCGATTCACTTGTTGAAGAATATTCCCATTTACTTGTATATTACATTGTGGTACTTCGTTCTTCCTAGTGACGACCATAACCTGTGTCTTCCTACAATTTAATTCCAACCCCAGCTGCTCACTGTGTACAACAACAGCGTCTACTAATTGTTGCAGATCCTGTGCATTGTCTGCAATCAATACTGTATCATCTGCATATCTAATGTTATTTATGTTTCGTCCTCCAATGCTGATTCCATTTAGGTCTTCTACATTTCTGAAAATATTTTCACTGTATAGGGCAGTGTTTCCCAACCTTTTTTGTACCATGCCTCACTTAAGCCTTTCTAAAATTCATATTGCCCCCCTCCCCCGCCCCATGCCCCCCCCCCCTCAACATATACATTATTTTTAATATTCAAAAATTGAAATGTTCACTAGAGAAACTTGAATGATAGGTTTTAGGAAGAAATCACTAGGTAATTATTGAGCAAACACAGTAAGTAAATTTTCAAAACATATAATGGAGAACTGAAATTCAAGTACAAAATAATTTTAATGAAAGATTTTTCTATATTATTTTAATTATTAGTAATTATTTATTATTTAAATTTAGTGAGATCCTTGCGCTTGATGCTTGCTGCAAAGAGATCTTATGTCAGGTTCCAATTTAGTTAACTTCAGTATCAAGTCTCCCCGTTTTGTTATATTCAGCCGATTTCTTCCATTTTCAAATTTCCCCCATTAACAGTCAAATTGCCCCCCTGTGGGGCGTGGGCCCCACGTTGGGAAACACTGGTATAGGGAAAAAAGATCTGGAGACATTACACATCCCTGCCTAACACCTCTCTTAATAGGTTGATATTGTCCTACTTCATTATCAATCCTTATGGCAGCTTGTTGTTTCCAATATATGTTTTTTATAAGTCTAATGTCTTTCCCATCAATTTGTAGATCTGCAAGAATACCCACAATGTTTACATGTCTAACTCTATCAAAAGCCTTTGTGTAGTCAATAAAGCAAAGATGTATATCCTTGTTTACTTCTAAAGCACGTTCAACAACTGTTCGCAGCATAAACACAGCATTTACTGTACCCTTTCCTTCTACAAACCCACATTGTTCTTCCCCTATTTCAGGTTGTATTTTCTTCCTCACTCTTTGCATGATAATTCGTAACAAAATCTTTGTGATGTGACTCATTATACTAATTGTTCTATGTTGATAACATTCTAAGGTTCCTGATTTCTTTGGGATTGCAATAAATACAGAATTACATAATTCAGAAGGTATATCTCCAGTATCATATAATGTGTTCAGCAGTCTAGTGACTTGCTATAGTCCAAATTCTTCTAAAGCTTTAATCATTTCTGTTGTGATGTTATCTGCACCGGGGGGGCCTTGCCAGCTTTCATATGCTTAAGAACATTTTGAACCTCCATCTTTAAAATTGCTGGTCCTTCATTATTAAATCTAATAGCATACTGTTCCTCTCTGTTATCATTATACAAGTCTTTCACATAATCTGTCCATACATGTAGAATCTGATCTTTTTCTATTATGATTTTGCCATCTTTAGTTTTTAGACAGCCTGTTGATGTACTTGTTCTTTTATTAGTAAGTTCCTGAATTCTTTTGTGCACTAATTTGGTATTTTGACTGTTGTGTTGTTTTTCAATTTCTAAGCACTTTTCCTCAAGCCATGATTCTTTTGCCTTCCTACATAATATTCTGACTTGTCTGTGAATTTCTTCATATTTGGCAGGATTATTTTTGTTGAGTCTTCTTGTTTCTATTAAGTGTAAAATTTCCTCAGTCATCCATTTCTTACGACCCACCTTCTTTAATTTTGGAATAGTTGTTTCTGCTGCCACATTGATTGAATTCTTTAACATTTCCCATTGATCATCCACATCCTGGAATAGGATCTCTAGATCAGACAATATTTCAAATCTGTTCTGTACTTCTATGTTGAATGTGTTTTGTATTTCCTTGTCATTACTCAATGTACACAAGTCATATTTAGTGTTTCCTGTTATATACTTGACTTTCTTCAACTTTATCCTCAATGTTCCTGTGAGTAATCTGTGGTCACTATAACAATCAGCACTAGGAACTGTTTTTGCTACTGTTAACGCGTTTCTAAATCTTCTGCTAATGAGAATGTAGTCAATCTGGTTTCTAATCCTGCTATCAGGACTCCTCCAGGTCCATAATCTTCTAGGGTGTTGCTTGAACCAGCTGTTTCCTACAATCATTTCCTGTTCTTTTGCCCACTCTACTAGTCTGTATCCTCTTTCATTTCTCTCTCCTAAACCATAGTTTCCTACTGTGTATCTATCCCCTTGATTTCCTACTTTTGCATTGAAGTCCCCTATTATGATGTTTATTTCTGAATTTTTACATTTCTTTAAGGCAGACTCTATGTCATTATAAAATTCCTCTGCACTATCTTCACTGGACTCTCCTGTTGGGGCATATACTTGAATAACATTTATGTTAAAAGGTCTGCCACTCAATTTAACTAGTAGAACTCTGTCCGACACGGCCCAATATCCCTGAACAGACGTTGATGTTTTCCGGTCCAAAATTATTGCCACTCCCCTATGTCGATCTTCACCTCCAGAATAAATAATCTTAAAATCTTTATGTATCTTGATGCCTGCTCCTGTCCATCTCGTTTCGCATATACCTAATATATTAATTTTTTCTCTTTGAATTTCTTGTGTTATGTTCTCTAATTTTCCGGCGTTGTTTAACGTCCTAACGTTCCATGTTCCTAATTTTAATGTCTCTGTCCTTGTCTTGCGATGATCAGTCTTTAAGCGAATCATAATAAACTAGGCAATTTCAAAGAGGTAGTTTGCCGTTGCTTTCCTCTATGGCAGTGACCATACTGGCCGGATGACCGCAATCATTGTCTCTCGAAAGAGATCCTCTGCTTGCCGTCGCGAAACTCGAGACCATAACCAACAAATATCTGTCGGCTGCCCTCAAAATTTCATCCACCACCTGCCTTCCGTGGCTTCTTTTGAATACTTCCAATAAACGAACACGAAATAACATCACATAATCCAAAGGAAAAACACTATCCACACGAATTCCACGGGAATTTCCATAGGAAATCCACAGAAAAACACTGAACAGCGTCTCCCCTAAGAACAACGAGTCATCGCGTCGCCATTATACCGGAAGTCCTCGGTATATATATATATATATATATATATATATATATATATATATATATATATATATATATATATATATATATATATAGATATATATATATATATAATATCATCAAATGCCCTGCCAGCTGGCTTAGGCGTTCATGGCTCTCCACAGATTTTGGTGTTCTGGATCAACTTTGCCGATGATATTTCTCCATGCCACCGTCTCAATCCATCCAGCATCATTTCTCTTGGTCTGACTCTGCCAATCTTCCCCTCGATCTTTCCAGTTGTCACGATGTTCTCCGATGCCTCTCTTCTCATCACATGACCGAAGAAAGCTGTCTGTCTCTTCCTTATTGTTGTATATAATGTTCTAGTTTCATTAGCCTGTTTCAGGCTATCGTTGTTAGTTACTCTGGCAGTCCAAGGAATTCGCAACATTCGTCTCAGAAACCACATCTCTGTTGCTTCTAATTTCTTCTTAATTTGTTCATTTACATTCCAAGGTTCACTGCCATACAGCATTTCAGCACTCTCTTACATTCAGTAATAATGACTTATTGCATAATATACTCTTCATTTTCTAAAATGCGGCTTTTGCTTGCCCTATTCTGCTCTTAATCCCTGTTGTACATCTTCCATCTGATGTTATAAATCTCCTAGATATTTAAAATTATCCACTTGTTTAAGAATTTTCCCTTCTATTTCTTTGTCACATTTTGGTGACAGCATTTTCTTTGATATCACCATTGTTACTGTTTTCTTGATATTGTGTGTTTGTGTGTATACTGGCACCTTGCCGTCTTGATAGTTTGTTACATTGAGCTTCAAATCTTCTTCTCTTCTTCTTTTCGTTCATCCGGAGTGTTTTTTCAGATGTGATTGCGGTGTGTCTGTTATGCGCCCTTGGGCCGAAACCCGTAGGCCAACACATCGACTTTAGCGTGCATTTTTGACCAGGTAGCATTCCTGGGAGACTCTCACTTTTGTGGCGCCATCTGCAACCATGCTGGCCAAGGTGGAACGGTCGAAGACAACGGTCATCCCTCAAAGGAAGGCAGGGACAGTCCATAGCATTTTCCGCCATCCAAGGTTGCTTCCATAGTTGCAGGGCAGACACATAACGCCCTGGATCTGGGCTCACCGAGGGAGATCGTCACGTCCTGCTCATGGCTGCTTTAAATCCTCACTTCAATATATTGGTCATTTCGTTTCCCCGGGTCATTCCCGCACAAACCAGACAGGTTTGCAGACGGCATCCACTCAGCGAGTTTTCGGACATGTGCTTGTCGTTTCGCCCATCAGAGCTTTTCCAGGCTCAACAGACATTCGGAAAACTACCCAGTCAGAGCTGTTCCGAACAAGAGCGGCATTCGGAAACTAGGTAGTCAGAGCTGTTCCTAGCACGAGAGACATTCGGGCGAGACATTTCACTCGGACGTAATTGCGTAGTGTCAATTTTTAGTTTGCCACCCGTAGGCCGACACTTCCGACTTCTGGCGGGCATTTTTTAGTGAGGTTAGCCTTCCTCTGGTTTCGAGACACGTTAGACTTGTAATGTCACCCACATCTCAGCTGGTCAAGATAGAACGATCAACGATATCGTGGTCTGCCCTCAAGGGAAGGCAGGGGCAGACCATGGGCATTATCTCGCTATCCAAGGAGGCTTCCATAATTGCAGAGCCGGCACATATTGCTCTGAGACTGGGCTCACCCAAGGAGTTTCCACGTCCTGCTCATGGCTGCTTTAGTTCCTCACTTCCATGTGTTGGGCATCCCACTTGCCACTGATCGCTCAATCACACACCAGGAGCGGTCAGACTGCGAGTGACATCCACTCGGTAAGCTTTTGCTTGTGACTTCAGACCACGCAATAGGTTCGCTCGCCGTGCGTTCCATTTTGCGTTGATGAGACATTATTCCACTTTTGTCTACACTCTCTATGAGTTAGATACAGACAGTTTCCGTAACCCTTCGACTGGGGCACTTTTCTGACTTTTTTGTACTCGCTCACGAGGTAGGCTACATGTGCTGCCGGCTCAGCACCTTACCTTCGTGCAGCAGTGAACGGGAAACGGCCAGGCCCCTTCATCCGGGAAACTCTCATATCCCCCAGCTGGGAGCCTTCGAACATGTATCAGACCTGGGCATGTAGCTTGCTCAGTATCATGTTTCTATTTTCCGGTAGACGGGTATCAGCCTGGCTCTAAGATCCGAGGGTTTGTGGCTTAGAGGCGTTCAGCCACAGCCCTCGACAGGGAGCCTTAAGAGTTTTGTCCGGACCAAGAAATTCTGCCTTTGTGCACCTCATTTAAATTTTGACTGCTATCCTCAGTCTATGCCTGCAGAGCAGCAGGTTGTGTCTCTCTTAGTCTGGTCCCTATCCCATAAGCTGTCCGATATGTAATTTTTCACCCATCGGCAAGCAAATGGGGTCTATGGGACACGCAAGCTCCCCCACCACGTCAAGGTGGAGACACATCGGGGGAGGAGCTTCAAATAAGGCATAATAATCACAACCAGATCATGGATGGAGTTATACCTCTCCATAGCACAAAGCCTGGGTTGAATTGTAGAGACCATGTGTTGCCCATGATATATATATATATATATATATATATATATATATATATATATATATGCCCTTTGCTGTGTTTAGACAATCCGAATGCCAAAGCATGAAACTGAAGTGTTACAGCTTATTCCGCAATCTACTCACATGGTTTCACATCACCCTGTTTGGAAGGCTAAATGGGTACTCCACCTTGCTCAAGGGTGTCCTGTAGGCCAACAGAGGGAAGGAGCACCTAACTTCTCCTTTGATAAGGGGCATGATACTATTAGGTAAACAAATAAACACACATGAAGCATTCAGGTTAAGAGTTAATTAAAATAAACATCAGAAATGGCTTTGACCAGATATGAATTATGCTACCTTTAATAATAGATTACCAAATATGAATTATGCTACCTTTAATAATAGATTACCAAACATGAATTATGCTACCTTTAATAATAGATTTTTTAAAAATGTTGCATATCCCTTAGGCTACAGGACGTTGCAGTCAACACCAGTGCCATTGCTTTCTGAATGACAGGCTCTCATACCAACTCGTTATAACACAACGCGGCACGGTCTGCTGCACAAATAGGTCGCATCTGAGTTTCGAACGCCTGGTAAGCGGCTCACGAACTGCATTCACAAGCCTTTGGTCACGGAGACCGGCAATAATAGATTACTAAATATGAATTATGCTACCTTTAATAATAGATTACCAAGTATGAATTATGCTGCCTTTAATAATAGATTACCAAATATGAATTATGCTACTTTTAATTTTTAATAATATAGATTACCTTTCACAGCTGATGCCATCGATGGACAGATCAGTGCACTATACAGGGAGACAACTTGTCCTTGCTATAACTGCATTGCTAACAAGCTTGGATACATAATCAAAGTGGCCCTCATGCCAGAAATGCAGAGAGTGTTTCCGTAAGTAGGACACCTAAAATAGCTGTCTTGTGGGTTTTAGTATTTATGCAATATTTAACCGAAATCTTGTTTTTAAAATGACTACAAATGACTACAGATATTTTAATAGATAAGATTAACATTTTAAAAACCATTTATTATTACATTTACATTTTCTTGTTTTTCTGTTTTGCATTTGTTTGCTTTAAACTCAAGCGTAGTCCATACATATGATACTAACATGTTTAGTAGACTGAACTGCATGTTTTCTTATTACCAGTGTCCTCGAGATCAGGCAAACCCACTCTGAATTCAGAGGTGCTTGTAATTTACGTCCCCCAAGTCAAGGGCGAGCAGTCAACATTTTAGTCCAAGTGATGTTGTAGGGGTTGAACCCTTTACCTCTGCATTAGCACACAGGAAGTTTCAGAGCAAGTGCTCTTATCCATTTGGCCATGCTGACCTCCACATTTTCCTGTTGTTTCTGTATACAATTTCCCCTAGCCTTAATAATTGTTAATTATTAATTAATCATAATTAATAATTAATTATAATGTGTTCTACAGAGTTCAGTTGTGCATGAAAATGTGAACAAGTCATTCATTTTGCAAACTGGCACATTAGTGTAGTGGTTAGGACATAAAGCTGACCTGGCATGAGTATGGTCTTATGAATGGCAATGCCAGCTTTCAACATTCACTGTGGGAGGGATGCTTTTTTTTTTTAAAGTTTAGTTTAGTCAACGGATCAACATCGCGGCACATGGGTGTAATCCATAAGTGCTCCGTTGTACTCCTAACTCAAGCCTGAGTCCGGAGAATCTCAGCTCAGTGCATGAAATCCGTAGCACCGGCGAGGATCCTGAAATACTTTGGGTAGATTTTTAACTCAAAATTTTGCCCGGACAGCGCCGTTAGGCTACTCTTTTTCAATTTCCAACTGCCGATGAATTTTTTTACGTGCACAACAATACACACGGGCGTCCGATCTCACTACACAGAGACCAGGGGACATTTTGTTATTAGAAGTCCACGTGAAAAAAAATCCTGGCCCTCACCGAGGCTTGAACCTAGGACCTCCAGCACTCGAGGCAGATACCATACCTCGAGACCACTCAGCTCCCTAAGCGGGAGGGAAAGACTGGCCACCTATTCCTTCATGCAATCAGGCAACAAGATGTGATGGTCCTATCAGTTCACATAGCCACAGCAGGTTTCTGCTACGAGACTTGTTTTTAAAGCCTGTTGGTCGTGGGTTCGACCTGCATCAGGGTGGATTCACATTTGTTTAATTGACTGGGGCTCCCAAGTAGACCCATCCTAAAATGAGTATCGGGAAATGTTTTGGGACTGAATGTAAGAATGCGTGCCCAATTTGTGACCCTTTTAAAATAAAGTTGATTTGATTTGATTTGATTTGGGAGGTAAAGGTGAACACCATGATACTGAGCACATTATGCACTGAGTACTGATTGTTATATAAAAATATTGGCCTAGCACCATATGTCTCGTGGGCTTTCATCATCATCATCATTACATGCCCTGTCAGCTGGTGTAGACGTTTATGTCTCTCCACAGATCTTGGTCTTTGGTGTTCTGGATCAACTCTGTTAATGAAAGGGTTATTTACCTTTTAATGTTTTTGCCATAATTGTGAAGATTGTATCTTTCTGTTTCTGTAAATCATGCTGCTTGATCGGTTGGTGAGTTATGTGGAAGACTGAGGTTCAACTCTTTAAGTTTGATGTGTTGGCGCTCACACTCATTCGAGCCATGGCAAAGGCTTGCTTCTTACTGTCGTGAAGTTGGTAGTGAGGCTTTCTCCCAACCTGGTACCAACGTATCATTGTAAGGAGACTATGTTGAAGAGCTTTCCTACCCCTCTCCAAGCTGAGAAACCAGTGGTATGTGCAAAGCTGACATTGTTACCTCACAGCTGTGGAGAGGTATCTTAGAATGCAACCAGGTCGTGATTCAGCACACCACATGCGGGCTGGCTGGGATTAGGCCAGGGTTGGCCATGTTTCCTCTGTGGGTTTGGTATTTCTTTTCAGCAGACTCTAACCAATACCCTGAAAGAACTGCAAATCATGTAATGGAAAAAAAGATAAAGGTTGTCCCATAAAAGATACTGCCTTTGGGGTATGGAGTAGTAAACCTTCACATACTCTAGGTCAACAACATAATGAGGTGGCCAGGTTTGGGGTGTGGAGTATTAAACCTTCACATACTCTAGGTCAACAACATATTGAGGTGACCATGTTTTGAGTGTGGAGTATTAAACCTTCACATACTCTAGGGCAACAACATATTGAGGTGACCAGGTTTGGAGTGTGGAGTATTAAGCCTTCACATACTCTAGGTCAGCAACATATTGAGGTGACCAGGTTTTGAGTTGTGAGGTATTAAACCTTCACATACTCTAGGTCAGCAACATATTGAGGTGACCAGGTTTGGAGTGTGGAGTATTAAACCTTCACATACTCTAGGTCAACAACATATTGAGGTGACCAGGTTTTGAGTTGTGAGGTATTAAACCTTCACATACTCTAGGTCAGCAACATATTGAGGTGACCAGGTTTGGAGTGTGGAGTATTAAACCTTCACATACTCTAGGGCAACAACATATTGAGGTGACCAGGTTTGGAGTGTGGAGTATTAAACCTTCACATACTCTAGGTCAACAACATAATGAGGTGACCAGGTTTTGAGTTGTGAGGTATTAAACCTTCACATACTCTAGGTCAACAACATAATGAGGTGACCAGGTTTGGGGTGTGGAGTATTAAACCTTCACATACTCTATGTCAACAACATATTGAGGTGACCAGGTTTTGGGTTGTGAGGTATTAAACCTTCACATACTCTAGGTCAACAACATAATGAGGTGACCAGGTTTGGGGTGTGGAGTATTAAACCTTCACATACTCTATGTCAACAACATATTGAGGTGACCAGGTTTGGGGTGTGGAGTATTAAACCTTCACATACTCTATGTCAACAATATAATGAGGTGGCCAGGTTTTGGGTTGTGAGGTATTAAACCTTCACATACTCTAGGTCAACAACATATTGAGGTGACCAGGTTTGGAGTGTGGAGTATTAAACCTTCACATACTCTAGGTCAGTGGTTCCCAAGCTTTTCAAGCAGAGAGTCATATCTACTATTTTCTGTAGTTAAGCGGGCCATAACGTTATAAAATTATAAAATATCATTCTTAACTTTCGTCAACAAAATTCTAAAACTTTAAAGTCAGTCAGTGCCAGTACTACACTGCGGTCCTATTTTGGTTTAAAATCAAAAGTTCATTTAACAATAAATTTTAAATCATTTTCGAAAATCGCTATTAATGTAATTAATTTACAATTGTAACTGTTCTACATAACCAGTTACTTAAGTTCAGATGCCAGTTTATCAATGTCTGGGCACAAATCTGTCGTGCACAAAGTCATGAGCACAGCTAGATTACTGTCGGTGAGTCTTGAACGTTGTTTGTTTTTTATAACGGTCATTACAGAAAATGACTGCTCGCATCTGTAAGTCGAACCAAAACGACAAATCTATCTCCGGACGAATGAACGCAAGTGTTCAAATTGTCCGACAGGCAATAGTCCCCAGACTGAAAACATATGATCAGCTGAAGGTGAAGGAGGTAGCTCGAGAAATTTACATCTCAGTGCAGAATTGCATTTCAAATCAATTACTTCGTGCTGAAGGTTGTGTGCACTCTGATTGGTCGATAAGGCTGGGATATGGGATCTTCATAACGTTTCGTTGCGGACTGAACAGGAGCAAATTATCGCACGCTGACGGGGTTCGTTGAGTGCATTTTTAAAATTATTAAAATATATTATAATAAATACCGAGGCCTCGGGTGCCATTTTCTGACAGCTGGCGGGCCACAAGTGGCCCGCGGGCCGTGGTTTGGGAACCTTTGCTCTAGGTCAACAACATAATGAGGTGGCCTTTGTGGTGTGGAGTATTAACCCTTCACATACTCTAGGTCAACAACTTAATGAGGTGGCCAGGTTTGGGGTGCGGAGTATTAAACCTTCACATACTCTAGGTCAACAACTTAATGAGGTGGCCAGGTTTGGGGTGTGGAGTATTAAACCTTCACATACTCTAGGGCAACAACATAATGAGGTGGCCAGGTTTGGGGTGTGGAGTATTAAACCTTCACATACTCTAGGGCAACAACATAATGAGGGTGTGGAGGTTAAACCTTCACAAACACTAGGTCAACAACATAATGTGGTGACCAGGTTCCTTCACATAATCTAGGTCAACAGCATGATGAGGGTTATCAGTTATCAGTTGGGGTATCTTCATTGCACTCCGGACAGGTTCATAGGTGCTCAGATCCTCCCCCCAGCATGTGCATCAGCGTCCGGTGGTTAATAGTGCCAGTTTTGTGTTGGTTGACGAGGCACCTCGTTTTCCCGATGTACCTCTTGCGTCTGGCCATGCCAATTCTTACTCCCAAGTCTTTCATCCTGGACAGCGATGTGGATTCACTGACGTCAAAGTCCTCTGTTCTCAGCATATCTTTAAGGACGTTAATAACATCGGCACGATCCATGGGCTGGCCATCTACAGGGGATGTAGAGCCAGCCAGTTTATCAGCTCGTTCATTTCTCTCGACTCCCGCATGTCCCGGGACAAAGATGAAAGTGACTTTACGGACAACAGACTTCCGCAGCGACTCAGTCCACTTTCTACGTACAGATCCAGCTTTGACCTTCTGAATCATACTCATTGAATCACTTAGTACACACACGTTGGTATAATGCTGTGATTCCAGCCATATGAAAGCTCGTGTAACTGCCATCACCTCCATCGTCATGCTGCTCGTGGTCATAGAGTGGGCACCACTGGATTCTTGAACGGTTCAACCCGCTGAATGGGCTGTAAATGCCCACGCACTTCTCTGCTGCTTTACAACAGATCCATCTGTATAGATGAGCACTTCGGGGCTATCTGAGTGTTCGTAGATGAGCGCGTTGACCTCTGCATTAGCAGCGGCAGTGTTCTGCTCTCTGCACCATCTGTCGAGTGTGATAATGCAGGAGAAAGTGCACTTAAAATGAAGGTGTGAAGATTAAACCTTCACACATCTATGGGCTGAATGATTCGATTTGCAATGAGGATGATCTTTCAACTAACTAACCTTCACATAATCTAGGTCAACAACATAATGAGGTGACCAGGCCCCTTCCTCACTTCCATTCCCAGACAATTCCCAGGAATCTCTTTAGATGATCAGGTACCATTGTTATGATACTGGATGACCCCAAAGCTATATTGGTATGGTGGGAAATGAGAAGGTGGACAGATTGGCTAGATCTGTATCTCTTGGTGGGGTATTGATGCACAATAAGGCCCTTTGAGATCATGTGTTTAATGTAGAATGACGACTTCCGGTCACCAACATGGCGGTTAGGCATTGAATTGTTAAGGCCTGTGGTGTGTTTATGCTTGTAGCTTTGATTTGCAATCGCATTTTCCTCATGTTGGACTGGTAGTACATGGTTCCATCGCCCTGCTACTGAGTGAGTGCATGGGCGACACTGTGAGCTGTGAAATTCGCGTGGAATGCTTTTACATCTTTCCTGTACAGTGACCTGCATGTTCGGAACAATGGCTACTGGCTGTTGCTGAATTGACTGATTTGCCTTTTCGGTTCACGAGTGCATTTTTCAGGAGACTCCTGGGAGTCAGCGCTGAAGCTACGGAGTTCGTACTTTATGCAACCCTTTCTGCGGGTCACCCTGCGGTTAGAGACAGAGCCATGTGAGAAAACCTGGGTCATTGAGGTTTTTCTGGTGACTGCCGAGTCCATCGACGTTGAACTGTGGTTTTCGTGGATGAATTTTGTGTTGGCATTCTGGCGGTGGCATTATGCACAGTGTACCTGTCCGAGCTGTTGGATTGCCGAGACTCCTGTCTATTCCACTTTTCACATTGGACAGTGGGGAGCATTTGTGTGATATTCACTGGCACAGGAATGGAGCATAAAGGGGACGACCCGTTGCCGTGAAGTTGGAACCTCGACTAACTAACTAACTGTATAATGTAGAATAATAGATCATCACGGCTTGGAGAGAATGGTGCTGCAGGGAGTGACCAGAGGATGTGGCCAATCCTCAGGACTCTGAGGAAAGGCCAGACAGATAGACACATAATCAGACTGCTTCTGGTACCATTAGTATTGGGGCTTTTCTCTGGCTGTTGAAGATAAAGACAAAGCACATATTTGAATATCCAGAGTGCTGATATATCGGTTCTTGACTCAACTCAACTGGTTGGAACAAATAGAATCCTATCACTTCTGGGGATTAAATCAGAAGTGCAATCTAAATAAGCAAGAACATGAACCACTATTCCACTGCATCTCTTTGAAAAGTGTATACATTTTAATATTCGACCATATTTTAATGAAAGACATTTAAAATTGCGATTTATTCCTGCTTACAAAAGTGATGGTGAAAACACAACGCTTGGCAGGTTGAGAGATGCACAGATGTACTCATACATTATCACCCAGCGATGGAACATGACCGGTGTATGCAACGAAACACTTCTCATCTTGTTTTCTAGAAATGATGGAATTGTAAGTTTGACTATGTTTAAATTATCAATATGTTGAGATATAAATATATAGGGTGTATTTTTAATGACCGTGCAGTCTTTGAAAATATTACCTGTCCAAGTTTTGTTTTTACCCTCTGTAAAGTTCAAGCAACATAATAGGTAAATACAAAACTTGGACCGGCAATATTTTCAAACACTGCACAGTCATTAAAAATACAAGGGGCGATTGACAGTGACAAATTTTGCACTATACTAAGAAATTGTTAAAGACTGGTGGGAGTGCTATATATTATTGTGAAGACAAACTGTTGCTTTTAAATGTCATTCGCATAAGTGTGGCATGGGGAAACCAGAAGCTGGTGGGAAACTAGTGCAGGTGTGTATGAACTGCCATTTATCAGGATATGTGCTCTTCATGTGACACAAAAGTGTGGTAAATTCCTCTTTGTGGGCATCATTTTTCCAAAGTCCATGTCCTGATAAATGAACTGAAGATGTGGTTATGGGATCAGATGGGGAAATTCTAGAATCAAGGCATCGGACTGGTGAGAAAGAGATGGAAGAAGTGCATTAGTTTGAGGGAGGAATATAGAGAAGGGCTATAGTTCACACCCATTTCCAAGTGCGTGCCTTGACTCCTTCTTACAAAAGTGCAATACATTTTGACCGCTGCTCATGAGTGTGTAGTTTTTATTTTAATAGTCTATGTCATGTCATACCCAAAGAATGCGGACTGTCTTCTTCTGATGCGAGGAATCAGTCATCTTTGTGAGTTAACTTCTTTCACGATATCTTCATTACCCTTTCTTCTATCCATGGTGTTCTCACCATTCTTCTATGAAACCACATGGGTGTCTTTGTGGCAAAGTGGTTACACCGTCTGCCTCAGGCTCCTAAGGCTGTGAGTTTGATTTTGGGCTACGTTTGATTTACAAGTGCAATTTGCTTCTGAGACTCCCGGGGATCATCACTTAAACTACGGAGTTTGTGCTTTGTGCAATGCTTTTGGTGGGTCGTCCTGCAGAAAGAAACAGAGCCATATGGGATAAAAACCCAGAGCAATTAAGACAATTTTCTTGCTTTTTAAAACCATATCTTCACAGCTTCCGCATAATTCCTCACATCTGTTAATTGTCCATGATTTGCTTCTGTACATCAGGATTGCTCAATATAGCTCTTAAGAACTCCTTCATCTTGACTGATAAAAATAAATTGCAGAGAATATTCTTCATCATGTGAAATGTTGTTGCTTGGGCTATCTACGGTTAACTTCTTTAATACGTCTTTCATCTACTGTTATTCCATCCATCATGTGCCATGCCGATATGCATGGGCGGTCATGTTCTGCAATCTCACTCAATCACCAGAGTCATGGATCAGCTCCGTGTTCCTGTCTCGACCATGCCACGTGGCCAAGCCATCCAGGTACTGTTATTAAAATACCCAAATACATTTTCTTGTTTTCGATTGGTTCCATTCCTTTTGATAGAACCTATTGGGAAGACATTTGTTTATGTCATCATCATCATCTTCCATCTTTGCCATCAAGCGTCATGGGGAGTAATAATTGTCAATCCATTGTGGTCAATCCATTCTCGGTTGTCCTCTTGCTCTCGTAGCAGATTTTCTCTGATGTAGGGCCAGTGCTGGTAGTTGATGGTGTTCCATTCTAACGAGATGGTCAAACCATTTGATCTTCTGTCTTTCAATAAATGTAATACATCTACATGTTGATCTCACTGTCTGTCTGATAACATAATTTCTTACTCGGTCTCAGATAGTTAAGTTGGCAGCTTTCCTCAAGCATCTCATCTCAAAATTTGTTTTTGTTATTACTATTATGTTTTTATCTTTTTCCCCCTTTTGTTTATTTAGCACCAGATATGTTGCCCGAGGACTTATAATGACTGGATCATCCACTTAGTTCATTCCTTGGTATGGCTTGAGATTTACAAGTCTAGTCTGTGCATTACGTGCCGAATGCTTGGCCATACAGGCTTTATTCCTCAGACTAGTTAAAACCAAAAAAAAAACTCCTCACCCATGCCAGCAATAGATTTGATGCTGCAAAGTAAAATGTCTGTATCTGCATAGATTTGCTTTGGTGCAGTGGTTGATACGCCTGTCTGTCTAGACTGTGGTTCAATCCCAAGCAGAGCCAGGAATATTTTGTTCTGCCAGTATTGCTGATGTTGACCCAGCCTCGTAAAAATTGGTACCAGACAAATTTATACAAATTATCTGGGAAGAAAATGTGAAAGGAACTGGACACCTTATCTGATATGTCATTAGCTAGAATATGTGAAGACCTAACACTTTAAACTCCAATGGTAATATCTTCTGTGTGACTACCTTTACATTTTTACTACATTATCTATCCTTTGTTGTTTTTCTTAGAAGTCATATAACAAGATCATATTGCTGTTTATTTATCTGTTACAGTTACATTTAAAGGAATCAATATTTCTTTATGTCCTTACAGTTGTACACCCTGACTAGACAAATTACCAGAATAAAGCTGTCTGACAATGACGTTAAGAAAATTTCTTTGATCGTACGTCATTTCTTTGATCGTCCTGAAACTATCGCTGCTGGCATCAAGGAGATGATACATCGATACAGGTAAACAATCTGATTTTTTCTTGAATTTGTTCTTAGCTATTTTTTTAAAAATATAGATGCTCTCTTTCATGAATCACTGTCACATAAATTCCTTAGCAAGTGAGTTGGTACAGCGGTCTTGGAATAGTCATAACGTCTGATCAAAGATGCCTTGCAGGGATCAGAACAAGATTGGCCTTAGCAAAGGTAGTCTTTTGCAAGATGGGAAAAATACTCAACAAAAGCTGTTGACTGAAATGGGAGGAAATTTGTTAAAGTACTATACAGAACGTATATTGTTGTATGCATGTGAAACATGGACAAGAAGCAGACAAGCTGAGAAACATCTAATGGCAGTATAAATGTGGTTTCTGGGCAAAATGCAACAAATACCTAGGATAGTTCAAAAATCGAATAAGACTGTTCTTCAAGAAACAAATAAAACCTGTAAATAAATTTGAGAAATTAGATGTAGACAGTCAAGATTTTTTTAGCACATTATGAAAAGAAATAAACTTGCAAACATAATGACAAATGGCAAACTTGATGAGAAAGAAGAAGGGAAGGCAGAACAACAAATACCCAGACAGCTTGACCAAATGGCATTAGCAATAAATCACTTTCATTGAATGTCAGAAAGAGGTTTCAAATGTTATATCGAACCCGTTCTGCGGTATGGCAGCGAATCTTGGAATATGAGCAAACAAATTAGGAAGAGTTTAGACGCTGGGTTCATAGCAGTCTCAAATCTCAGACTTCTCTCTCTTAAGTAGAGTTGTGTAGGTCAGCATCGCCAAATGGATAAGACTCATGTTCTTAAACATCCAGTGTGCTAATGTTGAGGTAAAGGGTTCAACCCCTACACATGGGACAGTTGGACTAAAATGTTTATCCAATGTCTCTAGATATGTTTTCCCTGTACAGTGAAAGTATTTTCAGAAATATTGAAGATATGGAAGGAATCAACATTGGGGGACGATGCATCAATAACATTAGATATGCAGATGATACAGTCTTGATTGCAGACAATGAACATTACCTGCAAAATTTAGTAGATGCGGTTGTTACACACAGTGAACAACTAGGGTTAGAATTAAATTGTAAAAAGACACAGATTATGGTCGTCACTAGGAAGAACGAAATACCACAATGTAATATACAAGTAAATGGGAATATTCTTCAACAAGTGAATAGGTACAATTATCTCGGAACAGTAATAACATCTGATGGGAGATGCCTTGAAGAGATTAGAACAAGAATCGCCATGGCAAAAGTGGCCTTTAGCAAGATGAAAAACATACTGACCAATAAAAAGATGTCAATTGAAACGAGTAAAAAGAGTGTTGAAATGCTACATAGAACCTGTACTTTTATATGGATGTGAAGCTTGGACAATAAGCAGTCAGGCTGAAAAACATATGATGGCTGTAGAAATGTAGTTTCTGAGGAAAATGCAAAGAATATCATGGACAGCTAGAAAGACCAATGAACAAGTCCTTCAAGAAACAAATGAAGATCGTAAACTGATTAGAGACATTAGACGTAGACAGTCACAATTTTTTGAGCATGTTATGAGAAGAAATGATTTGGAGAACTTGGTGACAACTGGTAAGATCGAGGGGAACAGACCAAGGGGAAGACCTAGAAGCAAGTACCTGGATGGCTTGGCCTTGTGGCATGGTCGAGACAGAAACACGGAGCTGATCCACGATTGTGGTGATCGAGTGAGATGGCAGAACATGACCGCCCACACTTACCGCCATGGCACATGATGGATGGATGGATTTTCCTTTACTTGGGGATGTAAATTATAAGTGCCTCTTAAGTCAAAGTGGGTTCGCCTGGTGGCGAGGGACACTGTTAATAGGGAAAGCTAACCCACATGCATAATTCAGTCCAGCACTACTAGAAGTAGTGTTATGGACTGTGCTTGAGTTCATAGTGAGCGAGCAAAAAAAAATATAATATCATATAGTTAATTGTATAGTATGCACCGGGAGCGATATAGAGAAATATGCTAGGCAATAAATTGTGCAATTGGTTGTTTGTGTCTTCAGTGTTGTAATTTACAGTGGTAAAACATTGTTTTGAATATAATGATGTTTCATTTCTTTATAAATCTTTTGCAGGCTTATCTTTGAGAACAAACACAGTGAAGCTTTTCAGTCTGTACAACAACAAGGATAAGCGAAGTGTTATGTTTGACTGCCAAAAAGACAAAGTCAGCATTCTCTTATGTAAATTAGATTTAATGAATACTTAAAGAAACTACATACGATTAATATATAGTAACTTGAATTAGATAACAGGAAACAAACGACAAAGCTGTCATTGAGTTTGGTCTACATTTAGACTACTTGATTTTAGTCATATGTAATATTTCATTTGTCAGATACGTTTTTCAGTTTCTTGTAGTTTTTCCTCCTGTGCTGTGTTGATAAAGGCTTTGTTTGAATCATTTGATTTTGTATGCGTCTTTCATTTGTCAAGCTACCTAGTCATATTATATGTTAATTTGTTTTAATTTTTTGCCCTATAATAGTCACTCGTATCCTTGGATACCATTTTGAATTACAGTAGTTTAGAAACAAAAATGCCCCAATTCTATTTTTTTCCCCGCGTTTCCATCCTGTTTCAGGATATTGCGGTCAACACCAGCATCTTTCAGCTGTATGTTGATTCCTAGGCTAGATTACGCTCATCAGCACGCCACGACTTTCTGAGCGACCGGCTGCATACTCTCATAAGTCACTAGCGTGACTCGAACCACTTCTAATTCTCGTCCGCTCACGTTGACCACGAGAGTATACGGGATTAACGGAGAAAAGCTGCTAACCCCTTGGCCAGGCAGCCGGCGCCCCAATTCTATAGGTAACAATATTTTGGCTTGGAAGAAAGGAGACGTTTGAAAACATTTGAGTCAATTATGATTCTATGCATAGTTAGCATCCTGATACCAGCTATTATAATATTTGTAATGTTAAATGTGCCATCTTTTTATGGTTGCAGTTAGTGTACTTCCTGTCATTAGCTGTTTTATTTTAATAAGTTTGTAATTATGTGCATTTATTGATAAGTTTCTGTGAAGATAAGCATTTTCTACAGCTGATGAGAAATATTTAATATGGTTACAAATATATCTCGGTTTTTTTTTCTGCTTCTATCCTTTCCTCTTATTGACTAAACATATGGTCCTGATACTGAACGAATGAACTAACAAACTTTATTTTCAAAGGGTCACAAATTGGACACGCAGGCCTGTCTTACATTTGGCCCTTCAATAAAATAGAATAAAATAGAACAAGATATTTATGTCTGTAAATTACCTAACTGTGAACAATTTTCATTCGCTTGATGTTTAAATGTACAGTCATCGCTATAAATATATCACATATTTTAGAAGTATTACCAGTATTACATATCTTACATGTGTCATGTACATGCCACTCCTGCATCTCAGATTTGTGACGTGCTTATTCTTTAAAAGATAATTCAGTGGGTTTCCCACATGGGTTGTTTGTGGCCTCCACCTTTGATAGCAATTTCCTGCAGTCAAGACAAGTCCATACTCTGCTCAAGTGCAGAGCCGTCCACTTATATTAGTGGATACTGTCACATGAATTGTGTTTGCTGTTACACTTGTGTATTGCTCCTACCCAACCACTGGGATCTGCAGTTGTGAGTTTCCCTTTTATTGAGCTGGGGCCATAATGGCATTTCTCATACTCTCTAATATTCTAGAGCAGTGGTTCTCAGCCTTTTTTGGCCCATGCACCCTTTAACCATATATTCAGAATGTCATTCCACCCCCCCCCCACTTCCGAAATGTAGTCCCCCCCCCCCTTTTTTTTTTCTTACACACGTCCATATATATATATATATATATATATATATATATATATATATATATATATATATATATATATATATATATATATATATATATATATATATATTCCTTAAAATTAAAAAACACTAAAATTCCCCCCTGGGGTGATTTCCCCACTGGTTGAGAACCACCGCTCTAGAGTCTGCTTGTATAAAAGGTAAAAATATGAATAAAATTTGTTGGAACTGCGGTAAAGCTGTGAAAATGTATACAATATAAAATGACACAAAGTAGTGCAGCTTTACATAACATAATTACGACACATACAGGACGTTGCGGCGATTAGCCTTCATCAGCAAACAAACACATACACAAAACACAACATATAGTCACGGAGATCTCCTGTGACTACATTAAGATGTGACGACAGAATGAGAAGAATAAAAAGATGACAAATGAAATCAGTGAAGAGAAAATAAAAATTGGGGGGGGGGGGGAATTTTCCTACTTACCTCAGAATTCCGAGCTGTGTATATGATATACACAGCTCGGAATTCTGAGGTAAGTAGGAACATTTTTATTTTCCCCCCAATTTTTCCAAGGACACTACCACACAGTGAGGTTTATTGAGTACAAGATGCTAGTCCCGTGTTTGTATAGACTATTGTCCCTCAATGGGTCATAGGGTCAGCATCATGCCAGCTGCTTTTACTTCCCAGAACAGATCCTGGTACCAATTTAGGGACTTCGGCATGAAGAGCATTAAACATATTTTAAAAGATGGACTTATAATCTTTACACTCTGTATCAGACAAATGGTGATACTAGTTTAATCGATGGATCAACATCACGGCACACGAGTGCAACCCATAAGTGCTCCGTTTTCCTCCTAACTCAAACCTGAGTCTGGAGAAACTCAGCTTAGTCCACGAACTCCGTAGCACCGGCGAGGATCCTGAAATGCTTTGGGTAGATTTTTTTTAACTCAAAATTTTGCCCGTGCAGTGCCGTTAGGCTACTATTTTTCGATTTCCAACTGCCGAGGGATTTTTTACGTGCGCAAAAATACACAATCTCACTACCCAGAGACCAGGGGAAATTTTATTACTAGAAGTCCACGTGAAAAAATCCCGGTCCTCACCGGGGCTTGGACCCGGGACCTCCAGCACTCGAGGCGGACACCATACCTCGAGACCACACAGCTCCCTTGGTGATATTAATTATTGCAACAACAAAATCAAAACGTGAAAGCATTCAAGAACAATCAACATTTATTTTCATTCTGGGGCTACAAATAAATTTCAGAAGTATTCTGCAGTGAATACACAACAGATTTTCAGCACAACAAATATAGAAACTCCTGAGTATATCCATCTGAACTTCCTTCATAATGCATTTCTGGAAAATAATAAAAACGCTTGATATTTTGATCCTTCCTACCCTCCTTTCATCCATCCATTTTTTCTATTTTTGTATTTCTTAAACTATTCAACTTATTATTATTATATTAAACTATTCAATATATTAATTATCACCACAGACGAGCTACAAGCAACATAGTTCCAGGCCATAATGAACATGGCGCATAAAAACATCTCTCTATCTTTGGAACATGAACACAATGAAACGTTGCCGTTCCTGGATATCTTAATGAGACGGAGAGCAGACAGCACAATTCAAAGATCGGTGTACCGCAAAGAAACATGAACTGGCCAATACTTAAATTTTCATAGCTTCGCATCTGTCCAGTACAAACGGGGCTTAGTGAGGACCCTGTTTGACCGTGCTAGAAAGATATGCACCGAGGATAAACTGACGGAAGAAATTGAAACTCTGAAGAATGTCTTACACCTGAATGGGTACTCCACAGGATTTATAAAGCGCCATTGCCAACAGCCGAAACCAAAATCAGACGTACCTACTGTCCCTAAGCTCAAGGTGTTTATACAGCTTACCTTTCGAGGTGATGGCGTAATGCAACGTCTACAGGACCGGCTTGTTACAGCAGTTGGCCGAACATTCTGTGCTGCAACTCCAGTTATTAGGTACAAAACCACACCTATTCCCACCCCAGCAATAAATGAATCTACCCCTCTGTCCGCCACATATAATTATATTTACCAATTCACATGCAGGTGCGAGTCTACCTACATTGGCCGAACAGAGAGGCAGTTACACACCAAGGTTTTTGAACACGTACCAAACTGGGTTGACAAGAAACTACACACAAGCGATGGGATTATGGGAAGTGTGACACACCACAATTATAAACTTTCCGCGTCATCCATTGTACGTCATGTCTTGGAAATCGGTCATGTCATTGAAGGGGACAGCGCTTTTCGAGTGTTGTTTCATACACAAAATAGTCATTTGTTAAAGTTTGCAGAAGCGATAATGATCCACCTGCACAAGCTAATTTTGTGCAAACAGAAAGACATGATAGTCAGTTTAAAATTACCATGGTAAACAACTGATATTACTGTGTGAACATGTGTATATTTCATCCTGAACGATGATTCTAATTATTTTACTCTTATTTTGTGTGACATCTGCAGTAAGTACCCGGCGAAATGCAGCGAAATGTGTCGGGCAATAAATCGTACTATATATGGTTTGTGTATTCGTTATTCATATTCAACTTGTAATGTTTTATACAATAAACGCAATATTCTTGGTCAGTGTGAATACGAATTACTCTTTTTTAAATATTGTAATACTGAGGAGTATACTTGTAGTGGCTTGAAATTTGCAGAATGAAAAGTTGATCATAACATCTCAAACTGCAGAATGATGGAATATATGAATTATCTTTTTATGTGTGATTTTGCTTAAAAGATGAATGAATGTTCAGTAGTGTTGCTGATTTCTTGATGTCCACATGCAACTAGCAGGGAAGATTGTGTTTTGTACTGTGATAAAGATATTTCAATGGCAGATACTCTAGTACAGGTGCTCATGTATAAGACTTTACATACACTAAATCACAATCACTAATCATAATCACAGCATTATGAAATGTATTGATCAGTTGCCTTCCTACTGAGTTACGTTGACTTGAGTCAACAACTGGCATCATTGCACTTGGGGCATCCCCATACGCGCTCAGACCTCATCTTCAACAGTCAGCAAACAGTTCCAATACTAATGGTACCCATTGCAATATGATTATATGGCCGTCTTGCTTTACCTCTGAGTGACGACTGTATACCAGATCCCCTGACCACTCCTTGCTGCCGCATTCTTTCTAGACCAGTGTTTCCCAACGTGGGGCCCACGCCCCACAGGGGGGCAATTTGACTGTTAAGGGGGGCAATTCGAAAATGGAAGAAATCGGCTGACTATAACAAAACGGGGAGACTTGAGACTGAAGTTAACTAAATTGGAACCTGGCATAAGATCTCTTTGCAGCAAGCATCAAGCGCAAGGATCTCACTAAATTTAAATAATAAATAATTACTAATAATTAAAATAATATAGAAAAATCTTTCATTAAAATTATTTTGTACTTGAATTTCAGTTCTCCATTATATGTTTTGAAAATCTACTTACTGTGTTTGCTCAATAATTACCTAGTGATTTCTTCCTAAAACCTATCATTCAAGTTTCTTTAGTGAGCATTTCAATTTTTGGATATTAAAAATAATGTATATGTTGAGGGTGGGGGGGGGCGCATGGGGCGGGGGGGGGGCAATATGAATTTTAGAAAGGCTTAAGTGGGGCATGGCACAAAAAAGGTTGGGAAACACTGAAGACCATGATAGTCTATCTGTTCATCTGCATTGTTCTCATGCACCCAGAGGGCCTTCACCACATCTGCCTTATCATGCATCAAATTACCCCTTAATAATGCGCCACCAGCCAATGTGTCTGCCTGTTCATTTCTAACTACACCAGAGTGTCCTGTAGAAAAGATCCAACGAATGTTCACAACCTGCGACCCTTTACTTGATGATTCTTAACATTATCTTTGTGGTGTTACTCATAGTGTTAATTGTCTGATGTTGATCGCGTTCTATAGCCCTGTTTTCATCGGGATTGCCAGAAACACATATTTGCGTAAGTTAGAAGGTATGTTTACAGGACTCTAGATTGTATTTAATAGTGACAATGTTGAAACAAAATACAACTATTACAAACATAGATGATGAAGGAAAGGTGTTTTATTTTAAATCAAGGAATTATAGAATAAATATTTAAACCAGTTAACTGGTAAACTTAGCTGATTGATTGATTGATCTAGGAACCGACATCACAGCATTCAGGGCATTCCCATAGGCTCTCCGTCCCCATCCTCGGCAGCCAGCGAAGAGTTCCAACACCAATAGTACCAGTAGCAATCTGATTATATGTCTGTCTCGCCTTTCCCCTGAGCGTCGAGCGTCGGCCAGATCCCCTCGTCACTCCTCGCTCATTCTTGCCAGACCATGATGATCCATTTGCTCCTCCGAGGTGTATACGTGCTCCCACAAGGCCGCAACCACGTCTGCCTTGTCATGCATCAATACTCCACCAAGTTTTGCAGAGCCAGCCAATCTGTCCGCCTGTTCATTCCCCAGCACACCGGCATGCCCCAGAGAAAATATCCAGGTGATACTTGCCACCCGTGACCTCCGAAGCAAAGCAATCCACTTTGCACGAAGCATACCTGTCCTCACCTTCCTCAGCATGCTTTCTGAGTCAGTTACAATCACGATATGTCTGTGTATCGTATTCTCGATCAAGCGGAAACCTGCAGTGACCGCCTCCACCTCCATTCTTAAGCTAGATGTGGTATAATATGCCAGGCTCTCCTGCACCAAACGTTGGCCATTAACTTTTGCTATGAACCCCCAGACACTTCTCCTACCTCTCGACACCGAACCATCTGTGTAGATAATCACATCACCCGAGCAAGCATTATCCTGAATTAGTTGCTGGATTTCCACTTCCATGGCCCCAGCTGGCCACTTTCTGCACTCCCGGCTCAATGTGATTATAACTCTGCACAAGTCTGACTGTTCCACTGGCACTCTGACCCACTCCTCTCCTCGCCTAATGTTCTCCAAGATGCACACATGTCTGATCGTATCCTCCGCCCGAGCCATCCATGATTTCCCTCTTATCAGTCGCTGATATATGAGTGAATATTGGCATTTACATAAAAGAAAACAAAACGATGTATTTTGAAATAATTTAATCATAGATAATTAGCAGATTCGTGAATAATTATATGGAATCTGCGGAGATGTCATTTTTATAGAAGAACGGTAAGAATGCTGAGGATGGATAGGGAGAGCAATGGAGATATCGCGAAAGAAGTTAACTCAACAAGGAGAATTAGTTACTGGCATCAGGATGAGACAGTACATTCTTAGGGCATGTCATGAGAAGGGGAAAGCTGGAGGGAGGGAGAAGCAGGGGAAACTAAGAGAAAAGATGCTGGACAGTTTGAGATCATGGCATCGTGTAACGTGAGTATCAGAAATGATCCACAGAAAAGAAAAGAGACGGAAAGCTATGGACAGTCGTGATCACGAACATCATGGACAATAATAATAAGAATGTAATTCTGTAGTACATATTGAATGATTGTCTAAAAGAAGCACAACACACGCCATTGAACGTCAACACGAAAAAACTAGGGTTATGAAACGATTAATTCCTCTGTATTAGCAATTCTACTCTCAACACTTTTCAGGACAAATGTACTTGAAGTAAAACAAACATACAAGCATCTGTATAAAAGTTTTTATTTATTTATTTATTTTTTTTAATTTTTTTTTAATTTTTTTTTTTTTTTTTTTTGGGGGGGGGGGGGGGGGGGGGCTCTCGCTCACTTTGAACTCAAGCGTAGTCCATACACACTATTTATAGTAGTGACGGACTGAATTTTGCGTGTGGGTTAGCTTTTCCTATTAACAGTGTCCCTCGCCATCAAGCAAACCTACTCTGACTTCAGAGGTACTTGCAATTTACGTCGCCAAGTCAAGGACAACGTCACAAGTCAAGATTTTGGTCCAGCTGTCCGGTGTAGGAGTTGAACCGCTTACCTCGGCATCAGCACACCGGATGTTTAAGAACACACGTTCTTACCCATTCGGCCATGCGGACCTGCACATAAAGGTATCAAACTGCATCACTAGGGAAGCTCACATCGCTGGATTCTTCTTCTTTTCCTTTTTCTTCTTCTTCATCCTCCTCATCATCATCTTCTGCTGCTGTCACCGCTGCAGCCGTTCATCTCAACATGGAGCATAGACCCACATCCAACTCTGGCCAAGCCCTTTGGCAGACGTATCCATGTTGGGTTGGATTTTGCCGCTAAAGCTCTCTACGGGACGACGTAACCATTCTCAAACTAACTTAGTTGTGGCCGCTGGATGAACAAGAACAAACATGTCAACGAACAATCATGTGGAACGGGACCTTATCAGAGGATAAAGAAGACAGATGAATATTGAAAGAAGTCACGGAGCAGGTAACGTTGGGGATGGATCGTGAATACAGAGAACTGTCTTTCAAATTCTAAAGCGGCATTGTCAAAGAATTAGGAGACTAGGGGCGGAGGGTGAGGATGCGCAGAAAGAGAAGAAAAGATGAAGACGAAAAAGGAGGAGCAGCAGCAGCAACAACTGTAGAAGAAGAAGTGAGGATAAGATTCCGATTCCGATTTGTCGAGAAAAAAAAAGAAACTTTCCATCTCGTTCAACCCGCCTCAATGACGTTGGTTATGGTTGTGGTGGTTCATAGTGCGGTGTAGGTTTTTCTGGTCTTGTGTGCGTTGGACAACTTCTGTTACTGCATGTCTAGTCGAGTTCCTCTTTTTTGCCATTTTCGGTGCTATAAGGGGGTATGTTTGCTAAATATAACAAAAGCAACCGGAAAGTAAGGTAAGGTTAATTGTGGGAAAGCTATGATAGTGGAATAAGGTTACCTGCAGGGAAAGTAAAGAAAATAAGGTTAACTGCAGTAGAACTGTAACAGAGAGGACCGAGTGCAAAGGGTTGGCGTACTTATAGGTCAGTATGCAGGTCCACTTTTCTTTTAAGTCTTAAGTGCTAACTTGAGCCATTAATGATAGTTTTATATGCGCAATGGAAAGCATGTATAGCTCCAAATCAAAAGGCCAGTACTCTTGGGTCAGGTCGAAGCAGTAATAATGTTGGACAAAACCTAAAGTTAGGTAGGAGAGTGCAGGGGGTCAAATTGTTTATCACACGTGGCCAGTAGCAATACATATTAGTGCGTGGGAAACAGCCAAAAGCTGATTCCCGGTAAACAGTGTCAGAAAATATCAGGTTCCAGAGTGCATTGCTAATCGGAAGCCTTCTGGAAAGGTCAGATAGCATAAACAACACCCTATCGCAGTGGTTTTTATGTTGGCTTTTAGGTCAGACAAAAAGGGAAGGAAGGCACGGGTGGACAAAAAGTCAAGACGTCGGGAAAAGTGGGAACCAAGATTGAGCAATGGAGGAAGGGGAGAGAGGAAGAAAGTACAGATCAAACGGGGAGACAGCTTGGGATGTAGTCACGAAGAGTAAGCATCGATGGACAAGAGTCATGGAAAAAACATTACATAGGGTAGGTCAGAGTAAATTATGTAAGTCGACAGCGCTGTAGATTGTGTTAGTTAGTTGCAGTCAACCCCAGCATTTTTGGCTGTTCGTGATTCCTGGACAAGTTTATATAAGTATTAAAATATTTGACCAAATGTAACAGGCGAATATGTTTATGTAGGCTAATAATTGTGCATGGTGCGCGAAAGATGTTAAAAATATCCAAGTGACCCGGGGTAGAAAACAAAGGTCTCCCCACACCTGGTCTATAAATTAAAAATAAATTATTTTGATTATCAATATTTGATTGAATTGATAGTTGACTTACTATTAAACTAATATATTAATAAGCCTGTAATAATCAATCTAATCCATTCGACTCTTGGTGTTTATCAACACCATGTGCCATGTCGACAAGCGTGGGAGGTCATGGTTCGCCATTTCACAGAGCTTAGCGACCCAAGCTCTGTGTTCTTGTCTCGATGTGGCAAATACATCCTAATATGTGTCTCTTTGCTTTCCCTTTGCTCTTTTCACATCACTCTTGCTGGCTGTCACTATGTTTTCCAGTTTTCTCCACGTCGTAATGTACCCAAATAATCGCGACTGTCTACAGCCAGTTTCTTGGAATAATTTTCACATTGAGTTTAATTAATTAATCATGTGCCATGCCGGAAAGCGTGGGCGGTCATGACTCGCCATTTCACTCGATCACCAGAGTCGTGGATCAGCTCAGTGTTCCTGTCTCGTCCATGCAATGTGGCCAAACCATTCAGATATTTTCCTCTCGGTCTTCCTCTTGGTCTGTTCCCTTCGATCTTGCCAGTTGTCACTAAGTTCTCCAGTCCATTTCTTCTCATAACATGTCCAAAAAATTTTGACTGTCTACGTCTAATTACTAATTTCTCTAATCAATCTACGATTTTCATTTGTCTCCTGTAGTACTTGGTCATTGGTTTTTCTATCTGTCCATGGTATTCTTTGCATTTTCCTCAGAAACCACATTTCTGCAGCCATCAGATGTTTTTCAGCATGACTTCACATTGTCCAAGTTTCACACCCATACAAAAGAACAGGTTCTATATCAACACTCTTTTTCTCATTTCAATTGACATCTTTTTATTGGTCAGAATGTTTTTCATCTTGCTAAAGGCTACATTCGCCATGGCGATTCTTGTTCTGATCTCTTCAAGGCATCTCCCATCAGATGTTATGACTGTTCCGAGATAATTGTACCGATTCACTTGTTGAAGAATAGTCCCATTTACTTGTATATTACATTGTGGTACTTCGTTCTTCCAAGTGACGACCATAACCTGTGTCTCCTTACAATTTAATTCCAACCCCAGCTGCTCACTGTGAACAACAACCGCGTCTACTAATTGTTGCAGATCCTGTGCATTGTCTGCAATCAATACTGTATCATCTGCATATCTAATGTTATTGACGTTTCGTCCTCCAATGCTGATTCCATTTATGTCTTCTACATTTCTGAAAATATTTTCACTGTATAGGGAGTTTACATTGAGTTTACCCGATCATTATTTTTTATTAAATTCCGTCTGCGTAATACGTCACGGTTAAGCGTGCAAATGGCTTTGTTTTCCTTGGCAACAAGAAGTCCTATGCAGCAGTGTTTTACTTTCTCCTATCCCTTACATATAATATAATTTAATAATACAGTACTTCAGCTAACAGTAGGTATCTACGTGTGCATACAATATTAAGAAGAATATTAGTTTACTATTAAGTAAGTAAAGTCAATTATCCATTATTTAGTGTTATCAGTATCAGTTTTTTGCTACGAATTAATTATCATGCAAAGCCGTGAGGAAGAAAATACCTCAAATACCTGAATTAGGGGAAGAACAATGTGGGTTTGTAGAAGGAAAGGGTACAGTAAATGCTGTGTATATGCTGCGAACAGTTATTGAACGTATAGAAGTAAACAATGATATTCATCTTTGCTTTATTGACTACGCAAAGGCTTTTGATAGAGTTAGACATGTCAACATGGTGGACTGGATATGCTTGCAGATCTACAACAAATTGATGGGAAATACATTAGAATTTAGACATAAAAAACATATATTGGAAACAACAAGCTGCCATAAGGATTGATAATGAAGTGGGACAATATCAGCCTATTAAGAGAGGTGTTAGGCAGGGATATGTAATGTCTCCAGATCTTTTTTCCCTATACGGTGAAAATATATTTATAAATGGAATCAGCATTGGAGGATGAAACATCAATAACATTAGATATGCAGATGATACAGTACTGATTGCAGACAATGCGCAGGATCTGTAACAATTAGTAGATGCGGTTGTTGTCCACAGTGAGCAACTGGGGTTAGAATTAAATTGTAAAAAGACACAAGTTATAGTAGTTAGTTAGTTAGTTAGTTAGTTAGTTAGTTAGTTAGTTAGTTGCATATCCTTTTTGAATGTAGCAGTCGACCCCAGCATTTTTTGGCTGTTCGTGATTCCTGGGCAAGTTTATGTTCAGTGGTTTGACTTATCTTATTATCTTACTCCAGTATACTGATACACTGACTTCTGATGTGCATAACTGTTATACCATAACACTCCCTTGAAAGAAGAATGAAGAAGGGGAATGTGCAGGAGAAGAAGAAGAAGACCATGATCTCCACTGTGATTAAGCCTGCACTACAAACGTTGCCTGATTGCTACAAAGTCTGAGCAATGACAGTAGACAGTCAGAACCGGTCTTGCAATCATCATTTGGAGAGCTCATAAGCGTGCTCGAATGAGAGTGTTGCTTTCCTGCTGAGATGGAGCTAAATTATCACCAGTACTCAAAATCTTTAAGTTGTACAAGGCTATAATCAACAGAGTTCTAGAACTATACACACAATAAAAGCACATATTCAGATAGAACATATCAGTATATTTTTGTCCTCTCTTTAGAGACAACATGAGCAAGCTATCAATGGGAAATCGCAATGTTCACATTCAACAGTCCCTGGGTGCGGACACAAACATAATGAAATTCTACATAACTCAGAACTCCACAACATATGGAGCTCGTTTTGAGAACTTCAAACCTCGCCAAGGTTACCACAGAGGCACCGGATACCTCAGTAACTATAGACCCAGTGTATATTATAACAGACGTCTAGATGATGTTGATAATCCAGCAATGAGGTAATTTAATGTTTAACTCATTCTATATTAAGAAGTTCATCATAGGCTGACCTTTGACACATTACATTTTCTTACCTCATCCGAACTTATCAAGCAACATTGGTTTTATGTTCTTTAACTCTTTCAGTTCTAATTCGTGATATCTCATGGGTTCATCCACATAAATCCCATCAGTTGAGAAATATGTTCTCTTTCTGTTTACATTTTTAAAGCATACTAAGGAATCATAATGTAGTAAAAGACAAATCCTCCAATGGGCCTGTGAAATGTTAGGACCATCAAATTTTGTTGAACTAATTGCAATGAGGATTAGATGACAAGTATTTCCCTCTCTTAGCGGATGGTGATCGCTGGCATCGGGCTCTCGTTGAACCACACTCATGATATCATCAGCATAACCTAAAGATTACACCATCATGCCTGCTTCATAATATAGTAGGCTTTAAAAAAAAAGAAGGCAGCCTGCAAGTGCTTTCCATTTTAGCAGTGACTATACTGGTCAAAGCTTTCTATAGTGTGTGTGTTTTTTTTGCCTCAATATAAAATTCAATATCTCAGTAACCAAATGAGGGAAAATGATGAGATTTAGCATATAACCTTATCATTATGTCCACCCAACAAAAAAAATTTTTTTTCTGGAGATTGTACAGCAGATTTCAATGTTTATTTATATGCAGTATATAATTTACGGTTCGGGGATTAATACCATAATTTTAAAAGTATTACAGCTTCAGCAAGACACATCCCCGCTTTTTTAAAAATTCTCTCACGGTTTTCATTTTGGCACAAACAACGCGAAGTTAAATGGTATTGTTGAGGTGTCTCCAATGGGGGTTCTTTCATGAAACGTGATTATATAAATAAACTAGCTGACTCAGCCTGGCTTCTCCCAGCTCCTGGCGGGGATCTGTCTGCCTGTCTGTCTGTATGTCTGTCTGTCAACCAGTCCGCTCTATTAAATATTGATAAAAGTTACTGGAAAAAATGTGAGGACCATATGTTGAAAGAGGAAGAGGACTATTGAAGAAAGGATGGATTGAATTTTATGCAACTGAGAGCAATCATCAACCTACTGGAATCGTCCGACACAGATTAAGGTCTGAGCACTTATTGGGATATTTTGCTCCAACTATTCAGACGAATTGCAGGCCCTAAACATTACAGCATCAGCATAATGTCAATGGCAACAGTTTGTACTCCACAGTGATGAATTTTCAATTCCGCAAGCCCTCAGCGGTGAAAACAACTGTATTGAAAACCACACACACACACACACACACTAAACGCATTGAATACCAACAGAAGAGTAATATTGCGGTGGAAACTGACATATTGTGGCATAACAAGAAACGTGACAGCAAACACATTATCAAATTAGGGGACAACACACGTGCATACGAATCAATCTATAAACTTCAATGAAAAGAGGACCAACATCTTGGTCGTTAAGAAGAAAGCCCACTACAGAGACACTGACAACTATTTTCATAGTGCAAAACAGGTAATCATGTTCCGTCTCTGAACGGTAAACAGCAGAGTAGACAGTCTTTCACGAAGACTCAAAGCGGGTCTGTCAACCATGTGTACGTGTGAACAAACTACACAGACAGCTGAACAGATCCTTAAAAATGGAAACATGATGACTAAATTGCGGTATCATTTCTGGTCACTCCATACGCACATTAACGCACAGCTATTTGGAAGCTTTCACGAACTCAATATAAAAAGCTAACATGAATACTTGTGTACACTTTATTAACCAGCAGCTGAAGAAACAAGAAGGAAATGAAAAATAAGGTAAGAAATATATTCCTTCTACTTTCCTGTCAATTTACAAATTATTTACCCCATGCCTCTGTAAATTCTTTGTCTTTACTAATATTACACATTGCACCCCTCTCGGGATTCTCCATGGTGAAGTGGTCAAGCTGCCTGACTCGTGCTCCGAAGGTTGTATGTCCGATTCCGGTCCGCGTCCTTCATTTCACGAGTGCATTTTTTCGGATTCTCCCGGGGGTCGTCGCTGGAGCTACGGAGTTTGTGCTTTGTGCGACGCTTTCCGCGCTGCGGAAAGAAACTGAGCCATATGGGATAAAAACCCAGTGCAATGCAGCCGACACTGTCGACTTTTAAGCTACTTCTTTCATTGCACCCACTCCCATATGAATCCGGATACGCCTTGTGTGTCATTTGAATTTCCTTACTGTAAACATAAATTTGTTAGCGAGAAATCACTAGTTTTTAAGCAAAACATCAAAGAAATGCCACCGCTTTCAATGATTTAAGTTGTTTTTGGACCTATCAAAGACATATTCCTTGGGTGGGGGTAAATATAAGACGGCTGGAAAAATTTCATAATGATGAAACAGACAGTTTTCAAAATAATTGATCGTGAATGAAGGCATTCTTTGTGGGACATACTATAGCTGCAATGTCAATTCTATCACCTGTATCTGTGTTCTTGTAAAGCTGACCAATTTCACTTTCTGTTTTTTTTTTATTTATTCATAGTATTCTTACAGGTTTATAGTGGTTCAACCCATTTTTGTTTAAGTACTCATAAGAAAACTGACAGCATACAGTAGAAGACCAGAATTTTCAGGAAATTATCTGCAAGTGAAAGGCAGCAAGAAAGGGAATTTCTTCTTCTTAAAATGTATCTGGGCTCTGAGGTCTACCCAACTCAAAATGAGTACCAGAAAATATCTTAGGAAGTATAAGTAGCCATGTGATACTGACCACATCACCTACCTAGCGTTGATTGGTCTAGAAAAATATGTCCATTGTGCCTTAGTGCGTGTAAAGAAGTCCTTTAAGAATATGTGAAGAGCTAAAGCTTCACATATCAACTGCAGCATCTGGCATGGAACTACCATTCGTACTTTTCTTCAAGCTCAATCATATCTTTAGATTGAAGTTGCAATAAAATAATTATAAACGTCCACATAGACTTTAATAATAATAATCATCATCATCATTATGTGCCATGCCGATAAGCATGGGCAGTCATGTTTCACCATCTCACTCGATCACCAGTGTCGTGGATCAGCTCTGTGTTCTTGTCTTGACTATTCTGGTAGACTTTAATAATATACTTTTTATTATTCCGTGATATCCTATTGTGTTTTAGAAGTGTAGTCATTTCATAGTGTTGGTGTATTTGAATTGAGTTATTTAATGGTGGTGGCTTATTTGTATAATAATAATCCAGATAAACGCTAAAACATGAATGTTCTTAATTAAACTATACTGATAGAATGCATTTTAAAATAAATACTATTTTTACTGAAATTGTATTCTTTCTTCTTCTTTAGCTACTTGGTTTGAAACAATCAGCAATCATGACTCCAATCCTCTCTGCCGTCTGATATTTTTAAAAAGTTTACATTACTTGTATAATTATTCCCCCCTGACATGTCTCCATCTTGCCGTGGTAGAGGAGCTTGCGTGTTCCAATGACCTCGAGAGCTATGCCAAAAGTAGCACAGCTCACGGGATAGGAACCAAACCAAGAGACACACACACCTGCTGCTCTGCATGTAGACTGAGGACAGGCAGTCAAAGTTTGAATCAGTCGCATGATGCCACAACATTCTTGGTCTAGACACATATTCTACGGCTCTCTGCTGAGGGGTATGGCTGAAAGCCTCTAAGTCAATAACCCTCGGATGTGAGAGCCGGGCCGATACTCACGCACTGAATAATGGAGGTGAGATGCTGAGCCTGCTACATGCTTGGTCCAAACACTTATTTGAAGGCTCTCACCCGAGGGATATAAGGGATTCCCCCGGATGAGTGGACTTGGACGTTACTCGCTCTCTGCTGCATGGAGGTAAGGTGCTGAGCCGGCAAAAGCTCCCCAGTTGCACGCAATGGTTGCAATGCAAGTCTATATTTAAACTCATTGAGTGTGTGCAGTCAAAGGTGGAAAAACGTCTCAACACGAAATGGAATGCTTGGCTAGTGAATCCATTACATGGAAGTCTGAAGCGAAAGCGTGCTGAGTAGATGTCGTCTACAGACTGACCATTCCTGGTTTGCATGGGGAGCAGCCAGTGGCGAACGAAATACCCAATACATGGAAATGAGGAATTAAAGCAGCCATGAGCAGGACATGACGATTCCTTGGGTGAGCCCAGTACCAGAGCGCAATGTGCCGGCTCTGCAATTATGGAAGCCTCCTTGGATGGTGGGGGAATGCCCATGGTCTGTCCCTGCCTTCCCATGAGAGTTGACCCTGATGTCTTTGGCCGTTCTACTTGGACCTGCTGAAATGTGGGCGACACCACAACAGAATGTCCCTCGAAACCCCCAGGAAGTCTAACCTGGTTTAAAAAACGCCCACAGAAGTCAGATGTGCTGGCCTAAAGGTTGCAAATAAAAATGGCACAACGCAAAAACATCCGAGTGAAATGTCCTTCATGCCCGGAACAGCTCGGACTATCCACCACACATCCAAACCGAAAGCTCCCTGAGTGGATGTCGTCTGCAGACTGACCATTCCTGGTCTGTGCAGGGAGCGGCCTGTGGTGAACGAAACGCCCAATACATGAGAGTGAGGAATTAAAGCAGTCATGAGCAGGATGTGGCAATTCCTTGGCTGAGCCCAGTACCAGAGCGCAATGTGCCGGCTCTGCAATTATGGAAGCCTCCTTGGATGGTGGGGGAATGCCCATGGTCTGTCCCTGCCTTCCCTTGGGGGTTGACCGTGAAGTCTTTGATCGTTCTAACTTGACCATCTGGGATGTGGAGGCACTACAACAGTGAGAGTCCACCAGGAATGCTAACCTGGTTAAAAAACGCATGCTTAAGTCGGACGTGTTGGCCTAAGGGTTTTGGCCCAAGGGTGCCTAACGAGACATGAGAGTTGACCCTGATGTCTTTGGCCGTTCTACTTGGACCTGCTGAAATGTTGGCGACACCACAACAGAATGTCCCTCGAAACCCCCAGGAAGTCTAACCTGGTTTAAAAAACGCCCACAGAAGTCAGATGTGCTGGCCTAAAGGTTGCAAATAAAAATGGCACAACGCAAAAACATCCGAGTGAAATGTCCTTCATGCCCGGAACAGCTCGGACTATCCACCACACATCCAAACCAAAAGCTCCCTGAGTGGATGTCGTCTGCAGACTGACCATTCCTGGTCTGTGCAGGGAGCGGCCTGTGGTGAACGAAACGCCCAATACATGAGAGTGAGGAATTAAAGCAGTCATGAGCAGGATGTGGCAATTCCTTGGGTGAGCCCAGTACCAGAGCGCAATGTGCCGGCTCTGCAATTATGGAAGCCTCCTTGGATGGTGGGGGAATGCCCATGGTCTGTCCCTGCCTTCCCTTGGGGGCTGACCGTGAAGTCTTTGATCGTTCTAACTTGACCATCTGGGATGTGGAGGCACTACAACAGTGAGAGTCCACCAGGAATGCTAACCTGGTTAAAAAACCCATGCTTAATGTCGTGTCCTCCTTTAAAGTGTCGTCCCTGGAGTGAGGAGATCCGACACCCACATTATAATATAATTTTTTTTCCCCCTCAATATTCTGGAGAATCCACCCGCTTCCGTCCAACACACTCCATCAGCCTATGGACACCTTTTCCTATCACTCTCACACTGTCGTACTATGCCCCCTTCTCATACTTCCCCAACGCAACATACTCAACAACTCTTGCTTCTAGAAATTAATAAAGATTAATTTATTAAAATAAAAGTGTAACGTGTATGAGACGTGTATGCGAAGAAAATGTGTGACGTGTTCTATAAAGTGTGTAGACTCTGTCTCTCAGACATCAACTCAGTCAGCTGATCACAGCAAAGATAGACCACAGCACGTTACGTCAGAACAAGTACGTCTCACCCGTTGCCGGAACCATCTTGCCGGATAATGCTTTGCCTCTGTAGACCTCTGGTAATCCAATTTCATGAACATCCGAAATAGACACCGGTGGTATTAAGAGTTAATCAGGGACCGGTTGCACTCTACACCATGTCCGTTCCTAATGTTCCTAAACAAACTGCACAAGTCTTTTGCAGTGTGTACGCAGTTAGTTAGTTAGTTAGTTAGTCGACAGATCATCCTCGTTGCACATCGAACCATTCAGTCCATAAGTGCTAATTTCTAATGTTAATTGTTGCTGTACTAACACTAGGTACTCTTAACCGGTTCTCGGTTCGTTACTACTGTCTAATGCTGTGTGGTGCATCAATATGCATCACTCTCTTTGATGAATCAATTTCCTTCTAGCGTAAGTTACGTTCTGTATGCAACTCTAGTGACTCTTGAACTGGTGTTCTTCCTAATTGGATTTGATTTTTTTTCCCAAAAACTTGTTGAGTTTCCTTGGATCTGGTAGGGAACCTAGGATAGAAACAACACATCTGGTGATAGTACTAGTCACTGATCCCTTCGGCTGAGTGTAAGCCTATCACCTTGCTTAATGATCTTTAGCTAACTAGACTTAGTCATAGAGCAGATTAGCTACCCACCTAGAGTCGAATCAGGCTATGACAACGAACAAATCAGCAAACAGAATGCGGAACCCCGCCCACCAGGGACACCTACGGGAAGATCCCAATTATCCCTCATTACTCAATTCTCAACTAGTAAAGCTTATCAACACTTCACTAATCTATTCTTAACTAGCAGAGTTAATATCACTATTCTACTCTAACTAGTTTCCACTAACAGTGCTAATCATCACACTTTAGTTTAACAAGGCTACAGTCTATATTAATTAGAACTAATAGACTATATTGACTACCTTATGTAAAAACCGCCTCATTCCCGGGATGGCTACTACACTTTGCCATAACGGCACATGCTAGTTAATCTTAAATTAATCTAACACTGTAGAGCTCTCCCACAAACACGTCCATCATAATCCACGGTTCTTGGTCAACTCCCCCCTAGTTGATCCCAACTCGGGTTTATATGGCAAACTACCAAAGTTGGCCACGTGACGTTCTCCTTTATGCCCCCACACAGGTGGCACAGTGGCAGATCATCTCCTGTCAGGGATCCATCCTCCCTGGCTCCATTAATGTTAGATTTGTCATCACTGGTTGTGACATCCAAAACAATCTAGAGAGTTACTGTACAGTTCCAACAAAGAGTTTTTCCCAACACGCTGTCAATCTTCTCGATGTTCCGGAAACAAGACTTGACAGATGTACTGTTTCCTGTCTCTCGCTGCCAATTCCGGTTTGTCTCTGACTGTTGACAAACTGTCAAGCTTCTGTTCAGTGGTGACAATCCCAGCAGCCATTTCGCCTGATGTCCGGAACTATAACTGACAGACAGGGCTGTTCCATGTACTGAGCCGGGCAAGGCTATGTGATTCTAAATGTTTATAAACTGCCAACGCATTGTATCCCTTCCTTCTCACTCACCACCAAATGTGTTTATGGGCTGACACGATGTAACCTGTACAACTGTGTTTACTCTGTTAGTACAAATAGATGTCGCTGGTCGATCGTCCGCTTAATCCGAAAATCCTCTATAATAATCAACCGGATAAACACACGGTTTCATTTTGTGACATAGGCCCCCTCCTAAGAGAGTAGTCCATCTCACTCTTCTCCACCGTGAGTTTAATCCAGATGATTCATTCTTCTTCTTCAGGAGCTGGGTGTCTTGACAAGAAATCCGCTCCAACATTCTCCTTCCCCGGAATGTACTCTACTGTGAAATTATATGGTTGAAGTAACAACGACCACCGCATCAAACGGGCGTTGAGCTTCTGAGAAGTAGCCAGGAACATCAGGGGCTGATGATCCGACTGGACCCGAAACTTAACTCCATACAAATATGGCTGAAATTTTTGCACTGCCCATACGAGGGACAAGCACTCTCTCTCGACGGTTGAATAATTCCTCTCCGCCTGTAGAAGTTTCTTACTTGCGTATGCTACAGGTTTCAAAACCGAAGCATCGTCTTTTCCTTCCTGTAACAAAGCGGCTCCAATTCCAATCGCACTCGCATCCGTTCTCAACACAAATGGTTTGGAAAGGTCAGGGAGCTGTAATACAGGTTTGCTGACCAAGGCCTCCTTTAACTGACTATAGGTCTTCTCACATTCTGGTGTCCAAATGATTTGGTCCGGGAATCCCTTTTTCAAGGTTTCCGTCAACGGAGCTCCCAGTTCAGTGAAATGTGGGATAAATTTGTGGTAGAACCCACACAACGAGAGAAAAGATCGCACATCCTTCTTCGTTTTTGGCCTTGGTGCATTTCTGATTTTCTCCAGGTTCTTCTCTTCTGGAACAATGTGTCCTGGAGTGATGGTGTGACCTAGAAATTCCAGAGTCTGGTAACCAATCATGCACTTGGTTGGACGAGCAGTAAGCCCTGCTTCCTTGAGCCTATTAAACACTCTCTCCAAGGATTGTAAGTGGTCATCCAAGCTGACACTGGAAATCAGAATATCATCCATGAATGAGATGATGGACGGATCCTGTAACGGATCTAGTAAAGTCCTCATCATGCGTGTAAACACACTGGGTGCATTGCTGAGTCCAAAGGGCATGACCTTGAATTCGTAGTGTCCACTGGGTGTACTGAAAGCTAACAGTGGTCGAATCTCCGGTTTGACTGGTATCTGATAGTACCCCCGACTCAGATCCACCTTTGAAAAGTACCGAGCCTTATGGAGCCTAGCGAATAACTGAGTTGGATTCGGCAAAGGTTCCACCTGAAACTGTGTATGACTGTTCAGAAGTCGGTAATCTATACACAACCTGTGTTCTCCACTTGGTTTGCGTAACAAAACTACCCCCGCATTGTATGGGGATGTGGATGGTGCAATCACATCATCCTCCAGCAATTTGTGTATTTCCTCCTCCAGGGCCTTTTCTTTAGAGAATGGCACTGGGTAAACCTTTTGGCGAACAGGCTCCTGTGTGGTCAAAGTCATCTCGAACTCCACCAACCTCGTTCGTCCTGGTTTATCAGTCAGTATCTCCTTATGAGACTTGAGAACCTGGGTTATCCTTTCCCTCTCCTGGGAGGTCAGATCAGGGTTCACTTGTACATCCCTATAGGTTTCCTGGTGTACCAAGGGATATTCCCTGCCCTCGTTGGTTCCCACTTCTGTCTCCACTGCAACTGCCATTGGCATGAGGTGCGCTGCCTTGTCTCCGGGTCTCTCTTCGTATTTCCGCAAGAGATTGATATGGAAAATCTTCGACTTTCCCCGGATCCGGATCTGATAGTTGGTTCTGGATATCACCCTTTCCACGGGAAATGGTCCTTGCCAACCTATCTCCAGTTTGTTGTTTCCCGTTGGGAGTAGCAACAAGACTTTATCTCCCACCTCTAGAGATCTTTCTTTAGACCTACGGTTGTAGTAAGCCGCATGTCTTTTCCTGGCCTTTTTCAAGTTTTGATTTGCCAGAGTCCATCCCTTGTGGAGTTTTTCTTTCAGTTCCTCCACGTATTGATAGGATGAGATCACTTCTTCTGACGTCCCCTCTTCAGTCCAACTCCTCAACATGGCTTCCAACGGTCCTTTGATTGGACGACCAAACAGCAACGTAGCGGGTGGTAGTCCTGTTGAGCCATGAGGAACTTCCCGATAGGCAAAGAGTGCTGCTGGGATATATTCATCCCACCTATCAGGTTTTTCCTGCGCTAATTTCCTGAGCATTGTCATCAACGTGCCGTTGAAACGCTCTACTTGTCCATTGGCTTGAGGGTGGTAAGGGCTGGTATGTATGTGGTTAGAGTGAAACACCCTAAATACCTCCTCCATGAGTTTTCCACAAAACTGAGATCCATTGTCCGTCAGAATTTGATCCGGAAAGCCTAATCTGGTAAAGGCCTCCATCAGTGTGTCCGCCACTCTTTTCGAGTCAATCGTGGTCAACGGTATAGCCTCACCCCACATTGTACAGCAATCCACCATTGTGAGTATATACATGTTCCTCTTCCTAGTCCTGGGAAGTGGACCCACGATATCGATGGCTACCCTCTCGAAAGGAGAGTTCATGATGGGCATCTCACCCAACATCACCGGTGCTGTCCAGTGTTTTGGTGCCACCCTCTGGCACTCAGGGCATGACTTCACATACCGACGCACATCATCTGTCATTCCCGGCCAATAGTAATGGCAGGAAATCCGCTGCATGGTGGCGGCAATACCCATGTGTCCACTAAAGGAGATGGTATGCCCCATATGAAGAATCTGGGACCGATGAGCTTTCGGGACGACCAACTGACCGTATAGGTTGTCTCCCCTTCCTGCTCTCCTGTAGAGTATCCTATTCTTCATGTAGTACTGCCCCCGTCCTGGTGGATCAGCACTTTTCTGCAGCTTTTTGTAGCAAGGACGTAAAGTATCATCCTCACTCTGGGCAGTTCGTAGCTCCCCCGGCATTGGGTTGGTCACAATTGCTTCTGCCTCTTCCGTTCTCGTCTGAGAGCGAGTCTGCATTGCTCCCATATGGATTGGCTCCATGGGCATTCCCAGAAAGACATACCGGCAACCTAGGATGACTGGAAAATGGGATCGGTCAATACAGCGGCCTTGATGGTGCCGGTGACGTACCTTGACCGAATCTCCACATTAGCAATAGGCAACTTCATGGTTACAGCACTCTTCTGTGCAGGCTGTATATCCAAGGTTTCACCTGTGAATTGTTCTGGATGTACCAGATCCGCAGAAATCACGGCCTCCCCGTCCAGTCCTGTGTCGTATAAACACTCCACTTGACGACCGTTAACCTCTACCAATTCCACTACAGGTGGTTTTTCCTGGTCTGGAGTCTCTTCCTCGGCCTCGACCTGTTCGGTGGGCTCCACCTTAGGTTTTCCTGAGCACACGACGAATTGAGTGTCTCCTGACTCTCCTCTGCAGTCAATAGCATTGTGCGTGTTTGACTGACATTGGTTGCACCATTTCCCTGTCCTAGATTTTCTATTGTCGGACTTGAGTGAGCTCTCCTGGTGGCGAGCTTCCTTGTTGACCTTGGCATTTTCCGTGACAACCTCCTTGGAAGTCACTTGACATGCTGCGAAGTGAGGGTTCTTAGCCTTCGATTTGCAGTCCCTCGTATTGTGAGAGGGTGACTTACAAATTGAACACCACTTCTCCGACCACGGTCGTTTTGGTGTAGAGCTTGAAGTGCTCTTGCTTCCCTCCTTCTTCTTCTCTGAATTATCCTCTGATTTTTGCACATAAGGTTCCCACTTTTTGGTTCCTGAGTTTTTGGCTTTCTTCTTGTCATGTTTCTCTTGACTTTTGGTGTTGGTGGAAAGGTTTTCCCCTGCCTCCCCATGTACCTCGACGAACCGTTCTGCTAATTTAGTCACGAGGTCAATATGTTCCGCTCCTTGTTCTCCCAGGAACGTCCTGAGAGGTTTAGACATTTGCTTCTTCAGCTGGTCGACCACCATGAGCTCTTCCAGGCTCTCATAGTCATGTGCGAACCCAGCCAAATCCATCCACTTATGGAGATAAGATTTTAGACGCAAACTATAGGCGGCAAACAACTCCCCCGGTTCTCGTTTCGCTGCTCGAAATTTTTTCCGGTAGGTATGTGACGTAACCTCGAATCGTTTCAGCAGAGCCGTCTTTAACTCGTCATAATTGTTCTCATGTCCTGGTGGCAGGCGAGAATAAACCTCGTATCCGGTCCCGCGTAATCCCTGGGATAGCTTAAGATTCCATTTGTTACGCTCCAGACCCATAGCAACTGACATAGCCTCGAAGCGTTGAAGGTACTGGTCAATCTTCTCTTTGTCCTCCTCGTAGACCGCCAAAGGAAACTTCATGGCATGGTACCCATGTCCACCTACTGGTGTTGAGCCTGGGATGGAGGAACTTCCAACTGCTCCCTCAGTTTCTCCATTAGATTGACTCTTCAACTCGAGTTCCCTCATCCGGTACTCGTGCTCCCTTTTCTGTGCTTCCTGTTCAGCTTCTAATTTCCTAGCTGCTTGCTCAGCTTCAAATTTCCTAGCTGCCTGCTCAGCTTCCAATTCCATCCTTCTCAATTCCAACTCGGCCTTTCGCTCTTCCCTTTCTGCTTGACGATACTCTCTCTCTCCACTTCCTGTATGTAATCCGTTAGAGAAGACCCAGCCAATCCCATTTCCTCCCCCTTTGCCTTTAATTCTAACGTGCTAAGTTTAGGGGTGGCCATTATACAGAAAGGTAAGCTAGCAGGTCTAGTACAATATAACTGCAAATTACTATACAGATATATGAACAAGTACTATAAATCTAGATATACCACACACAGCACATTCACTCAGTGACAAGAGTAGAATCAGGACCACAGACCTATGCAGACGTGTGAAGTGTGAACAGGTAAGATATTAGTCCTAACCCCTATCCACATTCACTCTAGCTGGATTCTCCAAACTGATATCTCCCTCTTATAACTAAGGATCCCGTGTCAAAAGACCCCGTTGTCAGAAGATCCCACTGTCAAAGGTTCCTGCTTGCAGGAGATCTCGCTGTCCAAGGATTCCGTTTACGGGAGATCCCGCTGTCCAAGGATTCCGTTTACGAGAGATCCCGCTGTCCAAAGATCCCGTTTACGAGAGATCCCGCTGTCCAAAGATCACGTTTACGAGCCCCCAATAATGTCGTGTCCTCCTTTAAAGTGTCGTCCCTGGAGTGAGGAGATCCGACACCCACATTATAATATTATTTTTTTTCCCCCTCAATATTCTGGAGAATCCACCCGCTTCCGTCCAACACACTCCATCAGCCTATGGACACCTTTTCCTATCACTCTCACACTGTCGTACTATGCCCCCTTCTCATACTTCCCCAACGCAACATACTCAACAACTCTTGCTTCTAGAAATTAATAAAGATTAATTTATTAAAATAAAAGTGTAACGTGTATGAGACGTGTATGCGAAGAAAATGTGTGACGTGTTCTATAAAGTGTGTAGACTCTGTCTCTCAGACATCAACTCAGTCAGCTGATCACAGCAAAGATAGACCACAGCACGTTACGTCAGAACAAGTACGTCTCACCCGTTGCCGGAACCATCTTGCCGGATAATGCTTTGCCTCTGTAGACCTCTGGTAATCCAATTTCATGAACATCCGAAATAGACACCGGTGGTATTAAGAGTTAATCAGGGACCGGTTGCACTCTACACCATGTCCGTTCCTAATGTTCCTAAACAAACTGCACAAGTCTTTTGCAGTGTGTACGCAGTTAGTTAGTTAGTTAGTTAGTCGACAGATCATCCTCGTTGCACATCGAACCATTCAGTCCATAAGTGCTAATTTCTAATGTTAATTGTTGCTGTACGAACACTAGGTACTCTTAACCGGTTCTCGGTTCGTTACTACTGTCTAATGCTGTGTGGTGCATCAATATGCATCACTCTCTTTGATGAATCAATTTCCTTCTAGCGTAAGTTACGTTCTGTATGCAACTCTAGTGACTCTTGAACTGGTGTTCTTCCTAATTGGATTTGATTTTTTTTCCCAAAAACTTGTTGAGTTTCCTTGGATCTGGTAGGGAACCTAGGATAGAAACAACACATCTGGTGATAGTACTAGTCACTGATCCCTTCGGCTGAGTGTAAGCCTATCACCTTGCTTAATGATCTTTAGCTAACTAGACTTAGTCATAGAGCAGATTAGCTACCCACCTAGAGTCGAATCAGGCTATGACAACGAACAAATCAGCAAACAGAATGCGGAACCCCGCCCACCAGGGACACCTACGGGAAGATCCCAATTATCCCTCATTACTCAATTCTCAACTAGTAAAGCTTATCAACACTTCACTAATCTATTCTTAACTAGCAGAGTTAATATCACTATTCTACTCTAACTAGTTTCCACTAACAGTGCTAATCATCACACTTTAGTTTAACAAGGCTGCAGTCTATATTAATTAGAACTAATAGACTATATTGACTACCTTATGTAAAAACCGCCTCATTCCCGGGATGGCTACTACACTTTGCCATAACGGCACATGCTAGTTAATCTTAAATTAATCTAACACTGTAGAGCTCTCCCACAAACACGTCCATCATAATCCACGGTTCTTGGTCAACTCCCCCCTAGTTGATCCCAACTCGGGTTTATATGGCAAACTACCAAAGTTGGCCACGTGACGTTCTCCTTTATGCCCCCACACAGGTGGCACAGTGGCAGATCATCTCCTGTCAGGGATCCATCCTCCCTGGCTCCATTAATGTTAGATTTGTCATCACTGGTTGTGACATCCAAAACAATCTAGAGAGTTACTGTACAGTTCCAACAAAGAGTTTTTCCCAACACGCTGTCAATCTTCTCGATGTTCCGGAAACAAGACTTGACAGATGTACTGTTTCCTGTCTCTCGCTGCCAATTCCGGTTTGTCTCTGACTGTTGACAAACTGTCAAGCTTCTGTTCAGTGGTGACAATCCCAGCAGCCATTTCGCCTGATGTCCGGAACTATAACTGACAGACAGGGCTGTTCCATGTACTGAGCCGGGCAAGGCTATGTGATTCTAAATGTTTATAAACTGCCAACGCATTGTATCCCTTCCTTCTCACTCACCACCAAATGTGTTTATGGGCTGACACGATGTAACCTGTACAACTGTGTTTACTCTGTTAGTACAAATAGATGTCGCTGGTCGATCGTCCGCTTAATCCGAAAATCCTCTATAATAATCAACCGGATAAACACACGGTTTCATTTTGTGACACTTAAGTCGGACGTGTTGGCCTAAGGGTTTTGGCCCAAGGGTGCCTAACGAGACACACCGCAATTATGTCTGAAAAAACACTCAGGATTAACACAGAAGAAGAAGTATAATAATCATTGCTCATCTGTGAATATGTCCACATACACCTTTTTCTGTCTTCTTCTGCCTCTCTTGCCCAATATTTTCCCACATAAGGCTATTCTATTCTACCTCTTCTGTTGACCTTTTGTGTTGACATGCCCTATAAATGTCATTTGTCTTTCCCTTATGGTTTTTATGAGTGGTTTTTATACTTAATATATGTTGAACCAGGTCTATAGTATGTACATGGTGAGATACGGTGACAGGCAAATTTCTATTGGAAATATACCATGCACATTTCAATTGGAAATATGCCAGACATTTTTATTTCCTATTTAATGTGCCGACTCTGTGTCAATGGGGTTATGAACACAAATCACAATCCTGCACACCACGTTTGAAACACAACTGCAGGCATTTCGAAGCAGACCGCCTTGTGCTGCTATTCTGCTGCATAAAATGGTATGAGTGCCGGTCATTCAGAAAGCAGTGGCAACCTACTGAATGTAAACTAGCCAAGAAATTACAAACAACCAAAAAATGCTGGGGTTGACTGTGACATCCTGTGAAGGATGTATTGTGCAGTAAATTATTTGTGTCTTCATTATTTACATTTGCTATAGTCAGGTCTTAGTTAGATATGACTGATCTACCGTATAACAGTAGACGATACTAGCTGCTTTCTGTTAGCGCAGAATGTTGGGCCATAACTTTGGGCGGAGGGGCGCATTTGGGAGAGTATAAGCCCTATCCTTGTGTGAGGAAATGTAACGTAAAGACTAGATATCATGGGAGGGCAGACCAGGCTCTAAGTCTTAGCTGGCAACTGGTCTAGTATTTGAAGCTCTGACAGGTGGATAGTTAGAGCATTGCTTTGCTGATCCAACAGCTTGTCTTGTTCTAGATGTATTGGTGTCACCTTTCCTCTGGAGTAGACATGCCAAGAGAGGGATCATGCTGTATGGGCAACACATGGTCTCTATAATTCAGCCCAGGCTTTGTACTATGGAAAGTTATAACTCCATCCCTGGTCTTAACTGCCATGGGTTATAGTTATTATGCCCCATTTGAAACACAATGTAACACACTATTGTCTGTCGTGGCGGCAAGGTGACAGTGAGTGAGTATATTCACATTTTCAATGTAAAAACATTGTTTTTAGTTGCTTGTTTGGTTTATGAAAATGCTGAGTGTGACATTTTAACTTTCAAGGCGCATCTGTGATGGAAATTATCGTTCGGTTACACAGCTGGATTATCAGCCGTACAGAGATCATTCTGGACTTGAGGCATTTCCTTTGAATGTGGTACATGCTTCTTCTGGCTTTGTTACAGAAAAGAGTGCAACTATGCCTTTAGATTGTCAGGTAAGAACAGGATAAAGAATTGTTGATTAGATAAGTTATGTAAATTTCAACCAACAATAACCACGCCTTGTTAAAACCCCGTTGGCTATGGTACTGCCACTGTGCAAAGCAACTTCTGTAAATAATCCATTATGTATGTGTAGGGAAATTTGGTCTATTGAGTCTCAACTTTGTTCTGATAACAATAAGAGGTTTATAAGAAACGGCTACAGAGAAAAAAAAAGTAGAAAGCCAAGCATCTATGTCTTAAGAAAGATAATACATATGATCAGTTCCACAAAAGTCTACAAGTAATAATCTGTTGACTCCAGAAGGCATAACAGAGTTACTAAATGTTCAATAAGCTAACAAGAGAAGCTGATGGATTAACTACGGAATAGGAAACTGATATTTAAACATTTATTGCAGAAGTATGAGTGCAGAAAAAGGAAGAAGAAACAGAAGGAAATAAAGGATAAGAAAAAATATGTCTTATTAATTCATTTTTGTCCAGTTTGTTATATTGTTACTTATTTTTGTTCAGATTGCTATTCCTTTCTCATTTTAAAAAATTGCATGCTGGCATCATAAAGTATTTAAATGTAATAAAAATTGTATGTTGTCTAGTTCCTCTCCTTGAATTGACTAATTGAATATGACAACTGAATTTTATTCCCTCTTCTAACTGAAGGGTCCACAAAATTTGAAGTCAGAAACCCGTGACAAGTTTCAAGGTCAGATGTGGCCAACTGGTGAGAATCAGATAATTTAACAAATGTGAAATCAAATTATGATTTTATTATCACTTTAACTAAAATAGATAGCTGCCATTTGAATTTGGTTTGCTTCCATCCATCTATCATGTGCCATGCCGATAAGCGTGGGCGGTCATGTTTTGCCATCTCACTCGATCACGAGAGTCATGGATTAGCTCCGTGTTTCTGTCTCGATCATGCCACATGGCCAAGCCATCCAGGTATTTACTTCTCAGTCTTGCCAGTTGTCACCAAGTTCTCCAATTCATTTCTTCTCATAACATACCCAAAAAATTTTGACTGTCTACTTCTAATGTCTCTAATCAGTTTACGATCTTCGTTTGTTTCTTGAAGGACTTGTTCATTGGTTTTTCTGTCTGTCCATGGTATTCTTTGCATTTTCCTCAGAAACCACATTTCCACCACCATCAGATGTTTTTCAGCTTGTCTGCTCATTGCCCACGCTTCACATCCATATAAAAGTACAGGCTCTATGTGGCACTTCAACACTCTTTTTCTCGTTTAAATTGATATCATTTTATTGGTCAGTATGTTCTTGCTGTGTTTGCTTCAGTTTACCAGAAAGACAATTTTTCATTGATTAATATGTGTACAGCTGTTAAAGCATAATTTAATTTGTCATGTAAAGGAATATTTTGTTACTCTCTAAGCACATTTTCATATAGTAATTTCAAGGATATTATTATCTATCGTTTTTGTTTGAAATATAGAATGGCAGTTAATAAACTTTGTATTTAGGATTGAATTTTTCCAACCAATTCCCAAGAATGATTTTTTTTTCTATTCTACTGCAATTCATATTCTAACTTACTTTCAGTCCTCTTCATAATGATTTGCAGGAAGATTTTGCTAGTATGACTCATTGGTACGATACAATTTATTTTTTGGGCGCTGGCTCGCTTTGAACTCAAGTGTAGTCCATACACATGCTACTACTTCTAGTACACTGAACTGATTTTTGCATGTGGATTAGCTTTCCCTATTACCAGTATCCCTCACCATAAGTAAAAGCCACTCCGACTTCAAAGGTACTTGTCATTTATGTCCCCAAGTCAAGGATGAGAAGTCAAAATTTTAGTTCAGCTGACCGATGTAGGGTTTGAACTCCTTACCTCGGCATCAGCACACCGGATGTTTAAAAACGAGGACTCTTATCCATTAGACTATGCTGACTCCCATACAGTATCATGATAATTCAGATAATGGTGCAGTTTCCACCGTTTTTCCTTTCCTTGAATATATGAATGTGCCTTCTATTTGAGTCATGAAGTAACCTGGCCCCACCCATCTGTGTCCTAAAATTCCCAGTGTATCAGTTTTATTTCTTGCTTATTTCCTACTAACCATAATGAATTTTTCCTCATATAGACTTCCACTTTCCCTTCCTCAGTTTCTTCTTTAGCCTGATCACAGAGCATTCTACAGTCCTATCGTCAGGTTTACAGCCGTCATATCTGCTACTCATACTTACTGTGCCATTGTTTTTTCCCTAGTTCGTGTAAATGATCTTTTTGGCTCCAAGGCATGGCTCTATAATATCTTTCTTGCAGTTAATGTTATTGTTTTACTGACTTGTGTCTGGAATATGCATAGATTATGCTCATTTATTCTTTATTCAAAGTAACTGGTGTTTAACATTTCTTAATGTCATCATCGTCATGTGCCATGTCCATGAGTGTGGTTGGTCATGTTTCTCCATCTTATACAATCACCAGAGTCGAGAATAAGCTCCATGTCCTTGACTTGACCATGCCAAGTGGCCAAACCATCAAGATATTTACTTTTCTGCCTTCCCCTTATTTTTTTCCCCTCAATCTTGCCAGTTGTCACCAAGTTCTCCAATTTATTTCTTCTCATAATGTGACCAAAAAATTTTGACTGTCTCCGTCTAATTTCTCTAATCAGTTTATGGTTTTCATTTGTTTCTTGTAGGATTTGGTCATTGGTTTTTCTGCCTGTCCATGGTATTTTTTGCATTTTCTTCAGAAACCACATTTCTATAGCTTTTAGATGTTTTTCACCTTTTTGCTCATTGTCCACACTTCACATCCATTCAAAAGCAGAGGTTCTATGTTGCACCTCAACACTCTTTTTCTCATTGCAAATGACATTTTTAAAAATTGGTCAGTATGTTTTCCATCTTGCAAAAGGCTACCTTCGCCATAGCGATTCTTGCTCTAATCTCTTCAAAGCACCTCCCATCAGATGTTGTGACAGTTCAGAAATAATTGTACCAGTTTACTTGTTTAAGAATATTCTCATTTACCTGTACTTTAGATTGTGGTATTTCTTTCTTCCTAGTTAAGACTATAATATGTCTTCTTACAATTTAATTCTAACCCTAGTTGTTCACTGTGTACAATAACCGCCTCTACTAAATATTGCAAATCCTGCTCATTGTCTGCAATCAATACTGTATCATCCGTATATCTACTGTTATTGATGTTATGTCCCCCAATGATGATTTCTCTCATATCTTCTAAATTTCTAAAACTATGTTTCTGTATAGGAAAAACATATCTGGCAACATTACACATCCCTGTTGCATATCTCTCTTGATAATGTATAATCTTATTTATTATTTTAGTTGATGTCAGCACTAAAGATGTTGGTCCACAGCAGATGTCTGGGTTTGTCCGCAATAATGGTGAAGATCCCATTACTTTTGAACCACAGAAAGCCCATGAAAACCTGAAACCTGTAAGTTGAAACACGAGCAGTCAGGTACTTGAAAGAATAAGCACGCTTTATTTTCAGAAGGTTAAGACTTTGATATACAAGTCTGTTTAACATACTGTCCTTCTTATCACTCATCTTTTGCATGCTGACAATCTACTGAGCATTTTCATATTAAGTAAATGTATAGTAAACACAGTTAAATAAGCATTTGCAGTAATCACAATTACATAAACATTTACAGTAAACACAGCAACATAAACATTTACAGTAAACACATTTACATAAACATTTATAGTTAGCATAAAAATGTAAGCACCATAAGAACAAAATAGGGCAAGCAAAAGCTGGATTAAAGAAAATAAAAAGTATTTTATGCAATAATCATATCATTGAATGTAATAAAGAGAGTGTTGAAGTGCTATATAGAGCCTGGTTTGCTGTATGGCAATGAATCTTGGAATGTATATGAACAAATTGGGAAGAACTTGGAGGCAACAGAGATGTGGTTTCTGAGATAAATGTTGCGAATTCCTTGGACTGCCAGAGTAACTAATAGCCACTTTAGTAACATTTTCTAACTTGCTTTTTAATTATATAACCTGCATAGTTGGATACCTCTTGAAAAACACAAATCCAATGGTACCTTATTCAAGTCTGTAGGTAAATTCTAAGCCGAGATATTAATGTTTGTGTGTCAGTTTATCTTTTAATATAGATACATAGAAAGTACGATTTTGGCCCTTTCACATTGTGTGACCCTGCCTACACACCTACACCACCGTTGGTTACACTGACGCCAAGGGATATTACCACTGCCGCTATTTAATTCAAGGACATATAACTACTGCCAATTTCTATATATACACATGCACACACAGATATATACATCTCCATGTCATGCTGTGATGACGTCTGACCGCGCGCGACTGCACATGCTGTTGTCAATGTGAGGCCGCGAGGCTATCTATTTTGACCAGAGAATTTGCCTTATAAAGTTTTTTTTTGCATATCCTATTACAGGAATATTCTTCAACAAGTGAATCGGTACAATTATCTCGGAACAGTCATAACTTCTGATGGGAGATGCCTTGAAGAGATTAGAACAAGAATCGCCATGGCGAAAGTAGCCTTTAGCAAGATGAAAAACATTCTGACCAATAAAAAGATGTCAATTGAAACGAGAAAAAGAGTGGTGAGGGGATACATAGAGCCTGTTCTTTTTTATGGATGTGAAACTTGGACAATGTGCAGTCAAGCTGAAAAACATCTGATGGCTGCAAAAATGTGGTTTCTGAGGAAAATGCAAAGAATACCATGGACAGATAGAAAAACCAATGACCAAGTACTACAGGAGACAAATGAACATCGTAAATTGATTAGAGAAATTAGACGTAGACAGCCAAAATTTTTTGGACATGTTATGAGAAGAAATGGATTGTAGAACTTGGTGACAACTGGCAAGATCGAAGGGAACAGACCAAGAGGAAGACCGAGAAGTAAATGTCTGGATGGCTTGGCTACATGGCATGGACGAGACAGGAACACTGAGCTGATCCACGACTCTGGTGATCGAGTGAAATGGCGAGTCATGACCGCCTTGCTTTCCAGCATGGCACATGATTGTTTGATTACAGGATCGCTGTCAACACCAGCATTTTACCACTGTTGTTGATTTCTTGGCAAGATTACGCTCAGTAGTTTGCCATTGCTTTCTGAGCGGCTGGCTCACATATCCCGTAAGTAACGGGCGTGGCGAGAACCGCTACCGATTCTCGCGCAGCTGCGTTTGCTCATGTGGATAAACAGGATTGCAGAGAAAGTCGCTAAAACCTAGGCCAGGGAGACCGGCCTTACACAGTTACCCAAATGTAAATGTCCCTGAACTTGCAGAGTGATGACAATTTACACATACATACTAGAATGTCTGTTGAATGCAAACATGCATTTATTATCATTTCCATCGCTCTGAATAATCTATAAGAATATTAAACTATCATCACTGGATTATGACACGGAAAATCGCTATTTTCCCGCCACAAAAATTACGGCATCATAGCATGTGATCTTAATGATTTCAGTTTGGGATGTCCCCTCTGACTTAAATAGTCGACAATTATACAATACGCGTAAAAATGGATGCTCAATTGAATTATTAATACTAGATCAATTCCCAACGTCAACAAAATGTACGAGTCAACTTGCATCTTAAAAAGACAGTCTCATTATCTCTGTAAGAAGAAAAATTTGAGAAGCAAAGATGTATAGATTCGTAGACAATGGAGGAAACTACAATACTCGGTAATCGGTTTCTGTTTTAATGCGATCTTGAAATAATCGGGGAATGTAACATCATGAGTACTCTAAATCTCATTAAATCGGAGTCACAAAAACAAGAAACCGAAAGTCACTGCAAAAAAAACTCCGGTAAAATACGGCGAACCTAACACGTAGTGGCTAGTAACTAACAACGATTGCCTGAAAGAGGCTAATGAAACTAGAACACAATATACAACAATAAGAAAGAGACAAACAGCTCTCTTTGGTCATATGATGAGAAGATAGGCATTGGAGAACATCATGATGATTGGAAGATTGAGGGGAAGAGAAGCAGACACCGACCAAGAGAAATGATGCTGGATGGATTGAGACGGTGGCATGGAGGAATATCATCAGCAGAGTTGATCCAGAACACCAAGGGCCGAGATCTGTGGAGAGCCATGAACGCCTACGCCAGCTGGCACGGCACTTGATGATGATGAGTAAGCACAATTGCATAAGGTGGCCTTGGTAGCACAGTGGCTAGCATACCTGCCTGCCAGCTCAGTGGTCATTTAGTCGAATCCTCCTTGGTGCCATAATTTGTTTTAAATTACCTGAGCTACCAGGTCAAACTAGGTACCGAGGAATGTTCTAGGAAGTAAAGGTGGCCAGCAGGATATTCACACATTCACCAATCAAATGCCAGTTGTTCTATAGAACTATGGGGCTTGCACCATATACTAAATGTTTCTCATTCTGTGAAACAGGGTCCAGGCAATTCCATAATTATTTATAGTAAACACAATTACATAAACATTTATAGTAGCCACAATTACATAAACAGTTACAGTAACGACAATTACATAAACATTTACAGTAACCACAAATCCATAAACATGTACAGTAAACACAATAACATAAACAGTTACAGTAACAACAATTATGTAAACATTTACAGTAATGACAATTACATAAGCAATTACAGTAACCTCGATTACATAAACAATTACAATAACGACAATTACATAAACATTTACAGTAACCACAATTACATAAACATGTACAGTAAACACAATTACATAAACATTTAAAGTAAACACAGTTACATAAACATGTACAGTAAACACAGTTACATAAACAGTTACAGTAATGACAATTACATAAACATTTACAGTAACCACAATTACATAAGCAATTACAGTAACCACAATTACATAAACAATTACAGTAACCACAATTACATAAACATTTATAGTAACCACAATTACATAAACAATTACAATAAACACAATTACATAAACATTTACAGTAGCCATGATTACATAAACAATTACAGTAACCTCAGTTACATAAACATTTATAGTAACCAAAATTACATAAACATTTACAGTAATCATGGGTACATAAACATTTACAGTAACCACAATTACATAAACATTTGCAGTAACCACAATTACATAAATATTTACAGTAATCACATTACCTCTTAAGTCGGAGCGGGTTCGCCTGATGGCGAGGGACACTGTTAATAGGGAAAGCTAATCCACACGCAAAATTCAGTCCATCACTACTATAAATAGTGTGTATGGACTACGCTTGAGTTCAAAGTGAGTGAGCGCAAAAAAAAAGTAACCACATTTACATAAACATTTACAGTTACCGCAATTACATAAACATTTACAGTAACCACAATTATATAAACATTTACAGTAACCACAATTGTATAAATATTTACAGTAACCACAATTATATAAACATTTACAGTAACCACAATTGTATAAACATTTACAGTAACCACAATTATATAAACATTTACAGTAACCACAATTACATAAACATTTGCAGTAACCACAATTACATAAATATTTACAGTAATCACATTACCTCTTAAGTCGGAGCAGGTTCGCCTGATGGCGAGGGACTCTGTTAATAGGGAAGCTAACCCACACGCAAAATTCAGTCCATCACTACTATAAAATAGTGTGTATGGACTACACTTGAGTTCAAAGCGAGCAAGTGCCAAAAAAAAAAGTAACCACATTTACATAAACATTTACAGTAACCGCAATTTCATAAACATTTACAGTAACCACAATGATATAAACATTTACAGTAAACACAATTACATAACCATTTACATTAAACATAGCTTTTTTTAATGTTGCATATCCCTTACAGGACGTTGCAGTCCACGCCAGCATTTTTCAGCTGCTGTTGATGTACTAGGCAAGATTATGCTCAGTAGTTTGCCATTGCTTTTTGAGCGACTGGCTCACATACCCCGTAAGTTACCAACGCGGTGAGAACCACCACCAATTCTCGCACACATCATGTCACTCACGAGAGTATAAAGGATTACGGAGAAAGACGCTAACCCCTAGGCCAGGGAGCATTAAACATAGTTACATTTACAGTCCTGGCGATGTATACATCCTAGGGCATAAAAATTAAACTGTGTGTTATTAGTTTGGTAGGTCAGATGACAGAAAGTGGCGTCAGATGACAGAAAGTGGCAAAGTGAGTAAAGCGTAAGCTCAGATGAAATGAGTGGGTGGGGTGGGGGATGTTTGTGTTAAGAGGTCAATCTCTATAGATAAGGATTGAGTGGGATGGGCACAGGGTTAAAAAAAAAGGGAAAAGTACAAATAGATGAGTTGGAAGGACAGACAAGTAATGAGTGAGAGGATGAGATTAAAAACCAAACAAAATATTTGATTAAATGAAACTATGATGGACATTGAGCCCATACAGTGAAAAAGACCCCAACTGGAAAATGAGGGATTTTCCCAGAGTATTGTGATCTTTTTAATTAAATCTTGCACATTTCATGAAAATGATCACGAAACTACAAAAGTGCCTCATTTTCCAATTGGGAGACCTTTTTGCTGTACAGCGTCAGTGTCCATCATGGTTTCATTTAATCAAAAGTTCACAAAAAACTACTTTTCCCCCAATACACACAAAAGTGGGTATATTTAACTTTTAGTATGTAATTTTCTAAAACTCTTTATTTAGAAATGGTACTGGTTTTCTTGCAGGGTTGGTATACCCACAGGCCCACTGGAATGTCTATAACGAAGACCAGCTATATCCCCAAAACATGGTCCAGGGTGAGCAGAACTGTCATTTAGTGATAATGAAATGTGTTCATTCTTGGTCAAAGGTAATCACATAGCAATACTACAATAAATTAGTAAAGTGTTTGAACATCTCACTAAAAGCTTTTGGAATTCATCACGACACTTGGGAGACTGCTGCCAAAGACCGAAATTAGTGGCGTACATCATTACATAAGGGTGTAGTCACTTGTGAAGCAACCAGAACTGCAAGAGCTGTGAAAAAAAGGCTGAACAGAAAAACCACTGCAGGAGACCCTCCTCCTGGAACGTCAAGCATTGTTTTTCCACATTGTCAAAGAACATTTTGAGTCAAAATAGGCCTTACCAGCCATCTTAGAACTCATGGCTGCAAACTTTTAAGCCCACTGGATGGAACGAATGGTCATAATCATTCTTGATGGACAAATAACAAAGTTTTAGATCTTCATTTATACTGGGTCATGATATAATAAAGTTGGAATAGCCAGCTCTCTTCTTCATCATATTTCATTTTCAAAAAATTCTGAAAAGTATTTGATATTTATTTTATGATAGTCAATTCAGAATTTTAAAAAGGGATAAAGGACCCATGTCCATGCTTGAGTCATATTTATCATATGGTGCTAACCCCAGATTTGTATATACCAATTGGCACTCAATGGCTAGTATGGTCGGTATCACGCCAGCCACGTATACCTCCCAAGACATTTCCAGGTACAAATTTTAGACTGGGTCGACCTGGAAGTCCAGGTCACTTTGAAGAAATCCACCTTGATGGGGACTTGACCACATGATTACCGGGCTGACAAGCTAGCATGCTAGCCACTGCACTACTGAGCTCCCAATTTCAGAATTATACTGGTCAAAAAACATTAAAGTCTGCTACAACTGGCCCCCTCATCACCGAGTTGGTAAGTTAGTGTTCTCATTGCTATTCTACCATACTCAATATGATACATTTGTTCAAAATATTTTTGTTAGGTTATTCAGATTTAAGTTTGATATGAAGTACATAAATCATTATACTGGCACATTTGTTGTTCATTATCAACATGATACATTTGTTGGAAACATTGTTCGACTTTTATTCAGGATGATTGGCTGTGGCTGCACAGATGGGTGGAGTGTTGGTGCATGATGATTGGCTGTGATTGCACAGATAGGTGGAGTGTTGGTGCATGATGATTGGCTGTGATTGCATAGATGGGTGGAGTGTTGGTGCATGATGATTGGCTGTGGCTGCACAGATGGGTGGAGTGTTGGTGCATGATGATTGGCTGTGGCTGCACAGATGGGTGGAGTGTTGGTGCATGATGATTGGCTGTGATTGGACAGATGGGTGGAGTGTTGGTGCATGATGATTGGCTGTGGCTGCGCAGATGGGTGGAGTGTTGGTGCATGATGATTGGCTGTGACTGCACAGATGGGTGGAGTGTTGGTGCATGATGATTGGCTGTAACTGCACAGATGGGTGGAGTGTTGGTGCATGATGATTGGCTGTGGCTGCGCAGATGGGTGGAGTGTTGGTGCATGATGATTGGCTGTGATTGCACAGATGGGTGGAGTGTTGGTGCATGATGATTGGCTGTGATTGCATAGATGGGTGGAGTGTTGGTGCATGATGATTGGCTGTGGCTGCACAGATGGGTGGAGTGTTGGTGCATGATACAGGGTCCTTTAGGATCATGTGTATAGCATGGATGAACATATAAATTATCATAGCTTGGAGAGAATGGAGCGGCAGAGAGGGACTATTGGATCTGGCCGACAATCAGTGCTTAGAGTAAAGGTCAGATGAATACATAATCAGCTTACAACTGGTGCCAAAAATATTAAAACTTTTTGCTGGCTGTTGAAGATTAGGAAGGAGCATGTGTTGGAATGATCCAAGTGCTGTAATGTTTTTTCTTGATTCAACGTCACTCAGTTCTGCTCAGGATGAAGTTTGGAATGAAGTGCAATATTCACTATACTAGCACATCTGCTGTTCATTCTCAACATGATACATTTATTGGAAATATTGTTTCGTTGGGTTATTCTGACTGAAGTCTTGTGCCATGATGTTAAATAATCACTTCACAAATCTAGCTTTGTAACTAGTCTCAGACTTATTCTTGGGAAATTAATGAGGTAGTTTTCCCCTCATATTTCATGTAAGAGATTTGCATACCATAAATATTCTATGGCAAGTAGCTACAAGAAACAAATGAAAATCGTAAACTGATTAGAGAAATTAGACATAGACAGTCACAATTATTTGGTCACGTTGTGATTAGAAATAAATTGGAGAACTTGGTGACAACTGGCAAGATCGAGGAAAAGAGAACAAGGGGAAGGCAGAGAAGTAAATACCAGGATGGCTTGGCCACGTGGCATGGTCGAGACAGAACAATGAACTGATTCACGACTCTGGTGATTGAGTGAGATGGTGAAACATGACCGTTGATGCTTATTGGCATGGCACATGATGATGGTGATGATGATGATCTTTGTTATAAGATTAGCAACATGATATGCTAAGAGAGCAGGTCAGCATGTCTGAATGGGTAAGAACACTTATTCTTAAACATCCATTGTGCTGATGCCGAGGTAAGCGGTTCAACCCCTACATCGGACAGCTGGACTAAAATGTTGACCTGTCATCCTTAACTTGGGGACGTACATTTTTTTTTTTTGGCGCTCGCTCGCTTTGAACTCAAGCAAAGTCCATACACACTATTTATAGTAGGGATGGACTGAATTTTGCGTGTGGATTAGCTTTCCCTATTAACAGTGTCCCTCGCCATCAGGTCTCACAAGCAAAATTCAGTCCATCACTATTATAGATGGTGTGTATGGACTAAGCTTGAGTTCAAAGCGAGTGAGCGCCCCCCAAAAAATATGTTAAGAGATAGCAAAATACACATCACATAGTTGGTCTTTTCTAACTGCCTCTGTGAGTGGTGGCAAGGAGTTTTTAACATATACAATGTGTATGTGTGACCTCCCATATTTTGTCCTTGTTTGAGAAGACTAATCATTTAATGCTCTGCCCAAGGATCATGGGAGAGTATTTCCTAGTGAATGCATTCAAAAATGGCCTTTTTTACTAGCTCATTTCTGTCAGAAGTGACTTGTAGAAATGTTGGAGTCGAATTCAAGGCATATATGTTACATATTCTGGATTTGTCAGGTTTCAAATACTGCAACACTCTAAATGGGATTTAGTAGATTTGAGACAATTTTGGGAGCCACTTTAAATGACACATTGTGTTTTGAGAGGTATTTTATTTACATGTTTGGCAAACACATTTTAAATGATAGTGAAAAGAAATTGCATAGTCTGCTTATGAACATGAAAAACACAGAACTGGCACTATTAGCCACCGGACGCTGATGAATATGCTGGGGGGAGGATCTGAGCACCTATGGACATGTCCGGAGTGCAACGAAGATACCCCAACTGATAACTGATAACTGATAACATGAAAAACATTAGTAACTGCTTACAATTTATAACAATTGGTCAAAGGAAAAATATGTTTAAAATATCTACAAAATTCTATTACTGTTGCTTTTACAGACATAAATCTACTGAAGTGTTTCTAGATATCTGTATGTTGAAAAAATAGTATGAATTTATTTCAAAATGACACAAAATTTCATTTATAGACTCTCATAACAAGAATGAATGTTGGTTGTTCCTGAATACCTTAATATGGTTTTCGACAGTAGTCAATAAGAACTATAAACCATTTAATCAATAGTCTCCATGTTGACTATGTCAAGCCACATGCCTCACAATATGAAGGTAGTGAATTTGTTTTTGGACCCCATCATTCGGTTCACAAGTGAATTTTTTCAGAGAACTCTAGGGGTTGCCGCTGGAGCTGCAAAATGTGTGCTGTGCGACACTTTTGACAGGTTGCTCTGCAAAAATAAGATTACGTGGGAAAGAACCTGGTACAAGGAAGTCGATCCTTTTTCTTGTAACCCCTTTTAACCAGTACAAAATACTTGTTCTAAAAAACCAAAACTTTACAATTATTTTTAATGCCCTGTAAGTAAGATAAGCCGGTCTCCCTGGCCTAGGTGTTAGCGACTTTCTCCATAATCCTGTATATCCACGTGAGGAATGTAACTTGCGTGAGAATCGATAGTTGTTTTCGCCACGTTGGTAACCTACAGGGTATGTAAGCAGGGCGCTCAGAATACAATGGCAAACTACTGAGCGTAATCTTGCCTAATACATCAACAGCAGCTGAAAAATGCTGGTGTTGACTGCAACATCCTGTAAGGGATATGCAGCAACAACAAAAAGAAAAAAAAGTAAGGTATATTCCAGCTCCCTGGCGAAGGGGTTACGGATGAAGTTTGTGATCTTGTATACCTGCATTCGAAACACAGCTGCACGCGATTTGGCAGCAGACCGCATTGCGTCGGTTTTTTACGAAATGGTATAGGTGCCGGTCATTCAGATAGCAATGGAAAACTACTGAATGTAAACTTGCCATGAGATCACAACAGCAAAATATGCTGGTGTTGACTGCAACGTCCTGTAAAGGATATGCAACAAACTAACATGCAAGATATACAATCTTGATACTTCAATGTCTGATGGACATAATGACTGTTACACATTCTGATTTAGGGAGATGATCGTCTGCCAGGTGGAATCTCACATGGATCTGAAAGAGGAACTGGCTTCACCAGAGAAGAGGTGAAACCGAAATATGTCAACATCAAAGCTCCAGATGTAAGTCATTGTGTACATTACAATGTTTACCAGCTTTGTTAACTCATGCAACCGCATTTGGGTATTGAGTTTGAGTCTGTTGACAATTAAATATCTAAGATACATGGAGGAAACATAAAACATGACCAACCCAGGCCTAATCCCAACCAGTCTGTTTGCACCCTGCTGAATCACGACCTGGTCTTGTACACCCTTCAGATTTCTTAGCTTGGAGAGGGGAAGGAGAACGCTGCAACACAATGCTTGTGGAGATGGTACTTTGGTACAGTAGTAGTAGTAGTAGTAGTAGTAGTAGTAGTAGTAGTAGTAGTAGTAGTAGTAGTAGTGTAGCAGTAGTAGTAGTAGTAGTAGTAGTAGTGGTAGTAGTAGTAGTAGTGTAGTAGTAGTAGTAGTAGCAGCAGCAGCAGTAGTAGTATTAGTAGTAGTAGTAGCAGTAGTAGTAGCAGTAGCAGCAGCAATAGTAGTAGTAGTAGTAGGAGCAGCAGCAGCAGTAGTAGTATAGTAGTAGTAGTAGTAGTAGTAGTAGTAGTAGTAGTAGTAGTAGTAGTAGTAGTAGTAGTAGTAGTAGTAGTAGTAGCAGCAGTAGTAGTAGCAGCAGCAGCAGCAGCAGTAGCAGCAGTAGTAGTAGTCCTAGTCCTCTTTCAGCCCTGAAGAACTATAGAGTTGTGCCGCTGGGGAGGTATCTGGCAGCACCACTGGTAACTGTATAGTCCAATGCGAGAGTGACAATCTCTGTTACAGTTTCCGCATCTGTAAGACGAGGTGAGTCTCGCAGTAAGTGACTGCATTTTATGCCTCTGCTGCCTATCCTCAGTTTGTTGGATCAGATGGCGCTCAAAGAGCACCAGTCCGTTTCGTACATCTCTTCTCCAGGAACATCTATCTGTTGCAACTCTTTCCCACGTGTTTGGCTCTATGCCAAGGTTTTCTTGTTTACACACATCCCTATATTGCATTTGGGGTCTTCCGGTTGGCCTCTTTCCTGTGGCTAGTTCTCCATATAGGAGATCTTTAGGAATATGTTAATCCTCCATTCGAGATGCATGGCCCAGCCACTGGAGGTGTCTCTGCTTGAGGAGGGAGTGCACTGTGGTAATATCCGCTCTTTCAAGCACGTGTTTGTTTGTATGCCCAGGATATGTCTCAGTCTTTGGTACAGGGTTTGGAGACAAATCGCTATGCCAACCTCACTCTGAACTGCTACACCAGCTGTTCACCCTTGTGGAATACAATCCATGAGCTAAAATGATTTTCATTTATGCCTTGTCAGTCACAGAGACACTTGAAAATGAAAAACACTGCATTTTAAAGCAAAGCCATCTCTTTAGTAGGAAGAAAGAGCAATTCAAAACTTCATAGCATTTCACTCCATTAGTATTGCAGTGGATTCCTGGTCACAGAAACCTCATGCTAAAACAGGAGCCACAAAACAACAAAGGCACAGACGTTGCAGTATGAAAAGTCCAACAGATTTTCTCAGGAACAACACAAGAGAAGGCTATTGAACAGATTGGTAAAGGGAACAACAGGCCAAACTCTTTTTAATGAAATGCCCCAACCAATAGCCAGTATCAATGGCAACATCATCATCAAGCGCCTTGCCAGTTGTTGTAGGCCTTCATGTGTCTCCACAGATTTCTGTCTTTGGTGTTCTGGATAAACTCTGCTGATTATATTCTTCTATGCCATCTTCTTAGTATATCCAGCATAATTTCTCTTAATTTGCCCCTGCTTCTCTTCCCCTTGATCTTTCCAGTTGTCATGATGTTCTCTAATGTCTCTCTTCTCATCACATGACCAAAGAAAGCTGTTTGTCTCATTCTTATTGTTGAATATAATGTTCTAGTTTCATTAGCCTCTTTCAGGTAGTCATTGTTAGTTACTTTAGCAGTCCAAGTAATTCGCAGTATTCGTCTCATTGGCCTAGCAGAAAAAAATTAGAGCCTAGTTTATCATTTCCAAACAATGTGTGCTAAAGTCAATAGCATCTAAACTATATCAATCCACAACATGCACTCCTGTGCGGACATTGTTCTCACCCCCATGAAACAACCTTCAAGTGCTCTTGTGTATCAAAAGTCAGGGAAGAGCTACTACAGCCATCTCCAGTAGCTATAAACTCACTCTTTGGGTACATAAAACAGCTACAGAAGACCTGCATCTTTATTATTAAATTGCCAAGAATTTACAGCTAAGCAGCTTTGGATCAACAACAACAACAATGAAGTTATTACTATAGAGTTCACCCTGTCTGGTTCATACGGAGTTAAAATTATGCAATTTATGATAGGAGGAGTTGAAGTAGTGCAGTTTTGATAGAAGACATTAAGAAGCAACTGTGATGGGAATTTTTAAAAAAAAACACACACAAAATATGACTAACAAACTCAACAAAAGGAAAAACACACAGATGCAAGTGAATGTTTTGACCGAAGTCTTTATCAATAAACAATAAAAACATAGAATTAAATCATTCTTATTTCAACATTCGTGAAGGAGTCAGATCAACACAAAAACTAGACCTGGTATCAGCTTGGCAGCAGCCAACATCATTTTTGCAATACAAACTGGGGTGGGGTGGACTAAAGTTCCACCAGTTTAGTCTAGGAAGACCAGCACCAAGCATGTTATTATAGTAGTTGGTTAGGACGTAAATTCAAAGAAACCTCATGCTTTCTGGCAATGTTATATCCTTTTATGTGTATGGTTTACAGGCGTATGACAGATTGAATGACATGCCGGAGATAAAAGCTGAGCGCACTCGCAAGCAAGATCCTACAGAATATATCAACATGCAAGCTCCTCATAACAAAAGCAGGTATGCAGGATGAATGCTTTTATAATCCTCAAATTTGTGGTCACAGAGGCTAACAGTTACGAATTTTATAATCATCAAATGTGCGGTCACAGAGTCTAACAGTCATCATTTTTATAATCCTCAAATGTGTGGTCACAGAGGCTAACAATTACGACTTTTATAATCCTCAAATGTGTGGTCACAGAGGCTAACAGTTGCGACTTTTATAATCATCAAATGTATGGTCACAGAAGCTAACAAAGAAGAAGATTTAACAAATGGCGTTATTCTTCTTCTCTTTCTACTCCTACTTCTTCCTCTTTTTCTTCTTCCTCTTGAAATTCATTCTTTTGATATATGAGGTGGGGTAAACTGCAAAATAGTATGACAGCCAGAAAATTGGAGGAGGGAACAAGTGACAGAGAAACACTTAAAGTGAGGATGCTAGATAGAGGAAGAAGAATAAGGAGGAGTAAGAGGAGGAGAATAAGGAGAAGAATATGGAGAATGAGAATAAAAAGAAGAATATGGAGAATGAGAATAAGAAGGAATGGGAGAATAAGAAGTAGAAGAAGAAGAAGAAGAAAGAAGCAGAAATACACATGTGTACATGCTTTTGTTAACTGACCGAAAGTGCCTAAAAAAATCCACCAGCATAAGGGTTCTACAGAAGAAAACATTGACAGAATGAAAATCCGAAAGCAGGATGTTTCAGTTCAGAAAAACATCAACTGACTCCAGAACTGGACTACTTGAACACACATAAGAAAACATTGGTTCCTAGATCAATCAATCAATCAAACATAAGAAAACTAATGCTAATATAATTATAGCCATTGAACGTGCCAAATATCTTTACATTCTTAGTAGGTTCAGACAGCAGCATTAATCTTTTGATTCTTGCACAGGTCGACGGCTTACAGAATCTGGCAGTGCAGCAACGTCAAAGTTTCTGAGCAGATTGCGGGCATTGAAATCCTTCATCAGTTATATGGCCTGTTAGCGTTGTTATTCCTGAACTCTCCACCTTTTTGTAGCTCAGAATGTTCTACTCAACAAGCATAGATTTATAATCTTTAGCATCTCCTTTTGTCTTCTGTTGCCAATTTTAGTTTGACACTCCATCAACTTTTCTTGAGATACTGTTTCATCACCCATCTGTTGTTTCTCAACAGTCACTAAAAAAGTCCACTCATAACGCACCGTTATAAGTTGCGTTGCAAACTTTCCCAGTTCCAAACTAAGAATGACCCTTATTATATTTTTTTCTTGCTGACCGTCAGTACTAACACGTCAGGGTGAATTCTTGGCAATGCAATGTTGACAGGGATTGGTTACTGCTGCTGTAATCTCTAGCCACCATCTGTGGCCTGCTCTCTCTAAGTGAATTCATACTTATTCTAGTATGCAGTGTTTATTTAAATTAAATCAGGCTGGCCTGTTTCCAAGTTCACATATGTTTGTGTCCTTATATCTGAAACACCTGCCCTTAGGGGACGCAGAGGTGTTTCCAAGGCACCAGGGCCGGGTTATATACTGGCCAAGACCCATTGACGCGTCCTCATCGAGCATCCTGGGCAACAGGTCCCTTCGGGGTCGTGGCTAAAGTCAGTAGGATCGCCGATTCCTCCAAAGTCGGAGAGTGTCTGCCTGCACATCAATAAGCAGACATGGGACAATGGATACTCACGCAAACCTCAGGTCCTGTATGACATCACACTGATGTTGGACAACAGGATGTCTTCATCCGACATACAGGACTTCGCGTTGGAGCTCAAGCCAACAAACACAAGCAAGCAAGCAAGCACCTGCCCTTAGAAATTCTGTTGATACCTTGGGGCAGGACTGGTAAGGTTGTAAACATACTGACGAAACCTGATTTCAAATATAGGCTGTTCTGTAATCACATAGCAGATAATGCTGACACTTTTGGATTATGGTATATGCATATGTTTGTTTCATTGTAGAATTGAATTTGTTTTTTAACTTGCCTTGAACTCAGGCGTAATCCATACACATGCTAATACTTCTATTGCACTGAGCTAATTTTTGCATGTGGATTAGCTTTCCATATTACCAGTGTCCCTTGCCATCAGGTGAACCCACTCCAACTTCTGAGGTACTTTTAATTTATGTCCCCATGTCAAGGATGAGAAGTCAACATTTTAGCCCAAATGACCGATATTGGGGTTGAACAATCTACACCACTCCGGAAGTTTAAGAGCAGGTGCTCTTATCCATTTGGAGAATGATTTTATATCTCTATGAATTTATCATTCCAAACACATTCTGAGATTACTGATGCACCTCGTCACAGCTGCTAATATTTCCTCCACAAGTTTTAGGTATTTCATTGTCAACCAACTCAATGCCCAGAGGAAAACCTTGTTATTCAGTCACCAAAAAGTCCTTCCCCAATGTACCTTCTGTCAAAAAAACTATCATTTACTGCCTGTATAGTACCTTGTGGTGTGTGGCACGGGGGTCTTGAGCTTCTGGAATTAAGGCTGCCTGGCTAGTGCAGTCGCTGTGAACTGTGCAGGTTAGAGTTTGTTTTTTTTTGCCCCCGACAGAAAAAATCTACACCTTACTGAGGATTCGAACCCAGGTCTCCTGAAGAAGAATCCAGCATTCTAGCCACCCGGCCAGCCACTCCTCACCAATGTACCTTATCAAATATAAATCAGATTGCTGCAACTTTCACTTTGTACTTTTACTTGCAGTGTACAAAATGAACAGTTCAAAGGACACATGCACTCTCCTCCAACTGAGGCAGAGAAGCTAAATAAGACCAGTGTTGGCTTTAAAGAGGATAGTGGCTACGTGAAGAATAACGCTCCCTATCTACAGACCACAGACGATAAGATGAGGTTCATGACTCACTACATGAGCAGGTAGTCACATCATTTGTTTGAGATTTGTTTCTGTTGCGTGCATGCATGCACTCACACACATACACATTATTATGCATGTATTACTCAACTGGGGTAGGGGATACCCCCTATCAAAGGAGAAGTAAGGTGCCTCCTTCCCTCTGCTAGCCTACAGGGCACCCTTGGGCAAGGTCTCCATCCGATTAGCCTCCCCAACAGAGTAATGTGAAGCCATGGGAGCAGGTGGTGGATTGGACTTGGGAGCAGCCGACAGATAGTTGTTCATTATGGTTTCAAGTCAGTGACAGTGGGCAGAGGATCTCTCAGTAGAGACAATGGCTACGGTCATCCGATCAGTATGGTCACTGCCAGGAAGGAAGAATGGTAGACTTCCCTCCTTATTGATTCCCGGGCAGAGGAGGCTCGTCAGCCTTGGTTGGTATCTCTTCTAAGAGAGGGAACTCTAAATCTCAAACCTCCGCTGCCTTGCGGGTGTACCCATATGGAAAAGGCTTCGGGAGTAAACCTTGAAGACAAATCCGGAGATGGAGTCCCTAAGGCAGTTCCACGTTGTAAACAACATAGTTCTGGCAACTCCTGCGACGGCACTGATGCCAAGTTGCATTGGCTACTGTATTTCCCTTGGTCAACATCGGCGATGTGGAGAGGGGGAACTTGCTACTGGGCAACAGCTGGTTCTCCGATTTCCATTGCCCAGGCTTGTGTCCTGAAGAGGTCACTTCAGCACCGCGTAAAGCGGTGACACAACACGGGAAGCAGCATTTACCAGTTATAAGTCTTAATGCTCGATTGGCGTAGAGCAAGGCGCCAGGGGTTGCTTTCGAGATTTGCTTGAGAGAGATCATCGTGTCTCACTAGACAGCTAGTCACTAGACAGCTACCGCCTGCCTAAGCTGGGCAACCCCCAGTCAATAAGGTGCTGTCACGCCACGGTTCATCTACTCCTGAGGGTGTGTGGAGCTTAGGGACAAAATCCTGACACACGGACCGCAATCTATACACCTAGCAACAAGAAAAAAAAAACTGGCTCTAAGGCTGGGAACATGGAACGTAAGAACCATGATCCCTGGCATCTCAGACGATCTAAACGAGATTGTGGATGCCCACAAAACTGCAGTGATAAACAACGAACTACTCAGACTGGGGATAGACATCGTTGCCCTGCAAGAGACCAGACTCCAAGAATCTGGAAACATCAAGGAGAGGGACTTCACTTTCTACTGGCATGGCAAGCCGTGCGGAGAGACCAGGGAGCATGGAGTTGTCTTCATTATCAGAAACAAGCTGCTTAATTCCATCACACCACCAAGTGATGGCGCTGAAAGAATACTGAAGCTCCAACTCCAGACAGAGGCAGGCCCAGTTATTATTATAACCGTTTACGCCCCAACACTGACTGCAGCATCAGAATCTAAAGACAAGTTTTATGATGACCTTAGCAAAGAAGTCAGCAAAACACCAGAGAAACAACATCTTTTTATCCTGGGAGATTTTAATGCCATGGTTAGCTCCAACCACAAATCTTGGCCTTCATGTCTAGGACAGTTTGGCGTTGGTAAGATCAATGACAATGAACAACGTCTCTTGGAATTCTACAGCCACCACAATCTGTGCATGACCAACACCTTCTTTGACACAAAACCTCACACCAGATCAAAGAACTGGCACCAACTCGACCTGGTGCTCACTAAACGCAGCAACCTACGCAATGTACGGCTGACTCGCAGCTATCATAGTGCTGACTGCGACACCGACCATTCACTCGTCTCCAGCAAGGTGAAGATATAGTCCTAGAGAATCTGCAGAAGCAGAACAGAAGGAAGACCACGCATTGACACCAGTGGCACCAAAAACAAAGAGAAGGTCAACAAATTCACCCAGGCTCTAGCGGAGACTCTGCCTGGCCCCACAGACGGAAATTCCACCGAGAGATGGAGTCATTTTCGCGACACCATCTACAATACAGCTCTATCAACATTTGGCAAGAAGCAAACTGAGCCAACCGACTGGTTTGAAGCACACTCTGAAGAGTTGCTCCCAGTCCTGACAATAAAGAGACAAGCATTCTCAGCGTATAAAACATCACCTTCAGAGAAAACATTGCAGGCATTGCGAACAGCCAGAAATAGAGTACAACAGATGGCAAGAAAATGTGCGAACAGGTACTGGCTACAGCTTTCTGCTCAAATTCAAACTTGTGCAGACACTGGAAATATAAGAGGAATGTACGAGGGCATCAAGCAAGCTGTCAGTCCATCAAAATATAAGATGGCCCCTTTACGATCAACAGGGGAGGTAATCATAAAAGATCGATAAAAGAAATGGATCGCTGGGTAGACCACTACTCTGAGCTATACTCGGTGGAGAACACTGTCGGAGAAGAAGCTCTGGAAGCCATCGATCAACAGTCCACCATGCATGAAATCAGCGAAGCACTAGACATTCTCAAATCTGGCAAGGCACCAGGAAAAGATAGTATTCCACCTGAACTTTTAAAATGTAGTAAAGAAACAATCATCCCAGAACTGTGTGCAATATTTCAGCTCTGCTGGAAAGAAAATCATTACCACAAGATATGAAAGACGCAAACATCTTTACCCTTTATAAAAACAAAGGCGACAGAAGCGACTGCAACAACTATCGCGGCATTTCCCTACTCAGCATTAAAGGCTAGATTTTTGCTTGAGTAATCCTTAAAAGGCTACACATTCTTGCTGAAAGAATCTACCCCAAATCACAGTGCGGATTTAGACCCAACAGGTCCACCATTGACATGATTTTCTCACTCCGGCAGCTCCAAGAGAAGTGCAGAGAACAGAGGAAGCCATTATATATTGCCTTCATCGACCTCACAAAGGCATTTGACCTCGTAAGCAGAAACAGCCTTTTCAAGGTCCTTGAAAAGATAGGATGTCCACCCACCCTTCTTAGTCTCATGAAATCATTCCACGAAAACATGCAGGGGACCATTTTATTTGACGGCTCAACATCCCAGTCATTCAGCATCAGTAGTGGAGTAAAGCAAGGCTGCGTGCTTGCTCCTACACTTTTTGGTATCTTCTTCGCCGTTCTCTTAAGGCAGGCATTTGGGACTGCCACTGAAGGCACATACCTCCATACAAGATCTGATGGCAAACTTTTTAACCCATCAAGACTCAAAGCAAAGACCAAAATAAGATCAAGATGCATAAGAGAACTACTTTTTGCAGATGATGCAGCACTGACTACTCATACAGCAGAAGATCTCCAACGGCTCATAGATCGTTTTGCAGCCGCCTGCAAAGACTTTAGGCTCACCATCAGCCTAAATAAAACACAAGTGATGGAACAAGATGCTGGTGCACCTCCGTCAATCAAAATTTCTAAATATGAATTGAAGGTCGTCCACGAGTTTGTGTATTTGGGGTCGACAATATCAGATAATCTTTCATTAGAGACAGAAATCGACAGACACATTGGAAAGGCAGCCACAACATTTTCCAGGCTAGCTAAAAGTTTGAGAGAATAATAGACTAAAAGAGCGTACAAAAGTTCAAGTATATAAAGCTTGTGTTGTTAGCACACTACTCTATGGGTCTGAATCCTGGACCCTGTACTCAAGACAGGAAAGAAAGTTGAATTCCTTCCATATGAGATGTCTGAGACGTATCCTGGGTATATCATGGAAAGACCACATAACAAATAAACATGTGCTTGAAAGAGCAGATATTACCACAGTGCACACCCTCCTCAAGCAGAGACGCCTCCTGTGGCTGGGCCACGTATCTCGAATGGAGGATGAACGTATTCCCAAAGATCTCCTATACGGAGAACTAGCCACATGAAAGAGGCCAACCGGAAGACCCCAATTGTGATACAGGGATGTGTGTAAACAAGATATGAAAACCCTTGGCATAGATCCAGACACGTGGGAAATAGTTGCAACAGACAGATGCTCCTGGAGAAGAGATGTACAAAACGACCTTGTGCTCTTTGAGCGCAATCTGATCCAACAAACTGAGGATAGGCGGCACAGGCTCAAAATGCAGTCACTTACTGTGGGACCTGCCTCGTCTTACAGATGCGGAAACTGTGACAGAGATTGTTACTCTCGCATCGGACTATACAGTAACCAGCGGTGCTGTCAGGTACCTCCCCAGCGGCACAACTCTGTAGTCCTTCAGGACTGAAAGAGGCCTACTACTACTATTACTCAACAATCACCTGCACATACAATCACACGTACATATGAGCATGCATATATTACTCATTTATCGCACACACACAAACACACACACATCAGCATGCATATATTATGCATTTATTACACTTTTTATTATCGTTGTGTGTGTATTACTCATCTGTCATTCACACATAATCATCAACATTCATATGTTACTCAACTATCACACACACATGCATATACATACACATCAGCATGCATTTCTCACTAAACTAATACACACACATCAACATACATACATTACTCAGCTATCAATAGTAATAATGAGAGAGATTAAAGAGAATCTAGGAATACTAATCGGAGGTTATAATATAAACAATATACACTGTGCAGATGACACAGTGTTGTTGGCGGATAATGCAAAAGATCTACAACAATTGCTGGACATTGTAGTGACAGTGATTGCCAAAAAAAGGACTCGCCTTGAAAAGCAAGAAAACAATAACAATGGTGATATCAAAAAGCAGAATTAGCCTTGAAAAGCAAGAAAACAATAACAATGGTGATATCAATTGCAGTCAGGTCTTAGTCAGATATGACTGAGCTACCGTATAACAGTAGACGGTACTACCTGGTTTCTGTTAGCGCCGAACGTTGGGCGGCGCTTACCAAAACCGACACCCCACATTGTGCCAACGGCTTCGGGCGGAAGAGCGCAATTGGGAGGGTACAAGCCTTACCCTGGTGCGAGGAAATGCAAGCTAAAGACAAAATTGTCATGGCAGGGCAGACCAGGCCCTAAGCCTTGGTTGGCGACTGGTCTAGGATCGAAGCTCCGACAGGCGGACAGTTAGAGCATTGCTTTGCTGATCCAGCAGCTTCTGCAGCTTGTCTTGTTCCAGATGTAGGGGTGTTACCTTTCCTCTGGAGTGAACTAGGCAGGCCGAGAGAGGGATCATGCTGCATGGGCAACACATGATCTCTATATTTTAGCCCAGGCTTTGTGCTATGGAGAGGCAATAACTCCATCCCTGGTCTTAACTGGTCTCGGAATCAAAGCGAGAGGCAACTGTTACGGGTTATAAGTCCTTGTCAGTTGGCGTAGACATGGGGCGCCATGCGTTGCCTCTGACGGTGGGAGACACCTATAGGTGTCACTGATCAGCTACCGCCCGCCTCAAGCTGGGCAGCCCCCAGCCAATTGGGTGCTGATCCGCCACAGCCTGCCTGCTTCAATGGGTGCTTGGGGCTAGGACAAAATCTGAATCGCAGGCTGTAAAACCAATGCACCAGGTACAAACAAAAATATAAATAGAAACCTCAAGCTACGGCTTGCAACCTGGAACGTGAGAACCATGTGTCCAGGATTTTCCACTGACTTGACCAATATTGACGATGTGAGAAAAACGGCTGTGATTGATGCCGAACTCAATCGTCTTAACATTGATATTGCTGGCCTGCAGGAGACTCGCCTCGCTGAGGAAGGGTCACTCAGGGAAAACAACTACACCTTTTTCTGGAAGGGTAAAGGGCAGGCAGAAAAAAGGCAACACGGTGTGGGCTTTGCAGTGAAGAATTCGCTACTGGGAATGATTGAAATTCCAGCAGGAGGAAATGAAAGACTATTATCCCTGCGCTTGGCAACCTCTTGTGGGTTTGCCACCATTATTACTGCATATGCACCGACACTCGATTCCTCTGATGATGTGAAGGATTTGTTCTATGAGGAGTTATACTCTGTGATCAAGGCAGTTCCAAAATCCGACTACATTTATATGCTCGGTGATTTCAATGCTCGTGTGGGCAAGGACTCGAGTTCATGGCCAGTGTGCCTTGGAAAATACAACATCGGTCGCATGAATGAAAATGGGCAAAGGCTGCTGGAGCATTGCACCAGTAATGACCTATGTATTACAAACTCTTTTTTTAAAACAAAAGAGATGCATAAGGTCACATGGAAACATCCAAGATCCGGCCATTGGCACCAGCTGGACTTCATCATCACACGGAGACAACATCTGAACCATATATCATTGACTCGTAGTTACCACAGTGCTGACTGTGATACGGATCATTCTTTGGTTGTTGCAAGGGTTAGACTGAGACCAAAGAGAATCTACACAGCTAAACACAAATCTAGCCCCAGGATTAATATTATTAACACTCATGATCCTGAAAGGTGCTTTCAGTTTCAACAGCAACTTGAAGACGCTTTCACTGATACACCAGAAAATTGTACAGTAAATGATAAATGGAATAAACTTAAGGAAACTCTTTGTAAAACTGCCGTAAAGGTTTACGGCACTGTGGATCATAAGAGGCAGGACTGGTTTGCGGCCAACAGCGAGACTCTGCAGCCCTTGATTGATAAGAAGAAGAAAGCTCTCTTAAGAAACAAGGAAAGACCAACGCGTAACACTCTGAGTGAGCTAAGGCAAGCTAGGAAGGATGTGCAAAAGGCTGCCAGGCAGTGTGCAAATGATTATTGGATCAAGTTATGTGAGTCCATTCAAATCGCAAGTGATAAGGGAGACATAAGAAGCATGTATGAAGGAATAAAGAAAGCCTGTGGTCCAGTGATCAAAAGAAGTGCACCATTGAAAACCTTGACTGGAGAAGTCATCACTGATAAGAAACAGCAGATGGACAGATGGGTAGAGCACTATTTGGAGCTTTACTCAAGTGAGACCAAACTAGCGGATAATGCCCTCAACGCCATAGAGGCTCTACCAACTCTTGACCACCTGGACACACTTCCCACCATAACAGAAGTTAAGTGTGCTATAAATGAACTTGCATCTGGCAAGGCTCCAGGTAAGGATGGGATTCCAATAGAGGTTATCAGGAGTGGGCAAGACACACTCACTATACAGATCCACCAGCTAATAGAGCTATGCTGGCGTGAAGGACAAGTCCCACAGGATTTCAAAGATTCAAGCATCATAACACTGTACAAGAACAAGGGCGATCGGAGCGACTGCAACAACTATAGGGGTATCTCACTTCTGTGTATTGTTGGAAAAGTATTTGCCAGAATTGTTCTGCGCAGACTTCAAGTCCTAGGAGATCAAGTCTACCCCGAATCACAGTGTGGCTTTCGACAGAACCGGTCTACCACTGATATGATATTCTCATTGCGACAAATGCAAGAAAAATGCCGTGAACAGAATCAACCACTGTTTATTGCCTTCATCGACCTCACAAAGGCATTTGATTTGGTCAGTCGTGAGGGTCTGTTCAAGGCACTAAAAAAGATTTGCTGCCCACCAACTCTTCTGTCCATTGTGGAATCGTTCCACACAGGCATGAAGGGTATAATCAAGTTTGATGGTGCAACTTCTGAAGAATTTGAAATCAAGAGTGGAGTTAAGCAAGGTTGTGTACTAGCTCCCACCCTCTTTGGAATATACTTTTCACTTCTACTGAAATATGCATTTTGTGATCAGGATGGTGGTATATACATTCACTCACGCTCAGATGGCGGCCTCTACAATGCTCAGAGATTGAAGGCTAAGACCAAAATTAGGAGGGTACTGATCAGAGAGTTGCTTTTTGCAGATGATGCTGCAGTTACGACCCACTCTGAGGAAGAATTGCAATGTCTACTATCTGCATTCTCCAATGCTTGTTCTGAATTTGGTTTAACAATTAGCAAAAAGAAGACACAGATTATGTCACAAGGTGCACATGGGGTACCATCAATCTTTATTGACGACGCCGAACTAGAGATAGTAGACCATTTTACATATCTAGGATCGGTGGTAAATAGCAAATTATCCCTAGATCAGGAAATCAACATCCGGATTGGTAAGGCAGCAACAACAATGAACAGGTTAAGAAAAAGAGTCTGGGAGAACAGGAAGCTTACTGCCAAAACAAAAGTCCTTGTCTATCAAGCCTGTGTCCTTAGTACTCTTCTCTATGGCAGTGAAACCTGGACAACTTACTCACACCAAGAGAACAATTTAAACAGCTTTCATATGCGGTGTCTGCGAAGAATTCTTGGTATTAAGTGGCAAGACAAAATCACAAATACTGAAGTATTGGAAAGATCAGGTTGTGTGACAGTTTATTCCATGCTCAGTCTTCGTAGACTTAGATGGATAGGACATCTTAGGCGGATGGATGATGGTAGAATACCAAAGGATATCTTTTTTGGTGAATTACAGATGGGTAAGAGATCTCAGGGTCGGCCTCTACTACGATACAAAGATGTGTGTAAGCGGGACATGATTGATACAGGCATTGATAATGCACATTGGGAGCAAGTCGACGCTGAACGTGTTGCATGGAGGGCAAATATCAGAAATGGAATAAAGTCAAAGGAGAAAATTATGGCAGAAAAGTCACACACCAAGCGTTTGAGACGTAAGATGGTGCATGATGGTGGAAATGACCACGTGTTCACATGCACCCACTGTGAACGGACATTTACAGCGCAAATTGGCCTTATCAGTCACAATCGCTACCGCCATAGTTAAAAGTTATTATGCCTTTTTAAAGCACAAACTATCGTCTGTCAAGACGGCAAGGTGCCAATGGTGATATCAATGAAAAAAGGTGACACCAAAATGTGAAATTGAAATAGAAGGGAAAATTCTTAACCAAGTGGATAATTTTAAATACCTAGGGGCATTTGTAACATCAGATGGAAGATGTACCATAGAGATTAAGAGCAGAATAGGGCAAGCAAAAGCTGCATTTCAGAAAATTAAGAGTATCTTATGCAATAAGTCACTATCATTGAATATAAGAAAGAGAGTGCTGAAGTGCTATATAGAACCTGTTTTGCTGTATGGCAGTGAATCTCAGAATGTAAGTGAACAAATTAGGAATAACTTGGAAGCAACAGAGATGTGGTTCCTGAGACAAATGTTGCGAATTCCTTGGACTGCCAAAGTAACTAACAACGATTACCTGAAAGAGGCTAATGAAACTAGAACATTATATACAACAATAAGAAAGAGACAAACAGCTATCTTTGGTCATGTGATGAAAAGAGAGGAATAAAGAACATCCTGATATCTGGAAATATCGAGGGGACGAGAGGCAGAGGCAGACCAAGAGAAATTATGCTGGATGGATTGAGACGGTGGCATGGAGGAATATCATCAGCAGAGTTGATCCAGAAAACGAAGAACCGAGATCTGTGGAGAGTCAAGAATGCCTCTGCCAGCTGGCATGGCACTTGATAATGTTAGTTAGTCGTGGTTCCAACTTCACGGCAACAGGTCATTCCCATTATGTTCCGTTCCTGTGCCAGTGAATATAACTCAAAATGCTCCTCACTGCCCTATGTGAACAATGGAATAGACAGGAGTATCGGCAAGCCAACAGCCCGCACAGGTACACTGTGCATAATGCTGCCGCCAGAATGCCAACACAAAATTCCTCCACGAGAAATACAGTTCATTGTTGATGGAAACGGCAGTCACCAGAAAGACTTCATTGACCCAGGTTTTATCCCATATGGCTCGGTCTCTTTCCGCAGGGCAAACCGCCGAAAGCGCCGCACAAAGCAGAACTCCGTAGCCCCAGCGACGGCTCCCGGGAGTCTCCTGAAAAATGCACTGGTGAACCGAAAAGGCAAACCAGTCAATCCAGCAACAGCTGGCCTCCATCATTCCGAACTTGCAGTTCACACTACAAACTGCGAACAGATGTAAAAGCGAAATTCACAGCTCAGTGTCGCGCCACGCACTCACTCAGTAGCAGGGCGACGAAACCATAGCCTCCTTAGTCGCCTCGTACGACGTGCATGGTAGGCAACAATGTTACTATTCTTTGCTCCCTCGTATGGGCCCCGGCAACACACGGGCGATGGCACTTGATAATGATGATGATGATGAACTATCATACACACAAACACATACATCAATATGCATATATTACTCAACTGTCACACACACACACACATAAACATCCATATATTACTTAAGTATCATTCACACACATGCATACAAACCAGCATCCATATGTAACAGCATCCATATGTAACAATTAAATGATCGAGTATATAATGTAAATCTCTGTTCTCTGAGCATTGAAATTGTGGAAGATACACACAACAAAATAAATAACACTACGACCCTAGTATGGCAATATATCTGTCCAAATGGGAGGTCACGTGTGGCAATATATTATCCTTCGGCACTGAATCTGGTAAAGGATAATATATCACCAAGTGTGACCTCTCATTTACACAGAAGGACGATATATTGCCATGCTAGGGTCATAGTATTATTTGTTTTGTTTCGTGATATCTTCCGCAATTTCTATGCACAGTTACTATTCTTTGCTCCCTCGTATGGGCCCTGGCAACACACGGGCGATGGCACATGATAATGATGATGATGATGAACTATCATACACACAAACACATACATCAATATGCATATATTACTCAACTGTCACACACACACACATAAACATCCATATATTACTTAAGTATCATTCACACACATGCATACAAACCAGCATCCATATGTAACTCAACTATCGCACAGACATAGTCACACACAGATACACATGCATGTATACACACACAGATACACATGCGTGTATACACACACAGATACACATGCGTGTATACACACACAGATACATATGCATGTATACACACGCACACGTGTGTGTGTGTGCGTGCATGTGTGTGTGCCAAACAGAAAGTAGCTTTGGACCTAACATGGGGCACAATTAAATGATCGAGTATATAATGTAAATCTCTGTTCTCTGAGCATTGAAATTGTGGAAGATACACACAACAAAATAAATAACACTACGACCCTAGTATGGCAATATATCTGTCCAAATGGGAGGTCACGTGTGGCAATATATTATCCTTCGGCACTGAATCTGGTAAAGGATAATATATCACCAAGTGTGACCTCTCATTTACACAGAAGGACGATATATTGCCATGCTAGGGTCATAGTATTATTTGTTTTGTTTCGTGATATCTTCCGCAATTTCAATGCACAGAGAACGTAAATTTACATTGTATACTTGTTCATGTGATGGTGTACCATGTTTGGTCCAACCCTACTTTTTTGTTTGGCACTGAATCAGTTAAAGAATATGCATTAGAACATCAGCATGAAAATAAATTGACTAGCAACTATGGGGACGGATGAAAATGTTTGCACTCTGCTAAGAAATCATTAAGACAAGTGGGATTGCTGTGTATCATTGTAAAGACACACTATTGGTTTAAACTTCTCATATGTACATGGTGTGCGGGGAGTGCCATGGGCATGAGAAATTGGCGTGAAACTGATGCAAGTAGGCTTGGTGCTGTATAATGGACAAAATGGAGGCTTGTTGTGTAATAAAATGTCAGCTCCAGCAAAGCAAATCTGTGAAGCAGATTCATGATGGGATGTTTGCTATTTATAAGAATGTTTGACCTTCGTATGACACTATGAAGCATTGGAAAAATCTGCTTCGCGGACATCATTTTTCCAATGATCAGCTCTTGTTAACTGAACTGGAGATGTGGATCCAGGCCCAGATGGAGAACTACATTCAGAGCATCAGACTGATGAAGAAGAGATGAGAGAGGTGCATTCAGAGCATCAGATTGATGAAAAAGAGGTGGGAGAAGTGCATTCAGAGCATCAGATTGATGAAAAAGAAATTGAAAAAGTACATGACCTTGAGAAGTGAATAAGTAAAGGACCTTGATGCCTTCATACTAATATGTAGAATTTTTCAACCACCCTTCATATGATAAACAGACACCCTATATGGAAAACACATAATAAATTATTGCTGTGTGTAAAACAATCGAAATAAACAGATTAGAAACCACATAAGGAATACAAACTGGAGATAAGTAATAAACTTTTACTTTTCAGGTTTGGTTTAGACCCAACTCCTGTGGGTCCAGAGAGAGCTGGACATCTGAGAGGTGGGATACAGAAAATTAAACTAAATGGTTTCACCAAGTCTGTTGCTGTGAATGATTTTGGCAGGGAAGCACCCAGTACACAGGTTTTACATAGGGTTGAGCCATATGTCGGAAGGTACATTCTTCTTCTTTATCTTTCCCTTTTCCATGTTATGCCTTTCAGTGTCAGGTTATGAAGAGCTTTCTGAACAGAGCTTTTATATAGGCTACATACAAGGTTGTGTTGGTTAGTTCTATTGTCATGATTTTTTTTATCATTTGTTCACTTTGAACTCAAGTGTAGTCCATACACGTGCTATTGCTTTAGTACACTGGAGTTGTTTTTGCATGTGGATTAACTTCCTCTATTACCAGTGTCCCTCGCCATCAAGCGAACCCACTCCGACTTCTGAGGTACTTGTAATTTACATCATCAGGTCAAGGACGAAAAGTCAACATTTTAACCCAGCTGACCTGTGTAGAGCTTGAACCTGCTATCTCATCATCAGCACACTGGAAGTTTAAGACCGTTATCCATTCAGTCTTTCTAATCTCCTACTGTTATGATAATCTAACACTTATGAGATCTGCCTGTTTCTCTGGTTTTGTCAAATGTAAATGCCAATGCTGCTTTAAGAAATACTAATTACAAGACTGAACGATGCGATTCATTGCTTTTCATAAAAATCCATAGCCGAGTTGTCACCACAGATACAATATAATTGTGTGACAGCTGCAGTGCAGTGGGTGAATTGGTGTAATGATTAGTAAATTACACTTGCAATGGCATGATAAGTGCTCAGATAAGTGTGTGATGCTAGATCTCATTGCTTGCTACAGAAAGGAAAGAATGGCCACCAATTCCTCTTTGCACTGAGCCCAACAAAAATGTGATGGTGTTAACATTTCACATACCCACAGTGAGTTCCTCTATGGGACTTATTTATGTTTTACTTGTGCACTGGGTTGCCAGATTGTGCTTCAGTATTCAGTCACCAGTAGTAGTAACTGCCCAGCCATCTAGCATGGGTTATCATGTCTCTTCACAACTCTCATCCTTCAGTATTGTTTATCAGTTCAGCACCAGTAGCAGTAACTGCCCAGCAATCTAGCATGGGTTATCATGTCTCTTCACAACTCTTATCCTTCAGTATTATTTATCAGTTCATGCAGCAGCAGAAGAACAAGGAGCTGGTAGAGGAGGTTCTGTGTTTACAGCGGTGTAGTCATGGCTTGGTCAAATGGCATAATTGTGACAAGAACACAGATCTGACCCAAGAATCTGGTGGTCGGGTGAGGTGGCAAACCATTACCGTTAACGCCCACACTTCTCAGCATAGCACATCATGATGATGAGCCATGATCCGGTACTGTTTTAATGTGACTAGGGTTGCTGTGCATCATATAATGATAGTAAATTATCAAGTTTTAAATTTGCTTTACATGACATTAATTGTTTTATGGCTAAGCAAAACCTAACATGGCACAAGGACTGAGGCATCTGTTCATTCATTCATTCAGTAGCATGCCCTTTGCAGAACCTCGCTCCCATAACAACCTTCCGGAAAACTCAATCATAAGCAAGATGTCCACATCTGATACACCCATCTGAAGATCATCTGCCACATCCTGCACTCATCTTCTCTTTGGACTTCCTCTTCCTCTCTTCTTCTGTGAGGCATCTGTTAGTCAGTCATCATTATCTTCCACTTTTGCTGTCAAACGTCATAGAGAAGAATAATTGGCCATCCAATCTGCCATCTTCTGTGATCATACTTTCAAAGTATGTAAATTCTTTAAATAATTTCAAAGATAGCCATTTATCTGTATACTTAGTGGACCAGGATATCTGCTAACTTACATTACTTTGGTTTTGGCTATATTTATACTCATAATGTATCTGCTACATGTTGAACTCAGATTATTAATGTGATTTTGCAGTCTGCCCTTGTCACTATAAAATGGGCACTGATCGTCTGCAAATAGAAATTCATTTATTTCCTGTGGATCAGTTGTTTCATCTGGAGTAAAGAGTTCTAAATTTACTGAATCTGTTCTGTCAAGGCTTGCTTCTTTGGATATTCTATCTATTTAGATATTAAATAGCAGATGAGAGCACACATTGAACTTAAGCGTAGTCCTTACACTTGCTACTACTTCTAGTGCACCGGGCTGATTTTATATGTGTGGAATAGCTTTCCTTATTACCAGTGTCCCTTGCCATCAGGTGACCCCACACTGACTTCTGAGGTGCTTGTAATTTACATCTGCAAGTCAAGGATACAAAGTCAACATCTTAGTCCAACTGACCAGTGTAGTCGTCATGCTCCTTTCTGGTGGAGACAGAAGTATTATAAAGATTTCCGTCCACTATCCACATCATGGAATTACACCAGGTAATGAGGACGTGTCAGAAGTCTCGCTTGAGGCGCCATGAAATCAGCACAGAGCTCACTGGCGTCCATGGTGCGGTATAGGGTATCCCTTGATATGGATCATAATGGCCTTAACTTCCCCCGTGTCTCTGACCGAAGCTACTACGTGTGGCCAGAGAACGCTGAGTTGAAGCAACAGTTGTGGGGCTCATCCAACAGGACTGCAGATAAAACATGACCAACAACCTGAATGCTAAGAAGAATAAGAGGAACAATTGTGGAGGGGAAAGTGTTGGTGGTGATATTTGTGGTGGCAATAATGACTTATACATTCAATAAAGTTTCTTTCATTCTGCAGGAGTCTCAAGGCCAGAAATGTATACTATGATGACCATACATATGATTCAAAGCTGCACACACAACTGATTGCCTAGCTATTCACACAATTTGTGATTATATGAATTATTTTCCCTTCAGCTAATGAACCTTTTTCAGAATTTGATATACTGATCTTTGCAGATTTCTTAAACATTGACTCTAAAATACCACTGCAGAACATTTTTTAAACAGCAGTTATAATATACATTTTTAAAAAAGGGGGGCTGCATGGTCTCGAGGTACGGTGTCCGCCTCGAGAGCTGGAGGTCCTGGGTTCAAGTCCCGGTGAGGACCAGGATTTTTTCGGTGTCCGCCTCGAGAGCTGGAGGTCCTGGGTTCAAGTCCCGGTGAGGACCAGGATTTTTTCGCGTGGACCTCTAGTAGTAAAATTTCCCCTGGTCTCTGGGTAGTGAGATCGGATGCCTGTGTGTATTGTTGAGCACGTAAAAAATCCCTTGGCAGTTGGAAATCGAAAAAGAGTAGCCTAACGGCGCTACCCGGGCAAAATTTCGAGTTAAAAATCTACCCAAAGTATTTCAGGATCCTCGCCGGTGCTACGGAGTTTGTGCACTGAGCTGAGTTTCTCCAAACTCAGGTTTGAGTTAGGAGAAGAACGGAGCACTTATGGGTTACACCCGTGTGCAGTGATGTTAATCCATCGACTAAACTAAACTATTTTTAAAAAATATTTAATATAAATGTTTTAAGTATATGAAACAATTTTTAGTTACTAGCTCTTCATTTCCTGCATGTATATCCACATCCAGGATAATATGTTTTACCTTAAAAAATGCATATCATATATACTTCATTCGTCCTTTAAATATGTTGTGTATGAATGTATTTGATATGGTTGAATTATAGAATATTTGTGATATAAATTGTGATTAATAATTGTACGTGATTTAAATTGTGATTAATAATTAGTTTATCAGCTTAGCTGATATATCTAGGGATATCTTCAGTGTATTGTGGCAGCTCATGTCATCATATGTGCCTCAACCCTTTCATTTGGGTTGAATTTGCTCCCAATAGATGCAGCCATGGAGGTAACCAAAACTGCACCCATAGTTTACCTTGAAATGTCACTTCTTTGGTCCAGATTTCCTCTGTATGTCTGGCAAATCTGGACAGTCTTGTAAGACTTGGTCTGTTGGTTGCTTTATTGCTTCATATTTACAGGCGATGAAGGGGAAAACTGAAGTATGTCGTCACAACGGGAAAGTTGAAAGGGAAGAGAGGCAAGGGGAGACCAAGAGAGAAGATTCTGGACAGTTTGATATTATGGCATGGAGGAACATCAGTATCAGAAATGATTGACAGCACACAAGACAGGGTTATAGACAGACATGATCACCAACACCACATGGCAAGGACTATTAGAAGTGTGGCAGCAAGCGTCATTGTATGTGTCTCGACCCTATCCTTCGGGTTGAATTTGTTTCCAACATATGCAGCTCTGGAGGCACCCACACTTAATTACATGAATGCCAGAGATTTCTCAAATAAACCAATATACTGCTGAATTTTTGACCTCTCATGCATGACTTGTCATAGACAATGTGGACTGAACATCATGTTCCTAATATGTGTTTAGTGCACGTAAACAGGTTTAGTTACTTTACTCTCTTGCTGTGTGTGAGCAAGCATGAGTGTGTGTTGGGAATAGTGAGTGTGGTTGAGTAGGAGGGATGAAATGGTGGGATAAGATGGGCAGGCAGACAGACAAGACAGAGAAACAGAGATTATACCAAAATAAATCATGGTGGCTATCTGTATCTACACTTCAGGATAGAACAGGATTAACCATGAAAAGAATTACAATGTTACATATAATCAATAATAACTCAAAGCTGCTGACAAACAGGTTTATGCATAATTTTTATTTCAGATTACAATCTTAAAAGCATGTTTTTGTTTCAGATTACAATCTTGTAAACATGTCATTGTTAACATATCAACTAGAGTATCCTCATGATGCATCAAAAATTGTTAACATAACTGCTGAAACTGTTATGTATACAAATATTTTCTATACACATAATTATCTGCATATGTATACAATAAGGATCTGTGTTGGCATCGTGATCTGTATGCTTGTCTGCCAAGACAGTGGCCCAAGTTCAATCCTCAGTAGAGGCAGTATTATATTTTCCAACCAGTATGGCTATGGGGTATATTCAGCCTCATAAAAATGGGTTCCATAAAATGTTCCGAATTGTCAGAGAATTGTCTGAGAGGGAAAGTTGCTTTATGTCTATTCTGGTGGGGGTCACAAACAGGACAGTGCACTTGAGGTCTTCAATGGTTGCTCATAGTTTGTCTTGAAGTGTTGCTCCATTGGGCCAGATTTCCTTTCTTTGTCTGGCAAAATCTGAACAGACTTATAGGACTTGCTCTGGAGGTTGCTTTAGTGCTTCATATTTGCAGGCGAGCGGAATCAGTGAGAGCCATTCAGTGAAGGTGCTCTGGGTTTACAGTGTCCTGTTCTGAGTCTCAAAATTATGACCACCAGGCTGGCAGGCAAGCTTATTGTTTGTAGGTTATGTTTTCCAACTCTCTTTTTTTTTAAAATCTTATCTTTGCTGTCATCACTTGTATTCAAGTGTCCTTTAATTAGACATGCTTAGTGAATTCACTATTTATAATCATTTATAAACTTCCAGTACGTTGATACCAATGTAGCATGTTCAAACCCTATCACTGTCAGTTGGACTAAAATGACTTATCCTTTACTTGGGGATGTAAATTACAAGTACCCCTGAAGTCATAGTGAGTTGCCTGGTGGCAAGGGACACTGGTAATAGGGCAAGCTAATTCACATGCAAACATCAGTTCAGTGCACTAAAAGTAGTAGTATGTATATGGACTACGCTTGAGTTCAAAGCGAGCACATACAGAAATCTTTGGCCATCATTGTCAATATAAATAATAGATCCCCATGGATGCAACTGATTATACATTCATTGTACCATCTCTTCTATTGCTTCTGTGTGGTAGTACTTAGTCTATTAGCTAACCAACACAGTGGTTTCAGCATCAAACCTCAGCAGCAGCAGCAGTATATCGTGTCCATCGATGTCGAAAAGCTATACTGTATCGTTGTCTGAGGGTTTCTCTTGCTTTATATTAGATTCACTCTCATCCATCTCTTGTTCTTGGATTTTGCAACTAAATGTTCTATAGGTTAGTCAACCCAAAGACCAACCCTCCAGACATGGTTGGCTGGCATTATTATTCTTTGCTGCCTTTAAGGCATGGTGAGTTAATGAACATCTTGTCAAATAACACATGCCACCCTGAAGATAAATCTATCAGAGTATTTCACATAAATATGATATATGATGCAGTTGTATTACTATCTCAGGTGAACACAATTCTGGACAGAAATGTTTGCTGCAGGGGAAAATAAAAGTATTTGCAAAAAAGGATATGGTATTTCTTTCATTGCTAACATGTGTTCATTGAAAAAAATCTGTTAATATGAGGGGGCTTCAAATGACAACCTTAAAAGTGTGACAGAAATTACAATAACAATGCCATTGTCTTGTAACCTGTCAATATTGTTATTAAGGATGTCAAGAGTGTCTTTAAAAAAAGTCTTAAAAATCGAGAGGATTGACTTCATTGCCCCGAGTTTTATTCCATATGGCTCGGTCTCTTTCCACAGGGCAGCCTGCCGAAAGTGTGGCACAAAACACTGTAGCTCCAGCAAAGACCCACAGGAGATTGAGACAAATGCACTCGTGAACCGTTAGACGTAGCCCACAACTTTCGGAACATGAAGCAGGCGGCTTGATCAAATCGCCATGGAGACTCCCGCCCATCCTAATAGACCGTCCATCGGGGAATAAAAGGTAGCAGAAGAAGAAGTAAATGCGTTCATGAATTGTATTTGTTCCGAAAGGCTTATTTTTCATTGCTACAACACTCGGTCACAGCCATGTTATATTTTTTGGGCATGTTCTCTGGGATTCCTTTGGATTTAAAGGGAAATCTTTGCTATTTCCTTCACAAACAGCAATGTTTGGGCGTGGAAGGATTAAGTTTCAATGAATTTTCAAGCAGCAAAATAAGAACAATCAAATGTAGAGATGAGTTTTAAAAGTTAGTTGCATACTGTTTACAGAATGTTGCGGTCAAGCCCCACATTTTAGGGCTGTTTGTGATATCTTGGCGGAAAGTTCACATTCAGTAGAGATGAGTTAAATGAAACCAAAATTGGCTGCTTTATCTGTGGACTGTGGCCACACAGGAATGCCTAGTGTGTAGTAACATTGTTTGAAATAGTATAAGATAACGTAACAGAATAATATAATGACTGAGAAAACTAATAATGTTTCCCAAGTTTCATTTATAACACATTTTCTCAAAAATAACACAATTATAACATAAGAACATTATTATAAATTATAACACACAATGTATGAACATTTAAACATAACCAAATTTAAAGGCGGGTTGCTAGGAAGCAATAAATGAATAAGCAACAACTGGACAGTTGACAGATCACATTCTAAGGCTCTCGATTTTTTCGAGAATGAAATAAACATAGATTTACATAAGTCACGAGATATCTCTCCAGTATCATATATTGTGTTCAGCAGCCTGGTGACCTGGTCTATTCCACATTCTTCTAAGACATTAATCCCTTATATATATATATATATATATATATATATATATATATATATATATATATATATATATATATGTGTGTGTGTGTGTGTGTATATATGTTTTTTGTTGCGTATCCCTTACGGAATGTTGCAGTCAACACCAGCATTTTCAGCTGCTGTTGATGTACTAGGCAAGTGTTACGTTCAGTAGTTTGCCATTGCTTTCTGAACGACCGGCCCCTATACCTTTTTTCGAAAAAACCAGCACCGCTGTGTTTCGAACCCGGGTATACGGGCTCACAAACCGCGTTTGCAAGCCCTTAGCCACAGAGACCGGTTATATAAGTTACTCATCATTTTTCTCGTTATGGACTTGACAAGTGTGTTAATTTCTAAGTGTCATTAATTCTTCTGTGCATTGATTTCGTATTAAGATCGTTGTGCCAATGTTATTGTTTATCAAATTTTCTCTGCAATGCTCTTAAAGCCATGCAGATTTACCTCTTCACATAATTGTGTTAATTTTTCTTTTAATCTCTTCATTTTATTTCTTTGTTATTTTTGTTGAAATTGAATTTCTAGATCAGGCAATGTATCATTTCTGTTCTTTATTTTTATATTCACATTGTCTTTATCCCCTCGTTCTTCAGTGCAAGTAGATGTGATATCATGTTTGTATGGTTTATATTTGACCTGTAACAGTATATGTATTTTTCTATAATTAACCTATGAAGGCTATAACAGCCTGCATTTGGCATAGTTTTAGCAACATATAGAGCATTTCAGAGTATTATTCTATGAGAATGTAGTCAGTCTGGTTTCTGATTATCCTGTTGTCAAGACTCTACCACATCTCAAACTTCTTTATGTTGCTGAAACCAACAATCATATTATGATTTATTGCCTGGCATATTTCACTTGTCTTGTCAGGTGTATACTGCAGAATTATATATCATGTGAAGTGAGTAGATGGGTCATATTTAGGCTAAAATACTTAACACTTGCTATGGAAACCAAGATAAACAGCTGCCATGTTGGATTTCTTAAGTGTGATCTAAAATAGTCATTGTTTTTAATGTATAGGCTCAACCTTTGGTATACATGAACATAATTTACCTTTACCCTTTACATTGTGATGGAAAAGTTTAATATCACTTGGTATTTTTTTCCTTCATAATTTTACAAATTTAATAACTTTCTCCTTAACAATTTGTGCGTTTTTTTTTAAACTGCTCCACAAAAACTAAATCTTAGTTTCACAAATGCTCTGTATGTAATGTAAGTAATACAATGAAGAATAAGTGTTCAAAGTTTCATTATAATTTGATAAACAGTTTCTGGTAAACAATGTACCAAAGTAAAAAAAAAAAACTGGCAAAATGAGAAAACGGGAAAAAAAATGAATTATTTTCATGCTTTTATACTAATAAAGTTATCTTAATGTTTTAACCAGTTAATTTACACAGAAAAACAGTTTCTTACACTGTGACAATTAGAACAATCTTGCTGCATACTGGGACTTCGTTGTAATGCAGCTTCCCTTGTCTCTTCAGTTTGGCCCCTCGTACACTGTCGCGTCTCTTAGTTTGCTTGGCTTGACCTTCAGATCTTCTAACTTTGAATATACTTTATCCGCTTGGTTGTTAAATGTTTTATGATGAAGACCTTGAAGGTTCATATTTTCACAAAAACTATTGAATGTTGATGCACCCATTCCACAAACTAATGCAGAATAAACAGACTGGCTGTTGATGGCAAAAGATCTATCTCTATCATTACTTCTTGCAGCCAGGTATCTTCCACAAACTACTTCTTCACAACAAGAGCAGTAAACCTCTGCATGCACAGCTAATCCTTTGGCTTTGTTGCTGTCAGTTTTCAAAATAAGACCAGTATTTTTACATAATGGACAACATAACATGTTGATGATTTCACCAAGTTCAGAACAATCGACTACTGCTCTACGTACATTGTCATTGTCATCAACGGAAACATACTTGCTGCTAGATGAGGTCATACATTCATCTGTATCGCTTTTACGCTGGCTTCGGGTTTTTTCTGCAACGAAAGAGTCACTTCCACAACTTTGAGAAGAACACGAAGGTACAGAATCATTCAGATTCACCGCCAAAAGCCCAGTACGACTTGGAAATGGCGAGTGCTGTTTTTCTGAGTCGCTTTCAGAATTTTCTGCAATGTTTACAACATTCTGGGAGACTTTTCGCTGCTTACGAGCGTTTGCGAGGTGTAGTTTGAGAAACTTCTTTCGTTTAGCAGATGACTGGGTGTTAAATTTCTTGGCACGAGGCATTTTTCAATCCGGCGTGTCAAACGGACGTCAGTGTAAACAAACAAAAACTGCCATCTTGGAAATAATCGGAAACCCACGTGATCAGTTTCAGCTAACGGGAATTGCGCATTGCAAATGTACTTTGTCCATCAAGAATGATGATGACCATTTATTTCATCCAGTGGGGTTGAAAGTTTGGAGCCGTGAGTTGTGCCGTCCCCCTGGCGAAGGTGTTAAGGACGTTGTTCGTAATCCCGTATACTCCTGTGCGAAACACAGCTGGGCGAGATTCGGCAGTGGATCGCGTTGCGCTGGCTACTTACGGGGGTATGTGAGCCGGTCGTTTAGAAACAGAAATTGCAAACTTATCATCAAGGGAAAGTCACGATAGATACGCACAACAGGAAAAAGACGTCTGGGAGTCATGACACGGACGGGCTCGCCCCCTGAGAGTGTCAGTTAGGTCAAGGGGCCGAAACATTCAGTGAGGAGGGACTACTTCTGATGATCAGAAGGATAATGTCCTGCTTGCTGCCCGGCGGAGATTTTACCACTGATATACGGCCAGTCCATCAGACAATCTGGAAATACAGATTGACGATCTGGAAAGACAGATTGACGCCCTGGAAAGACTGACGCTGCTGCCACGCAGTGGCGAATTGAATTCACTTGAAACAGGGAAGACGACAGCAGACCGGAACGACAACATCTAATGCTGGTTAAAACCCAAGTCGCGCAAAACCAAACTAATAAATTCCCCCAAGACCCACCGAAAGTGGTGTGTGTGTGTGGGGGGGGGGGGGATGATGGATCCACTGGTGCTCTAACGGTAACTACTCGGTAGGACACACGGACTTCGACTCCAGCCTCACGTCCGGGCTAGCCGTGTGTCTATGGTAAAAGCTTCAAGGCATCTCCCATCAGATTTTATGACTGTTCCGAGATAATTGTACTGATCATGGCAAATACCCAGCTGAAATCCTGAAGTTTCAGCTGTGACCAGACATTGTAATGTGCTCTCCGTCGACTCAACAGTTAGTACTAATCGAGCTGACTGTTCCGTACGAGTCAAGAGTCGAGGATCAGCACACCTATAAGATGGAGAAATACAGTGACATGATCGCAAGCCTGAGACAAGAAGGATATACTGTCAGGCTTTTCGCCATTGAGATAGGCGCGAGAGGTCTTGTTACCAACTCTACATACAACGTGGTGAAACAACTATATGTAAAGAGACAAGCAGGAACCCAGGCACTTAAAAGACTGGGTGAGGCAGCGTAGAAGGCCCCGAGCTGGCTATGGAGCAAGCACAATACAGGGTGGGACAAGGATATGCAATAAATGGTTCAACTTTGCCTGCAATGTTATTCACCGTCTCTCAAGAAGAACAACCTCAGTAATACAGAAACCTCTCCAGAAGAATACCACCTCACAATGAAACCGAAACAACAGCTACTGCGAAGTAGACAAGGGAAAGTCAAGATCGATACGCACGACAGGTGAAAGACGTCTGAGAGTCATGACCCAGAGGGGCCCGCCCTCTAAGAGTGTCAGGAAGGTAAAGGGACCGAAACATTCGTCGAAGGGGGACAACTTATGATGATCAGAAGCGTCCTGTCGTGCTTACACCCCGGCGGAGTTTCTACCACTAATTCTGGACGAAAGAAGTGCGAGAGTACATCACGTGAGAATAGACAGCGCCTGGAATACGGATAGGACGTTAGAAGACCTCATCCAGGGAAGGAGAACCCCACCGAGCTGAGAAGATTTAAGTCGATGCTCCCTGTGATGCGCTCGAGCAACCTTCAAATAGTCTCAAACTGAAGATCAAGTAACACCCCCGGCCACCAAGAAGGCAGCGTGGGCGCGACAAGAAGAGACGTTGGACAAAGTTTTAGAGGGAGAGAAAAGCTAAAAGACATTTCACTAGAAGAGAAGATGCAAAACTTCGGAGAGATTATATACCTCCACTCACTGCGTCAATTTGGTCGGTAGAGGCTGCTAGAGGAGGTAAGAGCGCAGAAGGTAACCGCTCGGAAACGGTATAGAGCCGCAGCTGGGAATGAGAAAAAGGGCTTGCGTCAGGTGTGGCAACATCTGAAAGCCAGGCACAGTGCCCTCTATCGATTGGAGAGGTTCTGCGGGAACCGGCAGAAAACCCGAGAAGCACGTAAGGGGTCCAGATGGAGAACTTCTGCATTCAGAGCATCAGATTGGTGAAAAAAGAGATGGAAGAAGTGCATGAATTTGAGAAGTGAATAAGTAAAGGACCTTGACGCCTTCATACTAAAATGCAGAATTTTTCAAGAGCCCCTCATTTGACAAACAGAAACTCTTCTTGGAAAACACATAATAAATTATTGCCTGCGTGTAAAACAATAGAAATAAACAGATTAGAAACCACATAAGGAATACGAACTGAAGATAAGTAATAAACTTGTCCTTTTCAGATGTGGTTTAGACCCAACGCCCGTGGGTCCAGAGAGAGCTGGACATCTGAGAGGTGGGATACAGAAAATTAAACCAAATGGTTTCACAGTGTTGCTGTGAATGATTTTGACAGCACCCAGTACACAGGTTTTACATAGGGTTGAGCCATGTGTCGGAAGGTACAATCTTCTTCTTTATCTTTCCCTTTTCCATGTTATGCCTTTCAGTGTCAGGTTAGAAAGAGCTTGTATATAGGCTTCATACAAGGTCGTGTTGGTTAGTTCTACTGTTTTGATTTTTTTAGCGTTCACTCGCTTTGAACTCAAGCGTAGTCCATACGCGCACTATTGCTTCTAGTGCACTGGAGTGATTTTTGCATGTGGATTAGCTTTCCCTATTACCAGTACCCCTCGCCATCAAGTAAACCGACTCTTGACTTCTGAGGTACTTGTAATTTACGTCCCCAAGTCAAGGGCGAGAAGTCAACATTTTAGTCCAACTGACCTGTGTAGAGATCAAAACCGCTACCTCAGCATCAGCACACTGGAAGTTTAAGACTGTGTGCTCTTATCCATTCAGCCTTTCTAACCTCCTACTGTTATGATAATCTTGTGAGACACTTGTGAGATTTGTCTGTTTCCCTGTTTCTGTCATATATAAATGCCAATGCTTTTAAAATAAATCCTTATCACAAGACTGAACGGTATTATTAAGTATCTTTCATAAAAGTCCATCGCTGACTTGTAACCACAGATACATTATCATTATTATAATTGTGTGGTAGCTACAGTGCAGTGGGTGAATTGATGTAATGCTTAGTAAGTTACTCTGACAAAGACATGATAAGTGCTCGGATAAGTGTTTGATGCTAGATCTCATCATTTGCTACAGAAAGGAAAGAATGGCTACCTATGACTCTTTGCACTTAGCCCAATAAAATGTGATGGTCCTAACATTTCACATACTCACAGTGAGTTCCTCTATGGGACTTGTTTGTTTTTTTAGTTGTTGTGCACTGGGTTGCCAGATTGTACTTCAGTATTCAGTCACCAGTAGCAGTAACTGCCAAGCCATCTAGCATGGGTTATCATGACTCTTCACAACTCTTATCCTTTAGTATTGTTTATCCCCGGGAAGGTTAACCCGGTCAACAAATGCCCACAGAAGTCGTATGTGTCGGCCTAACGGCGCAAGAACGCAGCTCTGCTGTAAACAGGCACAACGCAGTCACGTCCGGAAAAAAAATCCGGATGAACGCAGAAGAAGAAGAAGAAGAAGAAGAAGAAGAAGAAGAAGAAGAAGAAGAAGAAGAAGAAGAAGAAGAAGAAGAAGAAGAAGAAGAAGAAGAAGAAGAAGAAGTATTATTTATCAGTTCAGCACCAGTAGTAGTAACTGCCCAAAAAGAAACTACTAGCAATCCTAAATTACAGCTGGAAGAGGGGAATAGTCCCACAGGCATGGAAAGAAGCTATACTAATACCAATCTTTCCTTGGTTTCTCATATTTGTCGTCCAGTTTTGTGACTGTCTGGGAAAATCCAGTAAGGTCTCTTCTTTATACTTGGTGGCGCATGTTCCGTTATGTGGCACCAAGCAGCAATTGGACCCATGCATATACAGATGGATCAGCCAAAAATTCAATAGAGAATGGAGGAGGAGGAATTCTCCTAAATTTAAAAAATGGAGTGAAAAAAACACATTCAGTGGCAACTGGAAAGTTTTCAAGTAACTTCAAAGCGGAGGTAGAGGCTCTGAAAACTGCAGCAGAAATGCTCTTGATGGAGGAAAATAAGGAGAAGCAAATAGCTATCTTCACAGATGCAAAGTCAGCTGTCTCAATACTGAAGAGCAAAAACAGCACAGAAATAGCTGACCTAAGAGCAGCACTCCATGGTCTATGCCAGAAATCCAAAAAAGTTGTAATACATCACATTGCAGTATACCTGGAAATGAAGAGGCTGACAGACTGGCAAAAGAGGGCGGACGACTACCACAGCCTGACATAGACATAACCTATAACGAGGCAAAGAGGTTGATAAAAAGCACCTATAGAACCAAATGGGAATCAGAGCATCCAGGCCACCAGAAGGATGATGCATATTACAAACTCGACAGAAGAGAACAAGTAGCAATCTTCAGACTCCGCACAGGACATAACAGGCTGAAATACCACTTGTTCAATAAACTAAAGATAGGAGATACCGATGAATGTAATTGTCGAACTGGAAAAATGACAGCAAAACATTTGCTTCAGGATTGCCCAATATATGCAGAACAGAGAAAGATATTTTGGCCCACACCTGCTTCATTTGAGGACAAGCTCTATGGAGATATCAACAAGCTCAAGTTAACCGTAGCTTACTTTAACTACATACAGGTTGACATTTAAAGGTGTATGAAGAAGTATTCAGACTGCCACACTTCATACCACAGGTATGTCGGTTACAAAAGCCTCCCAGAGGCATGAAATGGAATATTGCTGGATAGGAGATCCATTACGTGGAAAGTCCGAACCAAAAGCTCACTGTGTGGGCTTTCAAAAAAGGTGGAAAAAGTGTCCTAGTGGCACGAAATGGAATATTGCTTGGATAGCAAATCCATTATGTGGAAAGTCCGAATCAAAAGCTCACTGTGTGGGCTTTCAAAAAAGGTGGAAAAGTGTCCTAGTGGCACGAAATGGAATATTGCTCGGATAGCAAATCCATTGTGCGGAAAGTCCGAATCGAAAGCTCACTGTGTGGATGTCATCTGCAGACTGCATACTTCTGGTTTCCGGAAGAACAGCCTATGGTGAACGGAAGGCCCAATATACGGAAGTGAGGCTAAGCAGCCATGTGCAGGACGTGACGATTCCTTGGGTGAGCCCAGTACCAGAGCGCTGTGTGTTGGCTCTGCAAGTATGGAAGCCTCCTTGGATGGCGGGGAATGCCCATGGTCTGCCCCTGCCTTCCCTTGAGGGTTGACCAGGATCTCTTAGGCTGTTCTATATGGGCCAGCTAGGATGGGAGATAACACCACAACAGTGAGAGTCAAACGTCCTAAGAAACCCCCGGGAAGGTTAACCCGGTCAACAAATGCCCGCAGAAGTCGGATGTGTCGGCCTAACGGCGCAAGAACGCAGCTCTGCTGTAAACAGGCACAACGCAATCACATCCGAAAAAAAACTCCGGATGAACGAAGAAGAAGAAGAAGAAGTAGTAACTGCCCATCCATCTAGCATAGGTTACTATATCTCTTCACCCCGGGAAGGTTAACCCGGTCAACAAATGCCCGCAGAAGTCGGATGTGTCGGCCTAACGGCGCAAGAACGCAGCTCTGCTGTAAACAGGCACAACGCAGTCACGTCCGAAAAAAAAATCCGGATGAACGCAGAAGAAGAAGATATCTCTTCACAGCTCTTATCCTTCAGTATTGCTATTGTTTATCAGTTCATGCAGCAGCAGAAGAACAAGGGGCAGAGGAGGTTCTGTGTTTACAGCGGTGTAGTCATGGCTTGGTCACATGGCATAAACGTGACAAGAACACAGATCTGACCCAAGACTCTGGTGATCGAGTGAGGTGGCAAACAATCACCACCCACACTTGTCAGCATAGCACATGATGATGATGAGCCATGACCCGGTACTGTTTTAATGTAACTAGGTTTGCTATTATCATATAATGATAGTAAATTATCAAGTTTAAAATTTGCTTTACATAACATTAATTGAACATCTGTTCATTCATTCAGTAGCATGTCCTTTGCAGAACCTCGCTCCCATAACAACCTTCCGGACAACTTCTCAATCATAAGCAAGATGCCCACATCCAATACACCCATCTGAAAATCATCTGCCACATCCTGCACCCATCTTCTCTTTTGCTCTCTTTTTCTGTGAGGCATCTGTTCATGATAATCTTCCACTTTTGCCGTCAAGTGTCATGGGGAGGAATAATTGGCATCCAATCTGCCATCTTCTGTGATCATACATCCATGGTATTTGAATTCTTTAAATAGTTTCAAAGATACGCCATTTATCTGTATGCTTAGTGGACCAGGATATTTGCTAACTTACATTACTTTGGTTTTGGCTATATTTATACTCATATTGTATCTGCTGCATGTTGAACTCAGATTATTAATATGATTTTGCAGTCTGCCCTTGTCACTATAAAACAGGTTCTGTCAAGGCTTGCTTTTTTGGATATTCTATCTATTTAGATATTAAATAGCAGATGAAAGCATACATTGAACTTAAGCTTAGTCCATACACTTGCTACTACTTATAGTGCACTGGGCTGTTTTATGCATTTGGAATAGCTTTCCTTATTACCAGTGTCCCTCGCCACCAGGTGACCCCACTCTGACTTCTGAGGTACTTGTAATTTAGGTCTTCAAGTTAAGGACACGAAGTCAACTTCTTAGTCCAACTGACCAGTGTAGTCATTATGCTCCTGTCTGGTGTAGACAGAAGTATTATAAAGCTTTCTGTACACTATCCACATCATGGAATTACACCAAGTAATGGTTAAGGTAATATACCTCAAATATACCTCCTGAATTATATAATTCTATGTTTATTGCAATCCCGAAGAAAACAGGAGCCTTGGAATGCAATCAACATCGAAAAATTAGTATAATGAGCCACATCTTGAAGATTCTGATGAGAATTATCATGCAAAGAGTCAGGAAGAAAATACAACCCGAATCCGAAATAGGAGAAGAACAATGTGGGTTTGTAGAAGGCAAGGGCACAGTAAATGCTGTGTATATACTGAGAACAGTAATTGAACGTTCAATAGAAGTTTTTAAAAATATCTATATCTTTGCTTTATTGACTACACAAAGGCTTTCGATAAAGTGAGACATGTCAACATGATAAGGATGCTTGAAGATCTACAAATTGATGGAAAAGACCTTAGACTTGTAAAAAACATGTATTGGAAACAACAAGCTGCCATCAGAATTGATAACAATGTAGGTCAATATCAGCCTATTAAAAGAGGTGTGAGACAGGGATGTGTAATGTCTCCAGGCCTTTTTTCCTTGTACAGTGAAAATATTTTCAGAAATATAGAAGATATGGAAGGAATCAACATTGGGGGATGATACATCAATAACATTATATATGCAGATGATAGTCTTGATTGCAGACAATGAACAGGACATGCAAAATTTAGTAGATGCGGTTGTTGCACACAGTGAAAAACTAAGGTTAGAGCTGAATATTAAGATGACACAGATTATGGTCGTCACTGGGAAGAAGGAAATACCACAATGTGATATACGAGTAAATTGTCATATTCTTAAGCAAGTGAATCGGCACAGTCATAACATCTGATAGGAGATGCCTTGAAGAGATTAGAACAAGAATTGCCATTGTGAAAGACCTTTTGCAAGATGAAAAACATACTGACCAATAAAAAGATATCAATTGAAACGAGAAAGAGTGTTGCAGTGCTACATAGAACCTATACTTTTGTATGGATGTGAAGCATGGACAATAAGCAGTCAAGCTGAAAAACAGCTGATGGCTGTGGAAATGTGACATGATCACCAACGCCACACGGCAAGGACTATAAGAAGTGTGGCAGCAAGCGTCATCGTATGTGTCTCGATCCTATCCTCAGTGTTGAATTTGTTTCCAACAGATGCAGCTCTGGAGGCACCCAAACTTTATTACATGAATGCCAGAGATTTCTCCAAGAAACCAATATACTGTTGAATTTTTGAACTCTCATGCATGACTTGTCATAGACAATGTGGACTGAACATCGTGTTCCCAACATGACTTTGGTGCATGTAAACAGGTTTAGTTACTTTACTCTATTGGTGTGTGTGTGTGTGTGTGTGTGTGTGTGTGTGTGTGCAAGCATGGGTGTGTGTTGGGAACAGTAGATGCAGGTGAGTAAGAGGGATGAAAGGGTGGGATGAGATGGGCAAGCAGACAAACACCTTGTAAATCATGGTGGCTATCTGTATCTACACTTCAGGATAGAAGAGGATTAACCATGAAAAGAATTACAATGTTACATATAATCAATAATAACTCAAGGCTGCTGACAAACAGGTGTATGCATAATTTTTATTTCAGATTACAATCTTAAAAGCATGCTTCTGTTTCAGATTACAATCTTGTAAACATGTTATGTACACAAATATTTTATATACACATAATTATCTGCATATGTATACAATAAGGATCGGTGTCGGCATAGTGATTTGTATGCTTGTCTGCCAAGACAGTGGCCCAAGTTCAATCCTCAGCAGAGGCAGTATTATATTTTCCAACCAGTATGGCTATGGGGTATACTCCGCCTCATAAAAATGGGTTCCATAAAATGTTCTGAATTGTCTGAGAGGGAAAGTTGCTTTATGTCTATTCTGGTGGGGGTCACAAGCAGGACAGTGCACTTAAGATCTTCAATGGTTGTTCAGTTTGACTTTAAGTGTTGCTCCTATGGGCCCGATTCCCTTTCTTTGTCTGACAAAATCTGAACAGACTTATAGGACTTGCTCTGGAGGTTAGTTTAGTGCTTCATGTTTGCAGGTGAGCGGAATCAGTGAGAGCCATTCAGTGAAGGTGCTCTGGGTTTACAGTGTCCTGTTCTGAGTCTCAAAATCATGACCACCAGGCTAGCAGGCAAGTTTATTGTTTGTAGGTTATGTTTTCCAACTCTTTTTTTTTTTAAATCTATCTTTGCTGTCATCACTTGCATTCAAGTGTCCATTAATTAGACATGCTTAGTGAATTCACTATTTATAATCATTTTTAAACTTCCAGTGTGCTGGTACCAATGTAGCATGTTCAAACCCTATCCCTGTCAGTTGGACTAAAATGACTTCTCATCCTTTACTTGGGGATGTAAATTACAAGTACCCCTGAAGTCAGAGTGAGTTCACCTGGTGGCAAGGGACACTAGTAATAGGGAAAGCTAATTCACATGCAAAAATCAGTTCAGTGCACTAAAAGTAGTAGTATGTATATGGACTACGCTTGAGTTCAAAGCGAGCACACACAGAAATCTGTGGCCGTCATTGTCAACATAAATAATAGATCCCCATGGATGCAGCTGATAATACATTCATTGTACCATCTCTTCTATTGCTTCTGTGTGGTAGTAGTTAGTTTATTAGCTAACCAACACAGTGGTTTCAGCATCAAACCTCAGCAGCAGTATATTGTGTCCACCGATGTTGAAGAGTTATACTGTATCGTTGTCTGAGGGTTTCTCTTGCTTTATATTAGATTCACTCTCATCCAACTCTTGTTCCTGGATTTTGCAACTAAAGTATTCTAGGGGTTAGTCAACCCAAAGACCAACCCTCCAGACATGGTTGGCTGGCATTATTATTCTTTGCTGCCTTTAAGGGCTCTTGTAGCACATGGATGATAGCATGTAAGTAGAAACCAAATGATGCATGGTGAGTTAATGAACATCTTGTCAAATAACACATGCCACACCGAAGATACATCTATCAGAGTATTTCACGTAAATATGATATATGATGCAGTTGTATTACTATCTCAGGTGAACACAATTCTGGACAGAAATGTTTCTGCAGGGGAAAATAAAAGTATTTGCAAAAAAGGATATGGTATTTCTTTCATTGCTAACGTGTTCATTGAAAAAAATCTGTTAATATGAGGGGGCTTCAAATGACAACCTTAAAAGTGTGAAAGAAATTAGAATAACAAAGCCACTGTCTTGTAACCTGTCAATATTGTTATTAATGATGTCAAGAGTGTCTTTAAAAAGTCTTAAAAATCGAGAGGATTGACTTCATTGCCCCGAGTTTTATTCCATATGGCTCAGTCTCTTTCCGCAGGGCTGCCTGCTGAAAGTATCGCACAAAGCACTGTAGCTCCGGCAAAGACCCCCAGGAGACTCTGAGCCAAATGCACTCGTGAACCGTTAGACGTAGCCCGGAATCGAACGCACAACCTTCGGAACATGAAGCAGGCAGCTTGACCAAATCGCCATGGAGACTCCCGCCCATCCTAGTAGACCGTTCATCGAGGAATAAAAGGCAGCAGTAGAAAAAGCAAATGTGTTCATAAATTTCATTTATTCCGAAAGGCTTATTTTTCATTGCTACAACACTCGGTCACAGGCATGTTATATTCTTTGGGTATGTTCTCTGGGATTCCTTTGGATTTAAAGGGAAATCTTTGCTATTTCCTTCACAAGCAGCAATGTTTGGGTGTGGAAGGATTAAATTGCAAAGAATTTTCACGCAGCAAAATAAGAACAATCAAATGTAGAGATGAGTTTTAAAAGTTAGTTGCATATTGTTTACAGGATGTTGCGGTTAAACCACACATTTTATGGCTGTGATTTCTTGACAAGTTCACATTCAGTTGAGATGAGTTAAATGAAACCAAAAATGGCTGCTCCATCTGAGGACTGTGGAGACATGGGAATGCCTAGTGTGTAGTGACATCGTTTGACATAGTATAAGATAACGCAACAGAATAATATAATAATGACTGAGAAAACTAATAATAATGTTTCAGTATACCACACATTTCCCAAGTTTAATTTATAACACATTTTCTCAAGATTAACACAAATATAAATATTAAAAACATTATTATAGTAGATGGGTAATATTTTGGCTAAAATACATAAAACATATAGTTTCTGATACTGTTTGAGTGTGCAGCAATCTCCACAGTAATCACAGTCAAACTATAAAATCTTTCTGTCGGCAAAACCCCGCATTTCACAAATACATCTTGCCACACTATCTAAAACCGGTGTTGTGCCGACAGAAAGATTTTACGGTTACTGCGAGTACCAAGGGGATAATATTGCTGCATATTCGACCAATAATCAGAGACTGCATGTGTTATGTATTTCAGCCTAAATATGATCTATTCACTTCATGCGATATATAATTCTGCACTATGACCTGATGAGATGCAGCTACATATGGCAGGCAATAAATTGTGTAACCTATTGTTTGTTGCTTTTGTGTTTAATAAGGCGACGTGAGGTAGAAAAAATTAAATTCTATAATATTTAATTTCTATGTTCTAATATGGTGTAGGGTTTGATTGTGAAGACTGCTGGTTGATAAAATACTGTTAAATTGACTGTGCACTTAACAGTTGCTATGGAAACCAAGATAAACCGCTGTCATATTGGCTTTCTTAAGTATGATCTAAAATAGTCATTTTTTAATGTGTAGGCTCAATCTTTGGTTTACATGAACTTTTGTATTGAGATAGACAATTTTAATGACATCACTTGGCATGTTTTGTCTTCACAGTGTTAAAAATTTAATAGCATTTTCCTGGACAATTTTTTTTAAAATACTGCTGCACAAAAAATAAATCTTAATTTAACAAATGCTCTGTACATAATGTAAGTAAGTAATACAATTAAGAATAAGTATTCAAAGTTTCATTATAACTTGATAAACAGTTTCTGAAAAACAATGAACCAAAGTAAAAAAAAACTGGCAATATGAGAAAATGGGAAAAAAAGGAATTATTTACATGTTTTTATACTAATAAAGTTATCTTAATGCTTTAACCAGTTAATTTACACAGAAAAACAGTTTCGTACACTGTGACGATTAGAACAATCTTGCTGCATATTGGGACTTCGCTGTAGGGCATGCAACTCCCCTTGTCTCTTCAGTTTGGCCCCTCGTATACTGTTGCATCTCTTGGTTCGACCTTCAGATCTTCTAACTTTGAATTTAATTTATCCGCTTGGTTGTTAAATGTTTTATGATGAAGACCTTGAAGGTTCATATTTTCACAAAAACTATTGAATGTTGATGCATTCATTCCACAAACTAATGCAGAATAAACAGACTGGCTGTTGATGGCAAAAGATCTATCTCTATCATTACTTCTTGCAGCCAGGTATCTTCCACAAACTACTTCTTCACAACAAGAGCAGTAAACCTCTGCATGCACAGCTAATCCTTTGGCTTTCTTGCTGTCAGTGTTCAAAATAAGACCAGTATTCTTACATAATGGACAACATAACATTTGGATGATTTCACCAAGTTCGGAACAATCGACTACTGCTCTACGTACATTGTCATTGTCATCAACGGAAACATACTTGCTGCTAGATGAGGTCATACATTCATCTGTATCGCTTTTACACTGGCTTCGGGTTTTCTCTGCAACAAAAGAGTCACTTCCACAACTTTGAGAAGAACACGAAGGTACAGAATCATTCAGATTCACCGCCAAAAGCCCAGCGCCACTTGGACATGGCGAGTTCTGTTGCTTAGATGGGTCGCATTCAGAATTTTCTGTAATGTTTTCGACGTTCTGGGAGACTTTTCGCTGCTTACGAGCATTTGCCAGTTGTAGATTTCGAGATTTCCTACGTTGAGCAGATGAGAAGGTGTTACATTTCTTGGCACGAGGCATTTTTCAATCCGGTGTGTCAAACGTACGTCAGTGTAAACAAATCACAACGGAAATAATCGGAAACCCACGTGATCAGTTTCCATCCATCATGTGCCATGCCGGAAAGCGTGGGTGGTCATGATTTTGCCATCTCACTCGATCACCAGAGTCGTGGATCAGCTCCATATTCTGTCTTGACCATGTCATGTAGCCAAGCCATCCAGGTATTTACTTCTCGGCCTTTCCCTTGATCTGTTGCCTTCGATCTTGCCAGTTGTCACAAAGTTCTCCAATTCATTTCTAAATTTCTTCTCATAATGATAAGTTCACAAAATGTTGACTGTCTTTCGTCTAATTTCTATAATCAATTTACAATTTTCATTTGTCCATGGTATTCTTTGCATTCTCCTCAGAAACCACATTTCTACAGCCATCAGTTGTTTTTCAACTTGACTGCTCATCGTCCATTCTTACACATCCAAACAAAAGTACAGGTTCTATGTAGCACCTCAACACTCTTTTTCTCCTCTCAGTTGACATTTTATTTTATTGGTCAGTATGTTTTTGGTCTTGCTAAAGGATACGTTCGCCCTGTTCAGATCAGTTTCAGCCAACGGGAATTGCGCATTGCAAATACTAATGTGCCGGTCTCTCTGATGAAGGTGTTAAGGACGTTGTCAGTACGAAACACAGCTGCGTGATATTCGGCAGCGGATCGCGTCGCGCTAGTTACTTACGGGGGTATGTGATCCGGTCGTTCAGAAATCAATGGCAAACTACATAATGCGTGGTGTTCGGCATCAAAAACCACACTACAAGAACTGGACAAGGTCCAAAATCAAGCACTTAGAGTCTGAGAGCACTGAAAGAGCGCAGAGATACGAAAACACAAATACAACTCCTCAGCTTGCCAGGCCACCCTATGAAGAACAGATTTGAAAACCTAGCTATGGGGCGGTTGAAAAGAAGTATGGAATAGAAAGAAAAAGCAGCGGCTGCAGCAGGATATAACAATGTGAATTGGAAACAAATAGGTATATTAAACTCCTGCGAGAAGAAACGTACTGAACATCAACAACGTTGCACATACCTTACAAGGAGATCCATCGTATCGCGAAATATAGGTGAAAATCCGAAATCAGAAGCACTCAATAAATATATAAACTGAATAATAAAATAAGATAAACTACACACAAACGCGTACAATACGACACACAGGACTACCGACGTTTCGATTCTCAGAATCTTTGTCAAGGACAACACAGATAGCTAACACAACGAAATACAGAAAACAAGGAAAAACACACACGAACTCTCCCTATGTCATGTGGGGCAGAAAAAAAGATATCTGGGGCATGTATGTACGTGCATACACATCTAGAGCATACTGGTTATTTTTCGGCGCCAGAAACTCGCCGTCGCCCCTTCTCCTGTTAGTGAAAACAGTTCCGCCACATGAAGGCCAGGAGTTAGACTTTTGCTGCAGAGGTTATGTATTCACGAGCCATTTGGGTATTTAAGCAATGTTGGGCGTTCACCTCAACACTGCGCCCCGGCTACATACTTCAACGCCTACACAGTGAGAATCACCAGTGAGCAGAACACTGGACCTGGTAGGACATTGTCATATGCCGACGATGTTTTAGTGTATCGTCAGGGTAAGGATAGAGATCGGGTTGCTGTGGAACTACAAACCGAACTCAATTGCATAAGTACTTGGTGTGATGAAGCTGAGGCAATGGTCAACCCAACAAAGGCAACAGAACGTGAACACCGGTCTCTGTGGCTAAGGGCTTGCGAACGCGGCTTGTGAGCCCGTATACCCTGGTTCGAAACACAGTGGTGCTGGTTGTTTTTTTCCAGAAAGGTATAGGAGCCGGTCGTTCAGAAAGCAATGGCAAACTACTGAACGTAAAATTTGCCCAGGAATCACGAACAGCGAAAATGCTGGGGTTGACTGCTACGTTCTGTGAAGGACATGCAACTTAATTAAAAGGCGTTGAACAGTACCGGGGATAATGGTGATCCCTGTGGAAGGCCAGGATATATTGTTGTTGGTTCCGAAGTCCAACTGCCACATCTAAAAACTACTTTCCATTAGAAGAGGGCTGCAGCGATCCAACAAAGGAGGAATGGACTTTTTTAGTACAAAAAGCTGAAGCATTAAAAAATCCAATGGTACTCTGTTCTGCGCGTCCTCAAGATCGATCGCTGCAGCAAAGGTTTCAATGCCTGAGTGGAAACCTTCATAGACATCATGGGAAAAAATGCTCGTTGAATAATCATATTGTCAATGTAACATGCCTATGTTTAGGCAAATTTGGGGGTGAATGGCCGAAGGAAGAATGTTATAATACTAGCTAGGTTAACGCACGAGTTAGGAATTTGCTTATACTAGCAATGTAATTAGATCATTGTACTACCTCAGAAGGTGAGATCTACAACAAAGGGTCACAGATGTTGAAAGGAGATGAGAGCGGATGCGAGGTAAGAGAAGTCAATTAGAAATCCCTAAACTAATGTGAATTAATCACTGAAAAACGAGAAGTAGGTTGAGAGCTTTACCAAAGCACAACTACAAAAAACAATGGACGTTGCGACCAAAGCCTTCGTCAGCACAGAACAAACAAACAAAAATAGATTAACAAATACTTATCTGTGTCCTAGCTTGAAACGGCTATCCATGGGTGGAATGAAACGGATGTTGTGTTAACGGGGTCAACTGACTAAAGATCAGTACAGCCAGAAACTCGGTGATTGGTAGAGTCAACCGGTGAGGGAACCCGCGCTAGGGGGATCGGGGTGCACCCAGGAGAGCGAATGGAAAACTATGGATGTGTAACTCTTGGGGCGATGTAACGGATGCAGTTCGCAATTCCGCCAAGTTCGAAACGCTGCTGTGGGCAATATGGATGCAGGCCAACAAGCGTTTGCTATCAAAAGGTAGCACAAGTGACGGTAGTTCGGAACGCAATGAGAAGCGACCCCATGCAAACCAACCAAGAAGTCACAGAAAGCAGAGATAATGCTGGTGGTGACTACCACGTCCTGCGAAGTACATGCAACTGGCTATGAAGTGGACTATAAGCTAGAGGAGATGGGGTGATAAGGGGCGTAGGGGACTTAAATAAAACTGTGTTGGACATTGAGGCCGTGCGGGGAAAGTGAACCCAACTGGAAGATAAGACGGTTTTCCAATGTTTTGCGATCGCGTTCGTGAGATGTGCACGATTTTATCGCCGTAACACGTATGTCGGCAATCCCACAGTGGTCGGAACTGTTGAAGTGTAGGGGTACCGGTTTCTTGGCACCACTGTCGATATCGGATAAATGTTGTCTAAATCTGTCCGCCAGACGAAGGCCCGTCTCTCCAAGATACCTCATGTCACAACGTGTGCAGATTATCGCATAGATAACGTTGCGACTCGTACATGAGAAACCCTCCCGGATGTGAAAAGTAGTCTTAGGGAAAGTCAGACTGGAGGTTTGAAGGACATATGGACAAGTCTTACAACGAGATCGAAGACATGCAGTCGTGCCAGGAAGAGACTGGTGGGATTGTGATAGAGTGCTATGGACCAGCACATCCCTCAGGTTACGATCATGCCTGTATGCCACAAGTGGGGCTTCTGAGAAGACATCGCGAGTGACCGAGTCTGCCTGGAGGATGGATAGATGCCTCATGAGAATATTCTTGGCAGCAATATTATGAGGATGGTAGGTAAGTGAGAGAATAGGTCTATTATTGCGTGGTTTCGGCCTGGAAGAGAGAGCCTCAGCGCGGCTAATAGACTGGCAGCGGTGAAGAGCTGTAGATAAAACTAATGTGAGCTTGTAACACAATCTGCAACAAACTGGGATATTCCCCCGACTAGGGGTTGGTTTAGACACGGACATGTCATTATAAATCTTCAGGTTAATGAGGGAAGCCCCAAGTTGCCGAGATTTAAATCAACGGTAAGAAGGTGAGATATGATGGGAAAATAAGTAGACTAGGGAAACTTAGAATGGGTAGACTGAAGGAATGTAAAGTAGGGTGACAGAGGTTAAATGATACTGTGTGGTAGGTTCCCGGGAAAAGCAAATAAGAAGGCAGGCTGAGAAAATTAGAGGCAGGCGAGTATCGGGGCGAAGTAGAGGGAGCTTCAGCCCAACAGTATTGTTGTGAGGCAGAGTTGAGGTATGGCCTACGTAGGGTTGAGTTTAAGTCAGCAGTTTAACGTAACAGACCGTGGGTCGGAGGGCGAAGTCGGAGGAACTTCAGCCGGGAGGATCTTGAAGCTCGGAGTATCGCACGAGTGAGGTTGGAGCTGAGTCAAGGGAGAGGAGACTCAGAGGAGATTAATAGATCCACGGACGGAGAAGAGTCCGTAATATCGTGTGAGGCCGAGAGACGGCCATAGTGGGATTGCTGGAGTTACTGTGTTATGGTATAATCTGAGTGTGGTGGACCTGGGAAGTTATAACCTAGCTATATTTCATTGTGGACTGTTCCTAGAAAATGTCGTATATCATCGTATTGTGTTACAATTAAAAGATTATGTGCGCCGCCTGGTCGTCGATGTTGATTTGTCGTTGTTGATCAGTCGTCCAACATCACATTCACACAGACATCTATAGACAACTATAGCCAAATCTCTATGTCACGCATAATCACTTTGTGTCAGTCAACACTCCAACACCAACTGTAAAGCTGTGTTCAGAGACGGTGGAAAGAACGCAGGCAATGGATTACCTGGGGATACGGTTTTATCGAAGCCTTGTACGGTTTTATCGAAGCCTTGCTTGTAATGAGCACATAGACCAGGTGATAACAAAGGCCAAGCGGGGTTTGACTGCGATGCGGGTGATGGCGGCAGTAAACTGTGAGCAACACCATCTATGTCTTCTGTACGAGGGGCTGGTCATGTCTGTTTTTGAGTACGCGATGGCAATCCTGACTCTCAGCCGTAAGCAGATAGAAAGGATGGAAAGGATACAGAATGAAGCTATGCGCATTATTCTTGGATGTACAAGAGATACAGCATGCAGGGCGATGCGCTACCTTCGTGATTTTCCAACCATTGAAGACAGAATGCAAGTTTGCAGAGCACGTGCCTACCTCAGAGTTAACGCAAACACACAACATCCACTGCATAGTGAAATTATGAAGGTGAAGGGCAGCAGGTTAAAAAGAGGATGGTCGTGGATGGGTCAAGCCGAAGACATTATTCAACAGGTGTGTTCACTTGAGGACTTAGAACCTGGCGAGGAGTGGGTACAAGTGCCAACAGATTTCTGCACATCCTTTTCAGTTTGCATTCAACTAGATAGAAAATGCAGACAAGAAAATCCGGCTGCTGTGGAGGCGGAAGTACAAGCGTTGATTTTCGAGAATTCGCTATACGGTGATGCTGTCATCTACACAGATGGGTCGGTCGTTCGACATGTGAGAAGCTCGTGGGCCTTTACGGCTCGGGCCGGAGGGAGAATTGTGAAGGAGGACTCTGGTGCTTTCACTGAGACCACAAGTATCCTGACTATGGAAGTCATGGCAGTAAGTAAAGCAATAACATGGCTCGAGACACAGACAATCACTAGGGCATGTTTCCTTAGCGTCTCAATGAGTGTAACAAGACCCCGGGGCTTGGACAGGTATGTTACTTATAGTTAATATCCCCAGCCTTTGCTCCGACCACCCCAATAGAACTGTACATCTACAGGGCCCCACACAAGCCGGGACAGCTGACCTTCTCTCCCCACCTATGGATTCCTACCCACAGGGGGCTCAGACAAGAAAACAGTCATACTAGTACTCAGGCCATGGTCAACAAAGCAAAATTTAATTTCTTAATACGTCAACTGAACTCAGAGAGGGATGGCTAAAAAGCCTGGATAGAAGACAACATGTACACCTGCTGAATGAGAACAGCGAGAAGATCTACAGATGATCAGTCATCGTCACGGAGCATGTGACTTCAGTTCGTGCCGTCGTCCCGTCGTGGCTAACGACTCACCCGATGAACCTCCAGTGCAAAGGAACACCAAGTCGTAGACCCTTCCAGAGTTCTCTCCTTCCACTGTGAGCAAGATCTCGGACTGGTCAGGCGTATGTCTGATACCTGACTGGCAATTCAACCATGTTCACTGATCATCCCTCGATGACGGAAGAAATCACAACAAGTTCCAATCTAATGATGACCTATGGGTCGACCCTAGAGTTCTAGATGTCCTCATCTGATGATAAGTACTGTTGCACAATACACTAGAATATAACAGCCTGGTTGCTCTTCGGCATCTCAAGTTAATGGGATGAACTTATCTGCAACGCATAACCGGAGCGCGGGCTCCATGTAATAACAGTGTCACAAGTGAGTGATCCAATATATGAATGTTAGAATTCAACATATTCACAATGTCACTATTCCACACCTTTCTATAGGCGTCTGATAACTTCACAGCTTAGCAATGTCATTGTCCAACAACACACCTGGGAATGGGGTAGCTCCCTACCCGAACAAGTCTGTCCCTCCGGTATACACGAAAATAGCAAACCACTGTTGTAGGTCACTGACCAAGTTCAGGTTTCATAAAAGATCACAGATGTAGATCCACACCATAGTTAAATGAATAATTATACATTGGACCTCACTAAGACCCAGCCGGGCCTGAAACATATTAAACTGGCCATCACAATGACTGTCAACAGAGTTCACGTCCTTCAACTCAACTGGAACTAATGTCCTTGAGCATACACATGTCCCTAAAGAGTTACCTGTGAGTCCGCATAGAACTTCACCAGTACCTTACTGGCATGAATCATGAGACGCATGAGTTGTAGACCCAACCTGGATCTGTTGACTAAATCTTCGTCGGACTCATCGCGGCTGTCTTAGCCTAGACTCATCATGACATTCTAAAACTCAGGTTTCTTTCATGTGTTAACTCTGGCAGATTCGTTTGACCGCTCCCAGTATTGTCTCAAACATCACCTTGACTGGCACTGGAATGAGCTGGTCCCATTGAGTTTATGGTCTAACTCTTTCGAATCTCCATCATATAAACAGATCCTGAAACAAGGAGGTCGGTGAGAGTACTCGGCTACTACTAGTACTAACATGCACATCAACCACATCACATGCATCAGATTAATATATCATAACATGATATAATAGATCATCAACAGAATAGATCATTTCTCTTAACAAAGAGATACCTGCATGAGGGTGCATTAGGAAGCTAGTATCTAGTCAAGTAACTCGTCTGGGCAACATCTGGCTCGATAGCACCCGAGTAGACTGTTTGACTCTGTCATAGTATCCTACTACCTGGTATTATTCCTGTCCTCCATTTCTCTTCCAACAACAACCATAGAATACACCTACTTATCTGTCAGTGTAGAGGTTTCATTATCTGGGAGGTGTCCAGCCGGACATATCCTCCTCATCTATATAACTCAACAATTAATTAATCGCTTAACCCATTGATCAATTAATTAAACGTAATTCATTAATGAATACACAACATTAGTAAATTACATAAATCATAATTCATTAACATAGCATTAACAAATTATTAAAACATGACTCGTTAATAACTAACTAACAATTCATAAACCAAGCAATTGCTTTTCGTCCTGGGATCTCTGTCCCAGAACAGGTTTGACTTCTCTTAATTGACCTTGTCTCCTGACGGTCAAGTCTGTGCAGGTCTGTCACAGATATGTTGGCATTCCACCGAGTGATCTTTCCCACAGCAGCTGTGGAAAAAGAGCACCTTGGTTCCGTGGCGATTTAGACCACGTCGTCTTGTTTAGAGTGGCATCCAGCCCCTCCCCCTAAATCTGCAGTCCAACCTCAAGTGTGGATTGACTTGCTCATGTGTAACTCCTTCTTCCTAGTGGATGTGGTACCCCATTAACAGGGTCAGGTTTACAGAAGAGAAGGACAGTAGAGTCATACAGCAACGTTCTGTTCACAGTTCGGATCATTACAAACGCAACGGCCTCGGTTACAGCACCTCGCATCGCTCTCGGTCGGTCACGCAAAATCAACACGTTCGGGTTTGCAAAATCAACACTCGGTCATGCAAAATCAACTCGGTCGGATAGGCAAAATCAACAGTCGGTCGGGCAGGCAAACTAAGCACGATCAGGCATGCAAATACACTCGGTCGGGCCGGCGAAATACACAAAGTCGGCTAGGCAAATTACACACAGTCGGGCAGGCCAATTACACATGCAGTGACATCATAAAACCACAGGTAATTCCTAACTACCTCTATCAGGTAACTACAAGACATTCCTACATAGAGGTGTAATAGCACTGGCGTCCTCACTTAGCAAATACTTACCTCCACATCCTGTTGGAATTAATAACAACTTGATTCCAGGAATTAATAAACACAACCTATATAAGGCATAAGTTACAACACTATCTAGCTAAACAAATAACACATCACTTGTTTGCTCCAGCCGATAACTCATCACTAGTAATGCCCCTAACATCACACAGCCTAACTAGTGTCAAAAGTCCTCACAGAGCTAACTATGCAATCACTGAACAAGATCGTTAACACACTTGCTAAACATAGCTGTTAAATTACCTAAAACACATTCACACGCAGCAGTGATCACTTCATAGTAAATTCAGCACTAACCATAAATGTGAATATATTTTTATTATAACAACTATAAGGATATCTCCTACAATACCGTCAGTTTTACACAGCTGAGCCGGTGTGACTAATTACACACGCCTGATGTGTTAACTAGCACAAACACCTGTTGTTATATTCGGCTTCTGACCTAAATATTAACTAGCTGATCGATCCTGCTAATTACCTATAGAGACAGAAGGGCGGAAAACTATTCTCGACGCGGTGACAATCATTTCGGCGTTCGGCGCTTTGTTTAAGGACAACGGCTAACTAATAATGTATTAAGGTATTACCTTAGATAGAGAATCACCTCACTACTTGACCGCCTTGCTGTCCCGCTCTGGCATGCGGTTGAAAAGACATCATTTCACAGCAGTCAGTAACATGCGACCGTGTCTGGTGATAGTTGGCTTGGAGACTGACAACTGAGAGCTGATTGCGCAGTTTCAAAATCACCTGGACCCCTAAGAATCTCATAGGTCACGGAGAAGTCCAGAATCACGTGCAACCCGATGTGATTGTGGGTCCAGCGTGACTGCAAACATCACGTACGCACTCTGCCGATTACGTTCTAGTCTATTCTAGAATTTACTCGAATTCTATCGTCAGGGGAGACTACTCAAGATCTGCGCGGGTGCTACGGAGTTCGTGCATCGAGCGAAGCCATCCTTGAGTGAATTTTCAGCAGCGTGTGTGGTTTTCTCAGTCTGTGTTTACGTTTTTTTTTTTCAACATGGCGGAACAACGTGTGTTCTTCGTGCGGTCAGCAGTCAACATACCAAAGCAGCGTGGTAGCCGCGCAGGGAGAAAGAAGCAAGGTAAGCGCGGTGGATTGAGGCGTTTTAGACTCAAGTGTCACCGTCTAGGACTCAGGAATATCGGTATTCTATATTGGAACTGTGCCAGTGTAAAACAACGGAGCTCTATTTTAGAAACCCTAGTTTACAGGAACGACATTGTAGCACTCCAGGAGACGAGACTGGGCGATCAGCTACTCCAAATTGCCGGCTTCAAATGTTTCTACAACAGACGAAATCTGGGAATGGCGATTCTCGTTCACGACAGCATGGTGGCGTCAGAGCTAGACATGTCCAGTTGGGACAGTGACGATATACAAATACAGGCGTTGAGAGTTCATTCCAGTATACCATTCGTGCTGGTTAATGTTTATGCCCGCAATGCCAGTGTGGACGCCCAGAAATGGCAGTGCTTAAGTGGCATATTAGGCCACGAGAGAAATGTTATTTTCTGTGGTGACTTCAACGCTAAAGGGAGATCATGGGGAAACACTTCCTCCAATACACGGGGAGGAGCTCGAGACTGCACTGGAAACCATCGACCTGGTCTGTATCAACAGTGGCTGTGTCACCAGGACAGCAAGCCGTCCGGGCGATGAGGACAGTGCTATTGATCTGGCGCTAGTTTCACCTTCACTAACTACAGTGTGTAGATGGGGTGTCCTAGGACACCATGGCAGCGACCACCACCCTTGCAGCATACTGGTGGAGAAAGGCAGAACCAGGCAGCACAAGCTAAAGTTAAAGACGTTCCAGTATGACAGTACAGGGCAAGATGTGGTGAGTAAAATAAGACGTGACAAGCGCAGAACGTTTCAGGGCAGGAAAAAAAGCTGGGAGCAGCCACCGTGGTGGAGTTTCGAGGTGGAGAAGGCTTGGGTGGATAAGCGTAGTGCTGTAAGGAGATGGCAAAATGCCAAGAAGAACAGAGCTGGTCATCCTAGTCCCTGCTTGCACTTAGAAAGAGAGATGCACACAAAAGTAAGCTACTTCAAAAAACTGGTCAAGGTTGTTAAAAGCGAAAAATGGGCAGAGGTGTGTCAAAGAGTAAGCACAGACAAGTCACTGAAATTGTTCTGGCGACTACATAAAAGCATGAGTGGTGTAGTCAAGAATAAGAGCATTTCTGACTTCCAAGGTGCTGACCTCATCTGGCAGAGGACTGACGAGGACAAGGGCAAAGCCCTCTTTGAACGCTACCTTGAGCAGAGCAACCAGACAGATATGGGAGGCCGAAATCTGGCCAAGGAGGTCACCTCAGACAGATGCAAGGCCCAGAACACTTCGGATGAAGACACAGTGACAGTGAAAGAAATCAAGGCTGTGCTTCGACGATCAAAAAACAGTGCTCCAGGTCCTGATGGCATAAGATACGACGACATAAATAGGTGTACCGACAATGAGCTAGAGAAACTAGCAGACATGTACAACAACAGTATAGGGAGTGCTAGCATCAAGGAGGAATGGTTACACAGCTATCTGATTCCCTTGCCGAAGCCTGACAAAGACCACACAAAAATTCAGGGATATCGAATTATAACCATGCAGAATACAATAGGCAAGCTGCTGGAGAAGGTAATTGCCAGGAAAATATCAAGCCAACTAGAGAGGCAAGGTGTTTTCCCACCCACCCTGGGTGGGTACCGTCCAAAAAGAGAAACCTGGACCAATGCAGCAGTCTTTGCCCAGGATGTCTATGAAGGTTTCCACTCAGGCACTGAAACCGTTGCTGCAGCGATTGATCTTGAGGACGCATACAACAGAGTACCACTGGATTTTTTAATGTTTCAGCTTCTTGAACTAAACGTAAGTCCATTCCTCCTTAGTTGGATCGCTGCAGCCCTCTTCCAACGGAAAGTAGTTTTTAGATGTGGCAGTTGGACTTCGGAACCAACAACAATATATCCTGGCCTACCACAGGGATCACCATTATCTCCGGTTCTGTTCAACGCCTACACAGTGAGAATCACCAGTGAGCAGATCACTGGACCTGGCAGGACATTGTCATATGCCGATGATGTTTTAGTGTATCGTCAGGGTAAGGATAGAGAGGAGGTTGCTGTGGAACTACAAACCGAACTCAATCGCATAAGTACTCGGTGTGATGAAGCTGGGGCAATGGTCAACCCAACAAAGGCAACAGTGACTTGGTTCTCGTTGAATAATCATATTGTCAACACTCCAACACCAACTGTAATGCTGTGTTCAGAGACGGTGGAAAGAACGCAGGCAATGAATTACCTGGAGATAAGCCTTGATCGAAGCCTTGCTTATAATGTGCACATAGACCAGGTGATAACAAAGGCCAAGCGGGGTTTGGTAGCGATGCGGGTGATGGCGGCAGCAAACTGTGAGCAGCGCCATCTATGTCTTCTGTACGAGGGGCTGGTCATGTCATTTTTGGAATATGCAATGACAATCCTGACTCTCAGCCATAAGCAGATAGAAAGGATGGAAAGGATACAGAATGAAGCTATGCGCATTATTCTTGGATGTACAAGAGATACAGCATGCAGGGCGATGCGCTACCTTCTTGATTTTCCAACCATTGAAGAGAGAATACAAGGGTGCAGGGCACACGCCTACCTCAGAATTAACGCAAACACACAACACCCACTGCATAGTGAAATTAGGAAGGTGAAGGGCAGCAGGTTAAAACGAGGACGGTCGTGGATGGGTCAAGCCGAAGACATTCTTCAACAGGTGTGTTCACTTGAGGACTTAGAACCTGGCGAGGAGTGGGTGCAAGTGCCAACAGACTTCTGCACATCCTTTTCAGTTTGCATCCAACTAGATAGAAAATGCAGACAAGAAAATCCGGCTGCTGTTGAGGCTGAAGTACAAGCGTTGATTTTCGAGAATTCGCTAGACGGTGACGCGGTCATCTACACAGATGGGTCGGTCGTCCGACATGTGAGAAGCTCATGGGCCTTTACAGCTCGGGCCGGAGGGAGAATTGTGAAGGAGGACTCTTGTGCTTTCACTGAAACCACAAGTAGCCTGACCATGGAAGTCATGGCAGTAAGTAAAGCAATAACATGGCTCGAGACACAGACATTCACTAGGGCTTGGTTCCTTAGCGACTCAATGAACATGATCAAGAGGATAGAGGAGGGGTCGATCCGAAGAGAATGGTTGCTGCCTCTGGAGCGGTCTCGACTGGCAAAGATTAGTTTCATCTTCGTGCCAGGGCATGCGGGAGTACAAGGAAATGAGCGGGCTGACAAGCTCGCAGGTGAGGCTACTGTGGAGGGCGGACGCGCCATGGACCAGGCTGACATTCTGAATGCTCTACGAGAAGTAAGACTTTTGCGAGAACCAAGTGATGACTGTGAATCTACAACAATGGCCAGACTGCGAGAGCAGCAAATTAAAAGAGGGGTGGCCAAACAAGAACACTGCGCAGGAAGCCAAAGAAGATTGATAAACCAACACAGAACTGGCATCGTTAGCCGCTACACGTTGCGGGATTTGCTGAGGAGGGGATCCGAGCACTTATGGACTGAATGGTTCGATGTCCAGTGAGGATGATCTGTCGACTAACTAACTAACTAACCAACTAACTAACTAACTAACTATATCTTCTTCTTCTGCGTTCATCCGGATTTTTTTCTTCTTTTCCAGATGTGACTGCGTTGTGCCTGTTTATAGCACAGCTGCGTTCTTGCGCCTTTAGACCGACACATCCGACTTCTGCGGGCATTTGTTGACCGGGTTAACCTTCCCGGAACTAACTATTTTTTTTTTCCGCGTTTCCATCCAGTTTCAGGATATTGCGGTCAACACCAGCATCTTTCAGCTGTATGTTGATTCCTAGGCTAGATTACGCTCATCAGCACGCCACGACTTTCTGAGCGACCGGCTCCATACTCTCATAAGTCACTTTTGCGATTCGAACCACTGCTAATTCTCGTCGCGTCACGTGACGAGAGTATTCGGGGTTAGCGGAGAAAGCTGCTAACCCCTCGGCCACGAACTATATTACTTAAGCTATATACATAAAGGCCGGCTTCGTGGCTTAGAGGTTATGACTTTTCTCCGTAATCTTGTGGGTAACGTGATGACGGTGAGAATCAGCAGTGGTTCGAATCGCATCGGTAACTTACGGGGTATGGGAGCCGGCCGCTCAGAAAGCAATGGCAAACTACTGAGCGTAATCTTGCCACGAAATCAACATACAGCTGAAAGATGCTGGTGTTGACAGCAATGTCCTGTAAAGGATATGCAAAAAAAAATATATATATATATACATAAAGACATTCTGTTCTGTCTTGTGAATGTTTGTACTAAAAATCGTGAGTGAAACAACGAAAACGACAGGAGTGAACTTTCATTGATTCTCTCATATCTACAGCAGGTTCCATGTATCTTTTTTTATTCATTAGGTGCCTCCTCCTTTTTTTTTAATTTTTAAACCATAATTTTCAATGACTGTCAGTTCCTATTTTCATTTCAAGTCGTAAAAAATAAAACACAATTCACAATTTAAACAGAATAGATATAATAATTACCACTGGCTGATATTATGTAAATGTAGGCATCTTTCTAAATTATTACGGAGGTAAAATTGTAGAATACAGCATGCATCTTGGTGTCTTATCAAACATATACTTTACGACTTTGTAAATACGTCTTGGTTCATTCATCCGGGGTTGATGGACGTCAGCCGTCTTGTAAGGAGCCGATGAAAATGTTAATTTACTGGTATTCGTAATGCATTCTGGCATCAGGTAATACTTTTAACAATTGTGTATTGAGACGCACTGATTGTGCAGATCATTTAGAATTGGATACAATATTTTATAAGGCGTGAAATATCTGGGGTTAGCCGTGACACTAGACCTAGAAAAAGAAAAGTGAAAGAGAGGTGCTACCGTGCACATTTTGCAATGTTACGTTACTGTGTAAAGTAAAGCTAGCCAGATCGGGTCGTGTTTTATTCTTCACTTCTTTGAGTTTGTACACTTTTCCTTCTGCCATTCATCTCCCAGTAGAGCATAGGCCCTCAAACAAACTCAAGTCCTTTGTAGACGATTTCTTGGTAGGTTAGGTTGAATTTTGCAGCTAAGTTTTCTACAGGATGAATGAAATTAGCTGCCAGCGCTGTACTTCGTAGTACTAGTTCTAGTAGGTTCAATCATGATTTTAAAATTTAGTATTTACTAATGAGGCCACCACCGATTGATAGGCATTGAATAACCAAATCTAATGATACCTCAATGATGCCTGTATGTCAATTCTAAGGTGGAGATATTCACAGTTTTGTGAAGGTAAAATATTCACATGTTTTGTTTGCCGTGACTTTGGAACTCTTCAGTGTGTCCATTACCTCCACGCTACCAGTCATTGTCTCAAACGGGTCATAGACGAATATGAAAAACTGACTTCAAACATATGTGCCATCATGTTAAATGATTAAAACATAGTACAAGTATTATATACAAATACATTTAATCTTTAAAATTCATTTAAATTGTATTCTCTTTAACTTTATTAGTTCTTCTTCTTCTTCGTTCATCCGGAGTTTTTTTTTCGGACGTGATTGCGTTGTGCCTGTTTACAGCAGAGCTGCGTTCTTGTGCCGTTAGGCCGACACATCCGACTTCTGCGGGCATTTTTTGACCGGGTTAACCTTCCCGGGACTTTATTAGTTCAAATTGCACGCTTTGAGTATTTTGAGTGTTACAAAGTGTACATGCCAGCCCGATCGATATGCGCAGCCGCCATTGTGGGTTTCCCATTCACAAAGGCACATCTTCGCAGAAATGTTTTTTTAAACCACAATTCGAGCAAGTTCAGCAATGAAACTTTCCAAACATATGTCAACTTGGATGCAGAATTCGAAAATCCATCTAAAATTAATGGTTTTCTTGTTAAAGCGCTAGAAAAAAATAATTACGGTAAGTATGCCAAATAATTTTTATTTATTTAAAAGCCATGGTAATTTCAACCAATCGTATGCACGGAATATTAGAGGGACCTTTTCTGCTGAAACAAAGATTGCGTGTGTTATTGTCACATGATTATTTGTATGAATGAATGACGTCGAAAGCATGAATGGTCTTTTTATAGCCATTTTTGGGGACACAATGAATTATTTCAGGGTGGTGTGGTATATCACTTCCGGTTTCATTTTGGGTCATGGCACGGTCAAATTCCCTACCATACAGTCCATACTCTCACCAACACGGTCAAATTCCCTACCATACAGTCCATACTCACGCCAACACGGTGAAATTCCCTACCATACAGTCCATACTCTCACCAACACGGTCAAATTCCCTACCATACAGTCCATACTCACGCCAACAGCCCTCAGTTGTCTCTTACGACATGCAAGTCAGGTTACAGTGTTAGTATTCTTTGCTTCCTTCTGTGAGAACATGCTTTGAAGTGGTTAGTGAAAAGAGTAGTGGTTGTAACAATGTTTGTAAATTAAAATAGTATTTTAGTGTACTAAATACTTATACTAAGGGATTCTTTTCTATGCATAGGCATATTAGTGTATTAAATACTTATATACTAAGGGATTCTTTTCTACGCGTAGGCATATTAGTATTGGATTGGGAATATGGTGCTAGCCCCATAATTTTATAGATGAATGGGACACTTGATAAGTGATGTGATTAATTGTTCATCAGCCACCTTTACTTCCCAGAATATTTCTGGTTCCCATTTTAGCCAGGGTCCTCTTGGTGACCAGGTCAAGTAAAACAAAAACCATCCCTGCCACGTAAGGGATTCAAAAACCATGCCAGGCAAGTTTGCTAGCTGCTGCGCTACCATCCTTGGTTCACTTAGTGCTATTCATTCATTATTTTCATGGTTGTCTAACCTTTATTTATATTACGTGGTAATCTTTTTCTTCTTTTGTTTGCTTGAAATGTGTCTATAACTGCAATGTTGTCTCTTGTATGAACTTACTCAGAACTTCACTTTTTTTTTTAGTTCACTCAGTTGTCCATATAGTTTATCTTCCACTGTTGTGTCTCCAGGCCAGAAGGTTTGTCTAGATATGTTATATTTTGGGCAGTCTTGGAGTATGTGCTCTGCTGTCTGCGAGGCCAATCCACATGTGCACATGGCTGTTTCACCAATCTTGAATTTTGTATACATGTGGTTGCATAATCTATTGTGTCCTGTTCTGGGGCACAGAATATTCTGGTCTGTCCATAACATGGTAGTTGTCTTGAGCAGGTTTGGTGGCTTTCTGATGGATTTGATCATTCTTTTCTATTTGGTATGCAACAGGTAAATCAGGTTGTTCTTCTATTGCTCCTTCCTTAGCCATTCGATCTCTTGTTTCTGGATACTCCACAGTATGACAGTATTCACTGTATGGCGACCTTAAGCTGGCTGCCAAATTAAGAAAGTAGTGTTCATGGGACTGGCAATTTCCTGGACAGGAGCGCCTCATGTACTGATTTTGCATCTGCCAATAGCACCACATCAACAAGCGAAACATCAATAACATTAGATATGCAGATGATACAGTATTGATTGCAGACAATGCGCAGGACCTGCAACAATTAGTAGATGCAGTTGTTGTACACAGTGAGCAGCTGGGGTTAGAATTAAATTGTAAAAAGACTCAGGTTATGGTCGTCACTAGGAAGGAAGAAGTGCCACAATGTAATATACAGTAAATGGAAATATTCTTCAACAAGTGAATCGGTACAATTATCTTAGAACAAGAATCGCCATGGCGAAAGTAGCCTTTAGCAAGATGAAAAACATTCTGACCAATAAAAAGATGTTAATTGAAACAAGAAAAAGAGTGTTGAGGGGATACATAGAGCCTGTTCTTTTATATGGATGTGAAACTTGGATAATGGGCTGTCAAGCTGAAAAACATCTGATGGCTGCAGAAATGTGGTTTCTGAGGAAAATGCAAAGAATACCATGGACAGACAGAAAAACCAATGACCAAGTACTACAGGAGACAAATGAACATCGTAAACTGATTAGAGAAATTAGACGTAGACAGTCAAAATTTTTTGGACATGTTATGAGAAGAAATGGATTGGAGAACTTGGTGACAACTGGCAAGATCGAAGGGAACAGACCAAGAGGCAGACCGAGAGGAAAATACCTGGATGGCTTGGCCACATGGCATGGACGAGACAGGAACACTGAGCTTATCCACGACACTGGTGATCGAGTGAAATGGCGAGTCATGACCGCCCACGCTTTCCGGCATGGCACATGATTGATTGATTGAATAGCATCACAGGCTGTGTACCATAGTTGGTATTTTGATGTGGTAATAGAGAGAGATCAAAATAAAAACAAATTTATGACCAGGGAAAATTTAAAAACCTCTTCTGTGGAAGTTATTTGTCTATAAACACTTGGAAATGTTGGCCCCAAATACTGGCTTCCTGGCCTAAAGGCCAGGATGTTATGTAGCTTCACAATTTTATATTTTACAGTTTTTTTTTAAAATAAACCATTATAATTGCCTGAGAGCTGGCCAGTATTCAGAGCAAAAGGCAGCCATGATATATACGTCACATTTAACAACCTAGCATAGATTGCACATAGGCACAACACTACATGGAGAGCACTAACAGCCTCGTTAAAAAAGCCACATATATCCAGACTACACAAGAGTACATAACTATGTCACACAGTGCATATAACCACACTGTAGAGCAGTGGTTCTCAACCTTTTTTGGCCCGTGCCCCCCTTCACCATATTTTCAGAATGTCATTCCCCCCCCCCCCCCCCCCCCCATCCCTTTCGTATTTCCTACCTAAAAATTTGGCGACATAAAAAAAAGAGTAGTAGTGGAAATCAGCTGCATAGAAAAAGAGAAGAGTAGTAGTAGAAATTAGCTGAACTGTTTATAAATAGGTCTTCTGCCTTTATCTCCCAGTGTTGAATAGACTCTGGATAATTTCATACCAACCTTTTTGTTCTGTTCTATGTTTTATATTCTCTTTTCTGGACAATGAGATGGGGATTTCTTTAAAATTGACCTGCGCTCCCAGGTCGACCTAGCCTAAAATAAGTACCAAGAAGTGCTCTAGGAAGTCTCTGTGGTGAAGTGGTCAAGCCGTCTGACTCGGGCTCCATAGGTTGTGGGTTCGATTCCTGGCAGCATCCTTCCGGTTCATGAGTGAATTTTTTTCGGAGACTCCTGGGGGTCATCACTGGAGCTACGGAGTTTGTTCTTTGTGCGACGCTTTCGGCAATACATTGTTGAAAGAGACTGAACCATATGGGATAAAAACCCGATGCAATGAAGTTGACCCTGTCAACTTTTAAGGGACTTTTTAAGCTCTAGGAAGTAAAGGCGGCTAGTATGATATTGACATCATCATCCATCGAGTGTTGGTGGGTCTCTACAATTATAAGGCTAGCACCATATATCCACTTTGCCACAGGGTCCCCTTGTACTGCATTCACTAAGCTCCAAATATATTGTCACTCGGACTATATGTAGGTGACATGTTAAAATACAACACAGTAACATAGTTGATACATAGTTGCAAGAGTTGAATGAATGAATCACCAAAAAACCAGAAGTAGACTGCAAGCTTTACTAAAAGTAACAAAATGGACGCTGCAGCCAAAGCCTTTGTCAGGATAGAAACATCACACACCAATACAACTACATGAAAAATATAGGGTGACCCCCCCAAAAAAAACAACAGAACCAACAAATCTTTGAAAGTTGTGGGCATCATTGGAACGACGCAGAGGATTGGATCGAGATCAGCAGTAGTTCCAGCAAGACAGGGCCATTCCACACACATCAAATGACTCCCTATCCTGGCTGAGAGAGCGATTTCAGGGGAGATTGATCAGCATAAAGTGTGGCTTTGAGTGGGCACCGCATTCACTTGACTTGAACCCCCTAGATGTTTATCTATGGGGGTATCTCAAGGATAATGTGTACCAGAACAACCCTCAAATGATTGGTGGACTGAAGGCAGTAATCACAGCAAATATCAGGGAAATCCCCACGGAGGAATGGGGCCGAGCAATTGATAATTTAGCGCAACGTATGCAAGTACACATCCAATGCTGCAGAGGCCATTTGGAGCATAACGTTTATGCAAAGCGACTAAGGTAAATGAAACTTTTGGAAATGATTGTACACAGACTGAAGTTTACTTTCACCAAATTTCAAGAAAGTTGCTTGACCTTTGTAGGATTTAATAAACTTTTTATGGGTTATGTTTTTGTTTTTTTGTGTCACCCTGTTACTTAAACATGTATAGTTAAAGTTACTTACATATATCCTTGTTGTGGACTTGACACATGTTTCAAATGGGAAAAAAAAGAACACGAGCTGTAAAAACCGACAAAAACTTGATAGACAACGAAGACAAAATGGGAAACAGTTAGTAGCAGTTCAGGGGAAGGGGCGATGATTAAACTGGAATTGGTGGTACTACAGTAAAGCTTTAAAAATACAATGAATGAATTACCAAAAACTGACTTCTCATTTTTTGATTGTTCATTTACTGTATTTTTACTGCAGTTCCACTAATTCCAAGAGTTAAATAAGGATGTCATATATGACACGCTGAGAATTGAATAAGTTAGGACAGAACATGTCAACGTGAATACTGGATGGATCACTATGAGTCAGAAAAAACCCAACTATCTTCATATTCCCATTACCCTTTGCAGGGATTTAAGAGAGTGATACCACGAATATCATAACAGAATGGAGGTATAACAGTTAATAGACAAGAACAGTGGGGAGAATGATATTGTATATATTAATGGCTCTTCAATGGAGAAAAGGTCAACATGGGGGATACCCAATTAGATTTTGAGGACGAAGCATTTCTAATCAGAGTGACATGTCTAACCATTACATCTAGTTTGAGTAGAGTATGGGGAAGGAGGGGAGGGGGTAGAAGGCTATCTCTATTGGAGTCTTAGTGGTGCATGGGCTAGCATGCTTGGCTGTTGGCCAGATGGTCATGTATTCAGATCCCCATTGTGGTGGGGATTTAATCTTTGTGATGGGGATTTAATCATTGTGGTGGAGATTTAATCATTGTGGTGGGGATTTAATTTAAAATAAATGGCCCCGGGCTTCCAGGTCAACGCAGCCTAAAATGGGTATCAGACCCATATACCCAATATACCTGGGTTTGATCGATATGCAGTGAGGCAGATTCACAGTTTTAAAAAAATGGACCTTGGCTCCTAGGTCAACACAGCTAAAATGGCTACCAACCTGAGAAGTTAACGTGGTCAACAAATGCCTGAAGAAGTCGGATGTTTTGGCCGAAAGGTGCAAATGTCGCAGCTCTGCTGTAATCAGGCACAATGCAGTTACGTCTAAAACAACATCCCAGATGACTGCAGAAGAAGAAGAAATGGGTACCAGACAAATATACCCAATATACCTGAGTTCGATCAATCTGCAGTGGGGCAGATTCAGATTTAGAAAATGGACCTTGGCTCCTTGGTCGACAATGCTGAAATGGTTATCAGTAAATATCTTGGGAAGTCAAGGCAGCTGGTGTGATACTGGCCACATCGTCCACAGATTGCTGATTGGTCTATATAATTATGGGCCCAGTACTGTATGCTCAATTGTATCATGAGGTGTATAAAAGGGTCCTTTTCATTACTTGCTGTCATTTTATTCATTTAATCTGGGGCGATCTCTGATAAACATTTAGGGCTTTTCCCGCCCTTTCCAGTTTATACAGCATTGTTATATTTTCTAAGAAAAGTTGTTATCTTCTGTTCATTCATGCAAGATATTATCATCATGGGCATTTAAATCTGCCTATATTTTAAATGTTTTAAAATAGAAAATCTCAGCAGTTGCCTAATATAAAAATGTTGTTTTACTCTGTAGTCGGTTATAACCAGCAGTGATGTCATCTAACCAGGAGTGGAGTGAAGCACTCGAAGCTGGTCTTCACAATACAGAGAGCTTTGATAATAACACATTTCACAAAATTGAGCAAGATGCTCAGGTATGTTGATAATCCATAGTTTCTTGACTTAAACAGGGTTTAACATATTTGCTTTCCTGAAATTCACACATAGATCACTGAACAGGTTTTAATAGATCTGGTTAATGCATTCTGACATGTAGATATCATTGCAGCAGAATGTCAAAACACAGCTGTCACACGTTTCTCTTCATGATAATATCACGAAGTTCTCACGATGATACTGTTCATGATATTGATGATAAGTTTTGTGTGATGGTCGTTGTCTAGGTAACGATACTCATGGTGTGTCAATGGAGATATCTGTCTTGCAATGTAACTCACCCCCTCAGTGCATATTCACCAGGCATGAAACAAGATTCCGTTGGCGCACATAATCCTTTATTACAAAAATAAGACGGACAAACGGAGCAGGTTTATACATCCAGGAACATAACGTAATCCATAGAATAGAAATATCCTCACAATTTAACCCGCACACATCTATGCCTTCTCACGGCTGGCTTCTAATCTCAATCCACAAGACAGGTAATCCAGCTACTATCCACGGCTGGGTCTCCCACAATACAACCCACACATTGGGTTGGAGCCACTGCTCAACTATAGAATTCACTCTGGGTTTAGGCCCACACTCAATACAGAACCCACTCTGGGTTCAGGCCTGTCTTCACCACTCGAAGAACAACACAACACGGAGCTCTCTCTTAAACGACCTGACCCGCAGTCGGTCTCTTCTCTCCCTCACTTCCAGTCTCCTCACTTCACACAACACACCACTCTCTTTCGACCCATCCCCCCCTGGGGATTTCCACTCATATCCGCCCCATTATTTCTGAGGGTTGATTGTTTTCCTCGTAGCCAGGTCAGTCAATTTACTGTCTCCCCCTCTCATCTCCATTCTTCCTCCTGCCCGGTCACTCAACTCAATGTCAGTGACCCAGGCTTATGTCATTACCCCCCTCTTAAAAGAAAACTTCGTTTTCAAATATTGGGAGACTAAAACTTACTAAATATGTGACTCAGACATATAGCCTGGGTAGCCCTAAGTATGGCTGCACCTTACTCTAGCTACCACCCTAAATGATACCTCAAATGCTCATAGTACACTCCCATATTCCCCACACATAAATACAAACAACTTTCTATCTTGTGTACCAATGCATGAACTAATACATCACATAATAATAATACATCACACAATAATAATACATCATAGGAAAGCATTATACTTATGTAACCACAGGTCTCTTACTACTTCACGACCACACAATACTATTTGTGTCCCGACCCAATATCAGGTGGTTCTGTTCTTTCATTAACCCACCTCTGATTCCTGTCGATGCTGTGTCTACCTTTCATGTACCCATGACTCATGGTGCCTCTACAATTACAACATCTGTTTGCTATCCCTAGCCCTGGGTCAGTAATGTCGCGAAAACTCTTTTGACCTGACTCAACTTTCCTATCTGCATATTGCACCGTTACACTTGAGTCTCTGTTTAGTCTGAACTCTTTATTCAATCTTGGCCCATATATCTGGCACCCTGCTTTCTGCTGCATACGCCTTATGCCTATGTGCCCTGTACATGCACTATCCTGAGCTGTTCTAGTATATCGGTCTCTATGTACTAAAGGTACTGCTCCTTGCCCACGTGCAGTTCCACTATCTGACAAGCGGCGAGTGAGAACATTGTTCTTCCTCTCGAAGCACCATCTACCTTTCTTTGACTGCCTATTTTCTACTCTCCTACACCCTTGGGAACATTTGTTCAGAGTAGTATCTTGTCTCTGGGATTCACTAGCACTATATTTGGGATCCATTCTCATCTGCTCAGCTGTACTATCCTTGTCCTGAGTTCCTGTGTCTACTTCAAGTGCCTCTTCTATCTCAACTATACTCTCTAGTTTTGGTTCTCTTGTGGTAACTACCTCATTACTGTTTACACTATATTTTTGGTCCCAATAAGCTACTTCCTCTTCTGTACAATCTTTAACTCCTATAACATTTCCTATGATCAAATCAGCCACTGGTGAGTCCAAAACACACGCTGTCACTCTTCCAGTGATATATGGTGTTTTTACTGTTATTATGGCTACTGGGTAGAACTCTACTGTGCCGTTGAATGTTATGCATCTAATCTTTTTCCCTGTATAATCTGAGGGATCTATTAAACTTCTCCTCACTCCGATAGACGTACATCCGGAATCCCTAATTGTTAACGCTGGTCTATCATTAACAAATCCCTGATGCAACTTCAGACTTCCTCCTTCATGCACTGCTGATCCTGCTTTTACTGTATGACCACATATTAAGACTGGCTGACCATCTTTTTCAAAAAGAGGTTTGCACCCACTACAATCTTCATTGTTCAGCGTCTCAATTACTTGCGCTGCATTTGAGTGCTCTGTTTCTCTCATCCTACATTGATGGCTGACATGCCCCTTCTTTCCACATTTGAAACAGATAATCTCCCTTTTACTGCTGTTCGTTGGTCCATCTGATGGTTGTGCATCACACTCTGCTGCCTTGTGTCTCCAGCTCCCACAATTCCAACATCCGGCATAATTTGGACGTCTCTGGAAGTTCCCTCTTCTATATGGGTACCGTCCTACTCTACCAACATTGTTTCCTCGGAAACCATTATCTTGGAGTTCTTGCTGCTCACCTTTCTGTGCTGAATCCACACTTTTCGCCCTTGGTCTGATGACTGGATTCTGGTCCTGTTTAGTGTACGCTGCACAGACTATTTCCTCACTCATTAGTTTCCCAATAGAACTGTTAGGATGTGCAGTCATATAGTTTTGCCCTAACTGATACATTGTGTCTATGTCCTTTGGCTTCCGTTCCTCAAAGAACGCCACTAAATTAGAATTGCATGCAGATACTACCTTGTCTCTTAACATTAGATCTACTAATTTATTAAAATCTTTCCCTACTTCTGCAAGCTCCATCCATTTGTTAAATGTATTCTTTACAGTGTTAGCAAAGTCTGTGAAATCTTGATTTGTCTCTGGCACTAACTGTCTAAACTTTGTCCTATATCCATGTTCAGTTAGTTGGAACTTAGTCAGCAAACGTTGACGTAAGATAGTGTAGTTGTTCCTTTCTTCTACCGGTAAATTGAACATGGTGTCTAGTGCCTTGCCCGTAAGCAGCTCCCCTAGTCTAATAGCATACTGTTCTTCGGGGATGCCTAACACTTTCGCACTTGCTTGAAATCTGTCCAAATAAGATTCAAGGTTGTCTCGGTCCGTAAAGTATGGCAGTTTTAATCTCTGTGACGACTGCGAAGGTTTTCCGCTTTCCTCACTTTGACCCTTTGAAGATAGTTCTAGTTTTCTGAGAGCAATTTCAGCTTCCATCTTAATCTTCTCTTTCTCAATTTCCACCGCATTTGTGTGTTTTAACTTTTCAAGTTCCATTTGTGTCTCTCTCTCTTCCTGTAGACGCTTGTTTTCTATTTCAGCTAGTTTTACTTGTGTCTCTTCCTGTAGACGCTTGTTTTCTATCTCAGCTAACTTTACTTCCTGTAGACGTTTGTTTTCCATTTCAGCTATTTTTACTTGTGTCTCTTTCTCAGCTAACTTTTCTTCCTGTAGACGCTTTGCCTCGCGTTCATTATGCCTCTCCTCTCTTTCCGTCTGTTGTTGTTCTTTTGCTTCGGCATACTCCTGTAACTCTTTACCTTTCAGGCCTATTCTTTCACCTGCTTCAATATAATCCATTAAAGTAGGCATCTTGTACTTGTGGACACGTTGCTGTGAATCAGCCAACTATAAATGTACAGACTCTGCTGTTAGTCTTTGTGTCACTTGCCTAAGTACACCCGCACTCCCTGTGTACGTAAATCCGTAGTGCTACAATATCACTCTGTACTCACCCAGTCACTCTATAAGTACTAGGTAGTGAGGGGGGAAGTATCACCTATACTCCCTTATATCTATATATCTATGACCAAAAGTTCATAAAGTCCCTGGAAATATTGTTAAACATACATATCAATACATATACAAACAAATGGATGATAACACTAAGTGATGACTATCCAACGCTAGACTTCACAAGCTGAGTACACGGAGACGATGATGACACAGAAATAAACCACAGTAACAACCACAAGCTTGTGTAGAGACATCCACAGTGCGCGTAAAATAAAAATATAAATTGACCAAGACCACTAGACAGCAGAAATGACGAAAGATCACAATAAAAACATATATCCGAACACAACAAATATTATATGTAAATATAACGAAAAGAAAGAGAGAAAGAAAAAGAATATATACTGAAAATATACACAGATCTGACGTCAGACAACTCGGCTCTAGATATTGGTTAAGACTATTTCAATGCCCCTGCACGATACGTCAACTCATTAACGTTTTTCTTACAAAAATATCGTAAGCACCAGAAAGAATATATATTTGTGTGCTGTATCCCGACTCTCGAGAAACACCCCACAAATCTCCTACTCTTGACAAACACTGGACCACATACAAGTAACAGCTTAACAACCGAAAACAATATTTATAAGACAATGAGCAGCAAACAGAATGTCCACATCGTTGGCCGATAAATATGTGCCCACTAATCCGTCGCCAAAAGTTCTTTTTATTCAATGTCTACGACGCTAGATTTCAAACCGACTTCTTGTTTTGTTGAGTGGTTATTGAATTCACGTGGTGATCAAAAGTTCCAACTGTCGACAGAAGTTGAAGATGATAGTGATATCCGTAACGTTATTGTACTTTCTCTGTACGTGGTAATAATCCAAAGTGTTCTTTCGATTTGTTGTTACTCTCGTTGCGGAGATGGCGCTTCGCTGTATCATTAATGTTATGGATTTCCCAAAAGAAAAGACCAAAATAATGGCAATAAATGTTCAACGCTTTCACTCTGTACAGTCAGTTCTTTTTGGCAACTGTATGCAACTATGTACGCGGAGATGCCACGTCATCAATCGTTGACAAAATGTTTGCTGATTATAAGGTAATGAACACAAAGGGCTTTTAACAAAGCCGAACATAAAGTCTAGTTTCACACAAAAACAGCTTGTTTATCCAGTTCCACCATGGAACATCTCAGTAACTTTCCACTGTCCACGGCCTTGGCCTTGCCGGACACCTCAATTTCTCTTTATCTCTCAGTGAAAAATTCCTCCGTAAAACAGTTTTCACACAAACTTGACAGCCCCACCCGGCTGCGGTAGGGGTAACGTTACTATCCCCTTCAGTCAACTGTCCGTCAAATTAGCGACTGCCAATTTTTCTCTGTTATCCAAACATGTACTTCCCCAGTACCTGGACGCTGGTGTACCCACCCGTCCTATTTACTGCGTCGAATAATCTTGACCAGTCAACTTGCAACAACACAGTGCGCTTGCCTCCAGCACAGACACACACCTGTCAATTATCTTTGGTTCCCAATCCTGTCATTATCACCGACAGTGACGTCCTACACACACCCACGCTGCCCTCGCCACTCTGGATTCAACACTCGTCTTTAATTTCAGCCCTCCTGCCTGGTATCAAATTTACCTGTCACCGTAATGGACTCTCCCGGTTAGTCTGTATGGCGTGTCTTTATCACCGACTTTTGTGCTGCCGCTGCACCCCCATTCGCTTTAGCGATATGGTTGGGTCCAAATCACCTGTAGTGGACTTCACTTGAACTGTCTGCTAGCTTGTGATTTCCGCCGCGTACCCTCCCCGCGCGCTGACAGTTTTTTTTTTTTTTTTTTTTCGATGTGGCGTCTTACACACACAAAAGAATTGCTGTTAATCTCGTGACGCAGTACTGTCTAAATTGATGGCACGAAGACACCGATAATAACTCCTCTCTTTCAGCGAAGAGCCCACAAATATCTCAGAATGACAACACTGTCTATAATGTTCTTGACCGTACGTAGCCTTCCAGATACTCCTTACTAAGTGACGAGCGCCCAGATGTTCTTGATCGGACGAGCTCTCAGATTGTCACACGTTTCTCTTCATGATAATATCACGAAGTTCTCACGATGATACTGTTCATGATATTGATGATAAGTTTTGTGTGATGGTCGTTGTCTAGGTAACGATACTCATGGTGTGTCAATGGAGATATCTGTCTTGCAATGTAACTCACCCCCTCAGTGCATATTCACCAGGCATGAAACAAGATTCCGTTGGCGCACATAATCCTTTATTACAAAAATAAGACGGACAAACGGAGCAGGTTTATACATCCAGGAACATAACGTAATCCATAGAATAGAAATATCCTCACAATTTAACCCGCACACATCTATGCCTTCTCACGGCTGGCTTCTAATCTCAATCCACAAGACAGGTAATCCAGCTACTATCCACGGCTGGGTCTCCCACAATACAACCCACACATTGGGTTGGAGCCACTGCTCAACTATAGAATTCACTCTGGGTTTAGGCCCACACTCAATACAGAACCCACTCTGGGTTCAGGCCTGTCTTCACCACTCGAAGAACAACACAACACGGAGCTCTCTCTTAAACGACCTGACCCGCAGTCGGTCTCTTCTCTCCCTCACTTCCAGTCTCCTCACTTCACACAACACACCACTCTCTTTCGACCCATCCCCCCCTGGGGATTTCCACTCATATCCGCCCCATTATTTCTGAGGGTTGATTGTTTTCCTCGTAGCCAGGTCAGTCAATTTACTGTCTCCCCCTCTCATCTCCATTCTTCCTCCTGCCCGGTCACTCAACTCAATGTCAGTGACCCAGGCTTATGTCAACAGCCCATAGCCAAATTGTTTCAACTGGTGCAGATCCAATGATTTCAATATTGGAAAATGGTTAAAATGTCTAAAGAAATACTTTTCTAAGGCTTAGTTCAGCCATGTATTGCTTATGTTAGATTCACACAAGATTGGAACTTACTTACATTATTTATGTACTTCTCTCCCAACCAGTTATTACATTAAATGACAATGTCCTGTTTGTTACCGTTATTCACCTTCATGCATTCCTGGCAAACATTACTTTAACATGTTCTGTCTCAGTGGTCTTTTCTTCTTTTGCATTCGCTCATATTTTATCTCAAGCGAAGTCCATAAAACATGCTATTAATTCTAGTGCACTGGACTGATTTTTGCGTGTGTATTAGCTTTCCTTATTACCAGTATCCCTTGCCATTAGATAAACCCACTCCAATTTCTTTGGTATTTGTAATTTACGTCCTCAAGTCAAGGATGAAAAGTCAACAATTTAGTTCAGCTGACCGGTGCAGGGGTTGAACCCTCTACATCGGCACAGCACAATGTATTTTGGAAATGCAAACCAAGATATATAATAGCCAATGCTCCAGAAGCAGATCAAACAAGGTGAAACTTTGTTTTTTAATGAACAGAACAAAATAAGAATATTTATTACTTTTGATCAAGAAATTCCCAGGGCAGAAACAGTTTCAGCATGTGCTTATAGATGTCTTTATAGCTTCATATTGCCGTTTACCTGGTAATACATTACAAATTGATTCTCCCATTTTCATACTTAACACAAAGAATCATTTTCTGCTCGTTATTTCAGCCAGCTGTTGTCACATGTTCTATAATTTGATACAGTAACAACAGGGTTAAGTTATAGGTACCTTGATGTTGTGTAAACATAGATGCATGAAGTTAAAATGTAGGCTACACATGTGGGTAATTATCACTAGATATGATAATAATTACCCATCCATGTTGCCTTGACTTACGAATATTTATCCTTCATATTACTAAACGAAACTGGCAGATGGTGAATAATGAGTGTAAGTGCCAAAGTGGTATTCAATTTGAGAATTGTTTTATTATTTCTTTTCAGGCTGATTATTTTTCAGCACCATATGACCACTCTCCCCAAGCCTCTCCTGACAGCCAGCAAATTCATCTTTCACCTGCACAGCATTGTCCAGGGTTTGGCTCAAACCCACCAGATAAACACATGTCCCAGTCTTGTACACTGCTACCAAACACATCTCCAGTTTGTGAGCAGCAAAGCAGAAATGAACAAGGTATTGCATCTAAGCTAGAATCACATCAGACATCCAACAAAATAGCATCACCAGGCCAGAATGAATCAAACGGTAGCAGTAATTATTCAGTATTAAAAGCACATCAACATCCCCCGGAATATTCCCACAAAAGTCAGTTACAGAATAACATGAATAACAGCCAGGCTGATAGCATTTCAAACGTGCCTGCTGTTTCTACAAGGCAGCTCCAGAATCACCCATCAAACCATCACCAGGTTCATCTGTCTGCTCCACATCAACCTAATCAACCTAGGCCATTCAGTGTTTCCAGCTCTCCTCATCAACCAGCAGCGCAGATAGTCTCTACTCCAAACCAGGCTGCCCTTCAGCACCTCAGACAAAATATTCCACGCCAGATTCAACCTCGGCAACCATATCCTGGTGGTGGACAGTTGCAAAATGCACAGTCAGCTCAGCAGCGAATGCCTCGCCAGCACCAAATGCCTCAGCAGCAGCATCATAACGTTATGAATGCTGGTTCAACAAGTGCGGCTGATATGTATCCAAATAACAACATGGCTACTCCAACCATAAGACCACATTCTAAAGCACCAGCGGCCGGCCAGATGCAGACACCTGTGAATATGCCTGGTCGAGCCTTACAGTCTTTAGCTCCAGTAGGAAATAACAGTTCAAGTGTTGGTAGGTTGCCACAGCAGCAAGGTCAGCCCCAGGCATACCAGCACAAACATGAAGGGGAATCCAATGAGAGAATGCCACAAGAACCACATCCACACCAGAACAGATTTGAAGGTGAACATATGAATTATGATGAAGAAGATGGCGATGAAGACATGGATGATGTAGATGATGACAGAATGGAATACGCTGGATTTCCAGACAGACATGGTTATAATTTTCCCTCCAGTGACAGTGAGGAGTTATCAGAAGAGTAAGTTTTCTTAAATTCTTTTAAAACATCATTATGCATCTCTTTTATGCTTTTTAACATCCAAGCATATTTATTGCCACTACAGTTGAAAATACAGCATGTGCGACACATCATATCTGAAGCAAATTACGCTGCAGTTTCCAGAGGTAAAATAAATCCAGAACACTTGTTCATCATGGTGCCAGGAAATTTTTACCTGGTGGTGCCTGAACTTTCAATCATTATGTTCAATCATTTCTTGTGCAAAAAAGTTTGTCAAGTTTTAGTCAAATATGATTGAGCAACGGGATGACAGTAAACGGTACTACCTGCTTTTTGTTAGCCCCGAATGTTGGGTGGCGCTCACCAAAATTGGCACCCTACATTGTGTCAGCGACCACAAGCCTTATCCTGATGTGAAGAAATGCAACCTAAAGATTAAATGGCAGGCCTTGGTCTGCAACTGTCTAGCATTGAAGCTCAGTTAGAGCATTTATTTGCTGATCCGACAGCTTCTGCAGCTTGTCTTGTTCCAGATGTATTGGTGTTACCTTACCTCTGGAGTAAACTAGACAAGCTGAGCGAGGGATCATGCGGCATGGGCAACACATGGTCTCTACACTTCAGCCCAGGCAGAAAAGACGACACAGCCATAGTCACAACACAGACAGATACACCTACATAAGAAATATAAAACATTTACTTAGGTAGTGAACTTCAGTTAGAATAGGCACAGAAATAATCCTTGAGTGTACAGATAAGATTTTGAGCCACAACCCCTGTGGGTCAGCTGACTGGAAGATGGAAATAATTGCATAGAATCATCCACAGATACTCAGATAATGCAACATGAACATGATGAAGATGGAAATAATTGCTTAGAATCATCCACAGATACTCAGATAATCCAACATGAACATTATGAAGATGGAAATAATTGCATAGAATCATCCACAGATACTCAGATAATCCAACATGAACATGAAGAAAATTCAGCTGCAACTAGGTGGTTCCGTGATAGACTCGTTTCAGCTGAATGTCCAGTTGAATCCCTCAAAATGGCAAGTGGACAATCAGTTGCTGGGTTGACCTAAATGGATATTTTAAAAAAAACTTCATAAATGTTTTAGTTCATTATTTGTGTATGCTACTGACTAGATTTTTTATATAAATTTCAGAACCGTTCCTATCTCTTTTCGCTTCATCTTTTGCCCTTTACCTCCCATTGGGATCTAGGCCATTAACCAAACCATACTACACTATTTCCTACAGCTCCCTCCATGTCATTTAATCTGAGTCTGTAATTGTTTTCTCCATGTATTTTTGTCTCTCCTGCTATTTCATTTGCCTGGTAGATTCCAGGCAAGTGTCTAGTTATATTGTCCTCAGATGTTCTCAGTGTGTAACCTATTCAACGATAGTGTAATATCCTCATCTCTTGTTTCACTGGACTTTGTTTAGTTCTGTCTGTGAGCTTTACGTTGCTGATTCTGTCGTACCATTTTATTCCCATTATTCTGCGCAGGCACCAGCTAGTCAATGTGTGTAGTGTACCACTGTACATAAGCACATTTAAGTTCAGTTCTGAATTGGCCACATTCATTGGTGTAATATGAATGTAATCAGTATATGACTTCTTTTTTTGTCTGTACACAATTCCAGTTGTTCAAAATAGACGCCATTTTTTCCCCAGTTTAATTTCTTAATGTTGACCTTTTGTAATACTGTAGCTGCTCAAGCTTTTATGTCTCTAAATATTGAACGCAAAATTGTGAGTAAAAAATTATTTATGTACATTTACTTTTGCTAGATTTAATATTCAGAGGTCTGGGAGTCTCCGTGTCGAAGTGGTCAAGCTGTCTGCCTCGGGCTCCATAGGTTGTGGGTTCGATTCCAGGTCGCGTCCTTTTTTCGGAGACTCCTGAGCGTCATCACTAGAGCTACAGAGTTCGTGCTTTGTGCGATGCTTTCCGCGCTGCGGAAAGAGACTGAGCCATATAGGATAAAAACCTGGTGCAATGAAGTCGACCCTGTTGACTTTTAAATGACTTTTTAAAAATATTCAGAGGTCTTCATGGCTGCATTAATAAATGCACTTGCAGTTAAAGTTCCGGACTTTGTTGATGTCTCATTCAGGAAGCAGTGGCCAAATGCCGAATGTAAAATTTCCTAGAAAACGAATCTGAGGTTGGTTGCAGCGTCCTATAAAGGACATTCAAAATAACAAGAGAATTTAATATTATTTTTCACTAACAATTTTCTCGGGCTTCATATATCTCTATATCTGTAATATTTTGCCATGTGTATGTTGAGAACTCCCCCAGTTGTGTTATTTCTTCTCATACACACCAGTTAATTATATGTGAAAGTATATATGTATCTTCTTTTATATAGTGGAAAGTGTCCGAGTTTTCCTAAAAGTTACAGACTAAAGAAATTTATGTTTCAAATGTGTTGTATAGTTAGTAAGGATGTTTCCTGTTCTGACGTGTTTTTATTTCCATCATCTGTTCTCTACAACATACCTTTGGTCTTATATCACATCATCAGATTTGTTGCAGTTGGGGTCTCCTTGTCAAAGGTGTTAAACTTTGCGTCTCATGCTAGGAAGGTCATAGGTTTGTTTTTGAAACCATACATTCTATTTATGAGTGCAGTTTTAAAAAAAATCCCCAAGGTCATGGCCAGAGCTGTGTATTTTGTGCTCTGTAGGACATTTTTAGCACATGGTTAGCTGCTGTATGGAGAGAGAAGCAGCAAGGTGGGATAAAACCTGGCGCAATGAAGTCTATTCTCTGGCCTTTTAATGCCTGTTTTAAAAAATAAAAACTAGATTTCGCATACAAATAATCCAAAACCAGTCTATTTACCTTTACTTGTGGAAATTTGTGAAGAGCTTACACTAAATGGCGTTTTATTTGCAAGTGCTTTCTGACGTCAAATCTTTGTTGTAAAGACAAATGTGCACCTTTTTTTCAAGTGTAAGCAGATTTAATGCATATTGAAATAATATGCTCTTTTTATTTTCAAGAGAATTTCTTTGTTTTCTACAGAGAATCTGCCTTGCTGGAGGAGTTACGTTGTTGTGAGGATGACGATAGATATGATGAAATTGTTAACCGTCTTCAAGAGAAGGGTGTTGACCCCGAAGAAATCGATGAAATGCTTTACCAGAGCAGTTACCCTCCAGGAATGTACCCAGGGAGGAATTATAATGATGAAGATGGTGATGCAGGCGAAGCAGAAGGAGCAGTGTCATCTTCCTCTCAAGGCCAGACACATTATATGCGAAATCAGATGAGACCTCATGCACCTCAAGCTTTTCCTGCAGGTGCACAGCATCAGCCAAGAATGTACTCAGCTCCACCATCTGGGCAGAACAAAAAAGACATGACTTCTGCTGTCTCCAGTGTAGGTGATCAGCAGTCAGCTACAGTGCCTTCAGCGGGAAACAGTCATCAAGACAGTTCTCAAGGTGTTCCATTGGTATTCCCTGGGGGTGCTACTCAGCAGAGGAAGGCATTAAGTCTTCAGACTTCAGACAGTTGTCTGTCTGCCGGCATTCAGACAAGTGCACAAGGAGAAGTGTTATCAGCTCATCAGCAACCACAACAGCAGCAGTCAAAACAGCTTAATTTGGGACTTGGAAACCAGCAGAAACAAGTTCTGCAAGGAGGCACACTAGAAATGGGTCAGTCCACTTTTGCCGCTCCACAGGCAAATAACTGGCAACCACTTCAGAATGTGATCAGAGCACAGGCTCAGATAAAACCTGGTGACCCAAGGCAGTCCTCACCAAAAGGCATTCCACAGCCTAGTCAACCTCAAGGTATGCAGTCCCTAAGACCTGGTCTTATTAACAGACCTCTCCAACCACATAGCCAAGCTCAGGGTCAAATTGGGGCTGCCAGACTACAAGTTACTTCTCAAAGTAACCTTTCAAGTGTCGTTGTAAGGCCCATACAGCATTTAACTATAATTACTAACAATAGCCAATCACTTCTACCTGGTCAAGGCACCCAGAATAGATTTGTCATGAGACAAACCATACCTGCACAACAATTTATCATTAGTTCAGTACCTCAGAGTCAGCAGTGTAGCTTTGTTGACACATCTTCTCAGGCATTGTCACCAGTTAAAACCACATGTCCAAGAGCACCCTTGCAGGCTCCACCAAAAGCTCAAGAGCAGCAAGGTGTGCCTGAGATGCAGGTCATGACTCCAGCTCAACAGCAAGGTGTTCATCGCTCTGCCACCACAGTTCCCCAGAGTGCCCCACACCAGCAGAACAGTGTTCACTCCCCTCAACTGCGAGCAGTGTTAAATAAAGCCACAGCCCCTAATGAGGCCAGTCTTGCCAGACTTAACGTTATGTACATGCAACAGAGTCTAGACCAAGAAATTAAAGCCAAAAAGGGAACACCGCCTGCACAGGTACAACCATCTTGTGCCCCAAATTTCCAGAATCCAGACTCCAGCCCTCATAACAGATTGCCACCACCTCATAACACAAATCTTTTGCCTAGTGTGCATACAGATCAACAGTTCCTTCAAAAGCAGCAGAATCCAGCTTTCCCAGCTTATCAACCAAAGCATCAGCTTCCTCCACGTCAGCCTATCCCTGCCATTGTCAATCCAAATTCCAACACAAGCCAGACTTTCTCAAGTGGCAGGCCCATTTGCAGCGTCGTTCCCTTCACATCCCAAAACCGAGGCCAAGTTGTTTCCCCAAATATCCCGAGGCAGAGCACTCCACCACAAAATGCCAGCTTTGTAAGGCCTAGAAACCCGGCTGTCTTGTCTGCTCCGCATGGTGGCGGTAGTCCTCAGCATCTTGGCGGAAGCCTTCAGCTTGTTAGTGAAAGTCCTCAGCTTGTTAGTGGAAGTCCTCAGCTTGTTAGTGGAAGTCCTCAACATGTTGGTGGAAACTCTCAGCTTGTTAGTGGCAATCCTCAGCATGTTGGTGGCAGTCTTCAGCATGTTGATGGAAATCCTCAGCAGATTGGTGGCAATCCTCAGCAGATTGGTGGCAATCCTCAGCATGTTGGTGGCAATTCTCAGCAGGTTATTGGAAATCCACAGCAGGTTGGTGGCAATCCTCAGAATATTGGTGGAAATCCACAGCATGTTGGTGGGAATCCACAGCATGTTGGTGGGAATCCTCAGCATGTTGGTGGAAATCCTCAACATGTTGGTGGAAATCTACAGCATGTTAGTGGAAATCTACAGCATGTTAGTGGAAATCTACAGCATATTGGTGGGAATCCTCAACTTGGTGGAAGTCTTCAGCTTGTTGGTGGAAATATTCAACTCGTCGGTGGAAATCTTCAGCATGTTGGTGGGAATCCTCAACTTATTGGTGGCAGCCCTCAGCAAGTTGGTGGAAATCCTCAACTTGGTAGTATTCCTCAGCACATTGGTTGTATTCCTCAGCACTTTGGAAGTAGTCCCCAACATCCTGGGAGTGTTACTCAACAGTCTCCAGGAACTTTACAGAATCGAATGAGTGTGCCACTTGTGACTCATGCTTCTCCACCACTGCTTGCTGGTCACAATATAGCCACAACTAGAATTTCAGCACAAGGAAATGTAGCATTCCTGAAACAAGGAAATATAGCACCGCCAGCTTATCAACAATTGATGCCTGACCAATTGCAGCAGCCTCAAGTGTCAAGTATTAAGTAAGTTGTCCTGTTGTTGCTGCTTCACTGTCTGTCGTTGCTTGAAGAGGAGTCATTGTTACAAATATTTTTGTCTGAATCACGAGATGACCAGATTGGTTTATACTCTCTCTCTCTCTCTCTCTCTCTCTCTCTCTCTCTCTCTCTCTCTCTCTCTCTCTCTCTCTCTCTCTCTCTCTCTCTCTCTCTCTCTCTCTCACACACACTCTCTCTCTCACTCACTCACACACTCTCTCTCTCCCCCCCCTCTCTCTCTCTCTCTGTCTCTCTCTCTCTGTCTCTCTCTCTCTCTCTCACACACACACATGCATGCATGCACGCATGCACACACACACACAATAAAAATTTTATTGTCCTTTAGAGGTTATCAACCCATTTATGTATAGCTTCGTCACTACAAACGCTTCTCACCAAAAACGGGTAACATTGCCACATGAATATGTTTTGCAGGAAATCCTTTTGTCCAAAACATCGTGCAGCAGCACACTGTTGTACCTTTCTACAGTCCGTGAACATTGTCATCATTTTTATCTGTTTATGCTCATACAATACCTTATCTTCTGCTACCAAAGTTAATAAAAATAACTTGATAATGCTGCCACTGTATAACACCTTGGGAAACTACAATTTTTCGCTTTCATGCATCATTTTGTAACTGACCGACTTTTCCATGTACTGAAAATGAAATTCTGTTGTGTGTTTTCTTATTCTGTAAAAAAAGCTGCCATATAACCATCTCCTGATCATTTCCATCCTGGGAGAAAGTTTTAACGCATGCAAAGCACACATTGACCCTCCTGTTTTTTCCCCATTTGTCCAAACAGCCATACGTCCCATTCATTATTCAGAGACCAGAATAGAATATGACTGATCAGTTACCTTGAAAAAGTTGTCCTTAAAAAAAATATTTCCAGCATCTGGATTCAAACACAGCACCTTTGGAGTTAGAGGAAATGTCATAATCCAAAATCATGCCAGTCCTGGCCATCATGGTGGATAGGCAGGTGGGCCGGTAAGATCTTTGACAATTGACTGTCTCTGGGCATGATCTACTGGTGCATTCTTCCATATTTGGACTTGGGCTCAGTTTCGTCGCCCAGCTACTGAGTTGAGTGCTTCATGCAACACTGTCAGCTGTGAATTTCATTTGAAATGTTTGCTTGTTTCAGCTGTGACTGGTGAAATGCAGATTAATAAAATAGTAGATGGCTAGATGTCTGGCATTCCGGGCAGCTGCTTGATGCATGTATGGGCTGCTTGAGTTTCAGACAGCTGTCTCTTCAACACTGAACTGCACATTAAAGTGAAGGTTGGCCTGCTGTCAGTGCTCTGGCGATTTGGCTTGTCAAAACTACTGTTTCCTTCACGAGTTCACTTAAGACAATGATGAGCATTTTGTGTGGTTTTACGCTGGCACAAGAATGGAATGACCCACTGCTGTGAAATTGGAGCCATACGACCATGGCATGCTAGCCTACTGTCATACACTTTATTATGCTAATAGAATGGCACGTAACTGCCATAGAGAAGCTAAATGGCGTGACTTCATTATATAAGGTGACCAGCACCCTTCACATCCTTTTTTTCTTCCTAAAATTCTGATTTCCAGTTTCTGATGCTGGGTTAATCCCAGGGTCACGTTCATTCTGAGAAAAAAATCCCCTCTTAAATGAGGATTGAAACCAGATCGCTGTGTATCTAAGTCACTGTCTCTTGTGCTGTCATGGATTCATGCACACTGTTATAGCATTTTTAAAATGTGTTAATATAAAGAAATGACAGGCATTCTTAAGTAAATGCCATTAGATATTTTAGTAAAATGTTCAGATGCTGAAACAAATTACTTGCATAGGTGGATAGACTTTGAAAACTAATCTAATGGTGCCCTAAGGACAATTGTAATATGAGGTACCTCATACATTAGCCCTTTACAGGGCAGACGTTTGTCTGTTTTGTAGCCCAGAACGGGCAAGAAGAATTTTGAGGTTCGGTAAAATTTAGGGTTATGTTAGTAAAATCATCACATAAAAGGTGTTAGTCAACCGATTTTACTTAAATATAAAACAAAATGAAGTAAAAAGCATGCAGAGTAATTTACTCACATGAATGTTCCCAGTAAACCACACATGAACACAAATATTTACAAAATACAACATATTGTTTGTGATTGTCAGTCATTTATACAGCAATTTACAAACACATTTTCAGAATCAGAATCACATTCTTTAAAGTCCAACTCATGACTGCTAACGCAAAGTAACGCTGATCACTGATATCTAGCTCTGATTCAGTCAAATTCGTGCACTTAAATGTCACTTAAATTGAACCCAGCGAAATCTCTACTGTCACAATCCAATTTGAAATACAAATCATAAAACTCCCAAAAACTATTTTAAAAATCCATTCAAATTCAAAGTACACGCTTGCGAATGGCGACCATGTTGTCAAGCTATCAGCGAAACTGAAAGTAGACAATCAGAAGTCTCGGAAAGCCGAAAGATTGCGTTTTTACAGTGCATAATAATCACGGGTGCTTTCGGACGGTTTGCCTGTTAGGGGGTGAAAACGTTCCCGGGTGTTTTGCCTGGTAAAGGGTTAGGCTACTTGTTTTTGTTGGATGAAGATTAAAGCATTAATCTAATACAGCTTTCAAGGAATGAATGTATAATCAAAAGCTCCAACACATTTAAGAAAACCAATAATCAAATGTTACATGAGGATAACCATGTAGCAGTGAATTAGATTATTTCATTGAATTAGACATTTCATGCATTCTTTAGCTGTCAAACTGCTAACTGTCATCATCTACTGCCTAGAGTATCTTGCAGTGTAGTATGGGGATCTTGAGCCTGAGGAATTAATGCCGCCTGGCTAGTGCAGTCGCTGCATATTGTGCAGGTTAGGGTTTTCTTTTTACCCCCGACAAAAAAATCCAGACCTTACTAAGGATTGAACCAGGGTCTTCCGAAGGAAAACCCAGCATTCTAGTAATTCGGTCAGTCGCATTCTTTAGCATTATTAGTAAATCTGTGATTACAGTGGGGATAACAATTGATGCACATTTGATCACTATCAGTAACTGTGTACTGTGCATTTTTTGGGTTGTTGTTGCGTATCCCTTACGGGACGTTGCAGTCAACACCAGCATTTTTCAGCTGCTGTTGATGTACTAGGCAAGTGTTACGTTCAGTAGTTTGCCATTGCTTTCTGAACGACCGACTCCTAAACCAGCACGTTATAACACAACGCGACACGGTCTGCTGCACAAATCGGTCGCAGCTGAGCTTCGAACGCCTGGTACCCGGCTCACGAACCACGTTCGCAAGCCTTTAGCCACGGAGCCGATATTAGTTAGTGTAAAACTAGTCATGAAATAATAAAGTGCAATCATAATAATGATCAACACTGGAGTTTTAAAAAGAAAAACAAATAAAACCTTGATGCTTCCATTAATAAATATTCCATAATAAATTACTGAACAGACAGTCTTGGGGCTGTGAAGCTATGGCATGTCTAATATCTAATTGTACAGCTCTAGATAAACGGCTTGTTGGGTTCTACTTTACAGCCAAAGTGTGATTTATGAGTTCACTTCATGTGATATTTCTCTGCAGCAATGCATTTGATGAGATGCAGCCAAAGCTTTGGGCACCACAATGTACTACAACCTATTCTTCATGCTCTCTTTTTAAAAATTCTCTGAGGAAATGCATTGTTTTGAATTTCTTTAACATGTGATATTTTCAACTCTATTATCATTTTGTCAGACCTGAGGCATTTTGCCTAGATCAGCTGTCAGAAGACAGATGTGTCACCGCAGGCAAAGGCAAGCAGCAGTTGACGGTAAACATGGTCTATCAGATCCGATCTCCCAAAGACAATTCTCTTATTCTTGCCTTGTGGAATGGAGAACGCTTTGAGGATCTGAAGCAGTCTGACATGAAAGGTATAGGATTATTTTGTTACTCATCTATATTTTGTAAATTTGTAATCCCGCATACCACGCTCAAAACACAGCTGTAAGTGATTTGGAAGCAGACTGCCTTGCATTGGTTTCCATACAATGGTATAAGTGCCGGTCGTTCAGAAAGCAATGGCAAACTACTGAATGTAATCTTGCCTGGAAATCACAAACAGCCAAACAATGCTGGAGTTGACTGCTATGTCCTGTAAAGGAAATGCAACCAACTATAATGTTTGAAAAGGCCTGTTGTGTATTTAAAAAAAAAAGAAGTAAAAAAGGATCCTTTTTCTGTCTCTAAAAAAATGTCGACAGGGTGCACCGGGTGTTTATCCCATATGGCTCGGTCTCTTTCCGTAGCGACCCCCAGGAGTCTCAAAAAATATTCACTCGTGAACCGAAGGACGCGGCCCGGAATCGAACCCACAACCTTCGGAGCCCGTGTCAAACGACTTGACCACTTCACGACGGAGATTCCTTTTTATGTCTCAAGGTGATTTAAGGATATGGTGCTAGACTCATATCTTTTGCAGACCATTCGGCACTCCATGGGTGTTACGTTATATGAAATCGGCACCCCTTGCCGATTCAAACCCATTTCCACTAATCCGGCAACTTACCTATTGCCTGAGTTAGATTTGGCAGATATGGGTTAATATGTCACCTCATTTTCCAGTATTGCAACATTTGGTTTGCTTGAGTATGTAACAGTTTTCATAAAACTGTCATAAATACAGGTAATGTCTGGATTACATCATCATTAAATGTTATCTCTGCATTGACATTGAAGGCCAACTGTGTCTTTAGCACCCTCTGTCCTGAACCTTCATATTCATCTAGGCTTCTTCTGGTTCATTTCTTGTCATCTGCAATATGTATAGTTGCTTTCCTCTTACACACTTCCTCTCCTTGTGTTTTTCCTGTACGAGGCTTTCTATGATTGCAGTCGACACTGGGGTCAGTACTCAGTGTGACTAACCCGGTCATGAACAGTCTGTCACAGAAGTCATTCCATTTTGAAACTTCCTACTCCACTCATACATTTTCTGGGCTGACAGGCATGCATCACCATACTGGACCTTCATTCTCCAATGAATTTCTGTAGGTTTCACACTTTCACTAATTTAAAAAAAAACGGATAAGAGAACACTGCTCCTCTTTGGTGCATGTCAGAAGTAGGGCGGCCATATTTAAAGTGTCCTTATGATGTCACTGTGTTCGTCTCAACCGTGATATCACATGCTTAACACTTTACATCCTTAACAACAATATTGACAGGTTACCAGACTCTGGCACGGTTATTGTAATTTCTATCACACTTTTAAGGTTTTCATTTACGTGAAATATTTTGGGATTGTAAAGAGGAGACAAAGAAGACCATGTTAATGATAGATTCAAAATGTAGATAATTTACATATGACCGCAACACAGGTAGGACATTAGGTAGAGAGGAATTTTGAAAAACTGCAAAGAGAAGAAAGTTCTGCACACTGCAACCACCAGGTGACGATGACGATGATATAGACATTTACACAAATGTACATTTACACAAACATAAAATTTAATGTAACTTTAACATGTGTTTGCTGTAATGATATGGATGATTCCGTGTTTATAGATTTGACAAGTCCTGTTCGATATTCTCAATTGTGGGGATGATAAAGAATTGATGAGGTTTATTTTTATTTAGAGATTTTAAGCAGTGGTTGTGGTATTTATTGTAACCTTGACTTCACATTTCTCTTTTGGCACAATGATTTTCAGCTGGACTCTATCTATCAGGTCTTGGACAACCAGGTCAGATAACTGCTGGTGGCTCCCTACAAGGTCAGAAGTCAGTTTGTGATGTACTGAAAGTACAGCATGGACAAGCTTTAATGACAAGGTGGGATGCCATGCTTGTCACTTTGATCAAATTGGCAGTATGCCTTAAGTGTAACCACATTTGTTACTTCATAAATTTGGTAATCTGCCGTAAATGTAACCATATTTATCAATTGTAAATTTGGGAATTATATCTTAAGTATAACTGCATATTTCACTTATAAATTTGCAGTCTGTCATACATTAAACCACATTTGTCACTTTTACAATTTTGGCTTTCTACTTTAAGTATAACCACATTTATCACTTTTGTCAGTTTGGCATTCTGCTTCAAACTGTATGACAATTTCTGATTGTGTAAATTTGATAGACTGCTTCAAGTTTACACACATTTATCACTTTTATCAATTTGGCAGTTTGTGTCAAGTGTAATCACATTTGTCACCATTGCGAGAAAAACAAACATATCTCAATCTTGTTAAACATTAATATACATACCTCTGAAATGCAACGTTTCACACACAAGAAACAAACACTAAACTTCCATTACTATTCCATCAGCACTATACATATCACTAACATCGTTGACAGCTGAGTTGTAATGGTTGTGTAATGAGTGTGAGAGTGAATGAGTGAGCGTGAGAGTGAATGAGTGATCGGGAGAGTGAATGAGTGAGCGGGAGAGTGAATGAGTGAGCGGGAGAGTGAATGAGTGAGCGGAAGAGTGAATGAGTGAGCGGGAGAGTGAATGAGTGAGCGGGAGAGTGAATGAGTGAGAGAATGAGTGAGAGTGAATGAGTGAGCGTGAGAGTGATTGAGTGAGCGTGAGAGTGAATGAGTGAGAGTGAATGAGTGAGCGTGAGAAGGAATGAGTGAGCGTGAGAGTGAATGAGTGAGCGTGAGAGTGAATCAGTGAGCGGGAGAGTGAATGATTGAGCGTGAGAGTGAATGAGTGAGCGTGAGAGTGAATGAGTGAGCGGCAGAGTGAATGAGTGAGCGGGACAGTGAATGAGTGAGCGTGAGAGTGAATGAGTGAGAGTGAATGAGTGAGCGGGAGAGTGAATGATTGAACGGGAGAGTGAATGAGTGAGCGGGAGAGTGAATGAGTGAGCGGGAGAGTGAATGAGTGAGCGGGAGAGACAGAATGAGTGAGCGTGAGAGTGAATGAGTGAGCGGGAGAGTGAATGAGTGAGCGGGAGAGTGAATGAGTGTGCGGGAGAGTGAATGAGTGAGCGGGAGAGTGAATAAGTGAACGGGAGAGTGAATGAGTGAGCGGGAGAGTGAATGAGTGAGAGTGTGTGTGTGTGAGTGAATGAGTGAGAGTGAATGAGAGAGAGAGAGAGAGTGTGTGGTGTGTGTGTGTGTGTGGGACGCGCTGGCATCACTACTTTTACGTCACATACTTTTTATGTACACATTTTTCTCCATGTTTAGCCTTGTTTATGTTTACAACATTCATTTCACAATGTTTATTTTTCTTCCTATGTAAATGTATAATGCTCTTGATGAACGAAAGACGAGTGATTGGAAGGGCCGAATGTAAGACGGGCCTGCGCGCCCAATTTGTGACCCTAATAAAGTTGATTTGATTTGATTTGATTTGGTTATGCCATTCATCAAACTAACATCACTGTAAGGCAGATCAGCAACATGTTTTCTGACCTCTGATGTAAAATCATCAAAATAACTACATCCTTGTGGCTTCATACATTTGACAACTGCATCCTTCTAGAGAGATAACCTATAAAGACAACTGCATTGTTTTGGAGGGAATACTTATAAAGAAAACCTCATCATTCTAGAGGCATACTTATAAAGACACTGCATCTTTTTGGAGGGATAGCTATAAAGGCACCTGCATCATTCTAGAGGGATGCCTATAAAAACAGTTGCATCTTTTTGGAAGGATAACTATAAAGGCAGCTGCACCATTCTGGAAGGATAACTATAAAGGCAGCTGCACCATTCTAGAGGGATAACTATAAATACAACTGCATCTTTTTGAAGAGTTCTTTTTGAAGGGATAACAATAAAGACAACTACATCCTTGTAAAGGGATACTTAGAAAGACAACTGCATCTTTTTGGGGGGATACCCAGAAAGACAACTACATCTTTTTGGAGGGATACCTATAAAGACAGCTGCATCCTTGTAGAGGGATACCTATAAAGACAACTGCATCCTTCTAGAGGGATACCCAGAAAGGCAACTGCATCTTTTTGTAGGGATACCCAGAAAGACAACTGCATCTTTTTGGAGGGATACCCAGAAAGACAACTGCATCTTTTTGGAGAGATACCCAGAAAGACAACTGCATCTTTTTGGAGGGATACCCAGAAAGACAACTGCATCTTTTTGATTCCTTGTAGAGGGACACCCAGAAAGACAACTGCATCTTTTTGATTTCTTGTAGAGGGATACCCAGAAAGACAACTGCATCTTTTTGGAGGGATACCTATAAAGACAACTGCATTCTTGTAAAAGGGATACCTATAAAGACAACTGCATTCTTGTAGAGGGATACATATAAAGACAACTGCATCTTTTTGGAGGGATACCTATAAAGACAACTGCATTCTTGTAAAGGGATACCTATAAAGACAACTGCATTCTTGTAAAGGGATACCTATAAAGACAACTGCATCTTTTTGGAGGGATACCTATAAAGACAACTGCATCTTTTTTGGAGGGATACCTATAAAGACAACTGCATTCTTGTAAAGGGATACCTATAAAGACAACTGCATTCTTGTAGAGAGATACCTATAAAGACAACTGCATCCTTCTAGAGTCACAATGTTTTGGTCATGTTATGAGAAGAAATAAATTAGAGAACTTGGTGACAACTGGCAGGATCGAGGGGAAGAGAATAAGGGGAAGGCAGAGAAGTAAATACCTGGATGGCTTGGCCACATGGCAAAGTCTAGACAAGAACACAGAGCTGATCCATGACTCTGGTGATCGCGTGAGATGGTGAAATATGACCGTCCAAGACTTTTTGCACATGAAGATGATGATGATGATCCTTCTAGAAGGATACAAATAAAGACAGCTGCATACATGCAGCACAGTGGTTCTCAACCTTTTTTGGCCTGTGCCCCCCTTCACCATATTTTCAGAACGTCATCTCCCCCCCCTTTCGTATTTCCTACCTAAAAATATGGCCCGTGTCCCCCTTCACCATATTTTCAGAACGTCATTCCCCGCTTTCGTATTTCCTACCTAAAAATTCTCCCCCCCACCCGCCCCTACACAGTTTACGTAATAATGGAAGCACATATTAAAACAAGATTAGACGTCCACATAAAACGTGATTTGTGGGTCTTCTTACTTTATAAAATGAATTTTAGAAGGGTGAGACGTACAGAACCATAAAGTATGAAGGGAAAAACAAGATCAAGTAATCGGTTCTTGTATTAACGCGATCTTGAAATAATCTTCATCCCCCCCCCCCTGGAAACCCCAAAATTCCCCCCTGGGGGGGGGGGGGAATTCCCCACCGGTTGAGAACCACTGATGTAGCAGATCTAAGAGAAACCATACACAAAAATCAGTCTCAGTATCACATAAAATTATTAAGATATCCTGCCTATTGATAACTTCTGTCATCATGTGAGCATTTAATTAACAAAAGCTGTGGTTAAAATAGAATTATGATTTTTATTGTAAGTACATTCGCATACGTTGGACTGGATGTATAAAGTAATAAGTTAATTTTTTTAAAATACAAGAATCATTAAATACACTATTGCTCTTGGTATGCTGCTTGCCATTGTATGAAGAGAGACTGAGCCATATGGGCTAAAACCCAGGGCAGTGAAGTTTGTCCTCTTGTCTTTAACTTTAACAGTCAGGACTGGATTTTGTTAAAAAATAAGAAAAGGATAGCACACTTCCCTTGATCTTGGGGTAGTGGATAAGACACTGAGCTGTCCCAGATAAGGGTGATAACTCTGAGGACCCATGCAAACTTTGTACACAATAAAAGTCATCCCTACAGCGTTTGATCCCTGAATATCCCTTTGTCCACTACTGGCATGGACTTATATATTCAGATTTGTCTTGAACTTCTTGTAGTTTACATATTAGGTGTCCCATAACTTAACCATGCTACACACACACTTTATTAACCCTATCTCAACCCCTTGCCTGGTCACGTATATCATAATCCATCCAAGAGACCTAACATGGATTGTGTCTGCTTGGGTAACTACATTGTTTGGATTTGTTGTTGTTGTAGAAACACTTCATATCCTGTTCAACTCTTCCAGGTTATAAGTTATAGCTGGCATATCTAGTATCATTTAGATATTTAAAAAAAAAAAAGAGGTTTGGGGGAGGGAGGCGTATTTCTTTCTTTCTTTAATGCATTTACAATATTGATGTCATGCTTCCTACATTTTTCATATGGGCTATTAAACTTCATATGTGCTGTTATACTTCATATGTGCTGTTGTACATTTCTTTTCCATTAATATATAGTCTTTTTGTCCATATTCAGCTTTTGAAGTAAGTGACTTGTTTTCATGTGTGTGCGATCGACTATTTAGGAATTTTATTGTTGATTGACATCTGATTTATTCTCCATAGTGACAAGGATAGGCAGGCGGCCGGTGCATCTGCAGCGCCAGTTGTTGGATCCAGGTTTCAATCAGAATTCATGCAGTCGGTCAATCAGAGGAGTGAGACTGATGAGCAGAGGTACTGTTTCAGTCTGTGGGTTTCAATTCCCATGAAATAATCATTTATAATATTTGTAATGTGTAAACCAAACCCGACGGCTCACATTGTGCCAACGACTTCGGGTATTAAGCGAAATTGGAAGGGTAAAAACCTTTTCCTGGTGTGAGGAATTACAGCCAGAGACAAAATGTCATGGCAGGGCAGACCAGGCCCTTAACCTTGTTCAGCAACTGATCTAAGATTGAAACTGTGACAGGCTGACAGTTAGAGCATTGCTTGGCTGATCCAGCAGCTTCTGCAGCTTGCCTTGTTCCAGATGTAGGGGTGTTACCTTTCCTCTTGAGTAAACTAGACAGGCGAAGAGAGGGCTCAGGCTGCATGGGCAACACATGGTCTCTACAATTCAACCCAGGCTTTGTGCTATGGAGAGGTATAACTCCATCCCTAGTGTTAATGGTCTAGGAATCAAAGCCTCCGCACTGGTTTTTGTGTATGACCTTTCTAAGAAAGATCTGCTACAAGGATGCAGCTGATTGGTATAAGTACCACATACCCAGCATGCCTCAGGGTTGAGGAAGGTCTATGCTCCGTTTGAAGATGAGAGGCAGAAGAAGAAGAGAGGAAAGCATCATTTAATGCTTCTGCTTATTAATCCATGTTTAACTTACAGAGGTGAATGCAAATGGCCTTAGATGTCAGTCAGCTAGGTGTTGCTGTGATAATTTCCAACCATATAAAACTTGTGACACAGTAATTATTTGGAAGGCTGAAACTGGAAAATTCTTTAACATCTGGCCTAAGACTGACCTGAAATCCTAAGATTTCCATCTGTTTCGAGTGAGTGGCAACCGGTTCCATTTAGATAAACAGAAAGTAAAAATATGATTGAGTAAACAGAATTCCCACCTTCTGCTGACAAGTGTTTTAATTCATGCCAACTCAGATGCCTTAATAGAAAGGACAACTTTGTTGGGGAAAAAGTCATATGAAAGTGTACATATTTTAGATGTAACAGTAAACAAAGTATAAATGTGTATAAGTAAACAGTGAAGTATTAAAATATAAGTAAACAATGATCTTTTTTTAATTATTTATATATATATATATATATATATATATATATATATATATATATATATATATATATATATATATATATATATATATATAATTAATATTTTTATATCTATATCTATAAAAATCGTTGTATGTATGTATGGATGTATGTGGAAATGTCCTCTATGCGTTCGCGAACGGTCCATCCGATTGAGATGAAATTTTCTACACGTTTTCCTTTCATTCCTGTGCAACCAACTGTCATAGTTTTATCTATCAGCTATCAGCTATTACCTTCCTAAAATTTAATCAGGTCAGACAGATAGATAGACAGATAGTCGGGAACGGGAGCCAAGTTTACTTTAGATAGATCTCTTCCAATCATATTTTCTATCTATTCTTCTATTCTATCTATATTTTGTTGTTATGTTCGGACCGAACATACATACATACATAGGTAGGTAGGTAGGTAAATAGATAGATAGATCGATCGATCGGGAACGGGAGCTTATATGACTACTTATATGAATTAGATGAGATGCTCCCCACCAGGGCCTGGGCGAAGTAGGGCCGGGTCGGACAGACAGACAGATAGTCGGGAACGGGAGTTTATATGACTACTTATATGAATTAAATGAGATGCTCCCCATCAGGGTCTGGGCGAAGCCGGGCCGGGTCAGACAGACAGACAGACAGATAGATAGTCGGGAACGGGAGCTTATATGACTACTTATATGAATTAAATGAGATGCTCCCCACCAGGAGCTGGGCGAAGCCGGGCCGGGTCAGACAGACAGACAAGCAGACAGATAGATAGATGGATGGATGGATCGATGGATCGATCGATTGATCGATACATACATACATACATACATACATACATACATACATACATACATAGATCCAGGCGAAGCCGGGCCGGGCAGCTAGTATATATATATTTTTTTTAAAAGTTGCATATCCCTTACAGGACGTTGCAGTCAACACCAGCATTTTTCAGTTGCTGTTGATGTTCTAGGCAAGATTACGCTCAGTAGTTTGCCATTGCTTTCTGAGCGACCGGCTCACATATCCCCGTAAGTAACCAACGCAACACGATCCGCTACTGAATCTCATGCAGCTGTGTTCTCTACGTGGATATACGGGATTATGGAGAAAGTCGTTAATGCCTTCACCAGGGAGACCGGCTGTAGGTGGACTATGGACAGTCAAAGACTAGTAAAAGATAACTTGTTTATATATATATATATAAGTATCACTTTGTGATAATTTCCATGGTATGAGGCATCAGCCATTCAGAAAGCAATGGCAAACTACTGAACTAAAATCGTCTAGTGCAGGTCAGCATGGCCGAATTGATAAGAGTGCCGTTCTTAAAAATTCGGTGTACTGATGCCCAGGTAGCAGGTTGAACCCTTACACTGGTCAGCTGGACTAAAATGTTGACTTCTTGTCCTAGACTTGGTAGCGTAAATTACAGGTACCTCAGAATTCAGAGTGGGTTCGCCTGATGGCGAGGGACCCTGGTAATAGGGAAAGCTTGTCCATACACAAAAATCAGTGCAGTGCACTAGATGTAGTAGCACATGTATGGACTACGCTTGAGTTAAAAGCGAGCGAATGTAAAATAGAAAAATCTCACCTAGTAAATCACGAACAGCCTATAAATGTTGGGGTTGATTGTAACATCCTGTAAAGGACGTAGTGTATACATTTTCTTGAGCTTTTATTAATAATGTAACACAGGTTTGTTTTTCTTAAGCTCTCATCTTGTGTAGATAGATTGAACAAGCAGAATAAAATACTGTTTTGTTGAAAATCCAGTAACATGACAGAATTGTTGATGGTGTCAGGTGTCACATGTTTGTGTCATTTGATGTCTATTGCAGTTACCCAGGCACCGTCGCAGAATCTCTTCCGTATCTTGGTCACAGTACAAGTAATGAACCTGTAGAAACTTCAGCCCTCCGTTTGCAGACGTATGTCATAGGTTTTTATGTTGTGATCTCTCCCTGTTCCTACACTTATTTTATTTCTTAGACTTTCTATCTTTCTCCTTCTTGATTTCTAGTATTCTAAACATTCTCCTATCTTGTATAGTATTTCCTTTAGTCTTATAGTAATAATTAGTATTAATTTGTCATGTAGTGATGACTTTTGCGCATTTCCTGTGTGTTTATCATGCATATATTATTGTTGTTGTTTAAGATTTACATCATAAGTGATGATAGTATGAATGGAAAGAGATAAAAAGGGCAGAATCTAGATAATCTTGTATTGCTTATTATTTACCCTTTGAAAATTAAAGCTTGTTTGCTCTCTCTCTCTCTCTCTCTCTCTCTCTCTCTCTCTCTCTCTCTCTCTCTCTCTCTCTCTCTCTCTCTCTCTCTCTCTCTCTCTCTCTCTCTCTCTCTCTGTGTGTGTGTGTGTGTGTGTGCGTGCGTGAGTGCAAGCATCTCTCTGCGTTAGTTCTGGTAGGAAAAGGGTCCCTGTAAGTCTGATTAGCATGGTAGATTGTTGTACATTTTCATTCTGTTAACCATAAAGGTGTTATCATTTTAAGATCAGAGGGGTAATGTGACATAGATATTAAAGATGGACCGCTGTGTGAACTGAAAAAGACAGTTCAATTCATACAAGAGCCAGCATTGCAGTTATAGACATATTTCAAGCGAACGAAAGAAGAAGAACAAGGTACTGGGTGGCGTGGCTTGGAGGTTATGACACCTGCCTTTAACACAAGCAGACCTGATTTCTTTCAAGGTCTGGTCTATATGGATTACAAATAAATCAACAGAATGGTACGCTCCTCCCAGTCCTAGGGTAGTGAATCAGACATCTAGTCTTACTGGACATGGGCGAAGAACTAGAGAACCCCTGGAAGCTGGCTAAGTGGGCTGCTGTCTTGGAAGAATTTAAAATGAGACAGCCTACCCACAGAAAGGATATTTATAGCAAATGTGATTCTGACATTTGGATTCTTGCCAGCACAGCAGGGTTTATGCACTGGGCTGAGAATTTTCTTGTGTGATATATGGGAGGAGACTGGAGCATATAATGAGCTGTAGCCTTTAATGAGCTATCCAGACTGGAACATGTATTGAGCTATCCAGACTGGAACATGTATTGAGCTATCCATGTGCGGTGAAAGGGATACTTAACCAAAAGTAAAGCAGTAGTCAGATAATTTTTGTACAAAAAAGAGTAATTGGTTATTATTTTCTCCCTAAATGTAACAGGATAATTGTTGTACAAAAAAGAGAATTGATTGTTTTGTTCTCCCTAAATGTAACATTATAATTGTTGGACAAAAAATGGTGATTGATTGTTGTTTTCTTCCCAAATCTAACATTATAATTGTTGGACAAAAAAGGGTGATTGATTGTTGATTTCTTCCCAAATGTAACATTATAATTGTTGGACAAAAAAGGGTAATTGTGGTTTTCTCCCCAAATGTAACATTATAATTGTTGGACAAAAAAGGGGTGATTGATTGTTGTTTTCTTCTCAAATGTAACATTATAATTGTTGGACAAAAAAGGGTAATTGTGGTTTTCTCCCCAAATGTAACATTATAATTGTTGGACAAAAGGGTAATTGTGGTTTTCTCTCCAAATGTAACATTATAATTGTTGGACAAAGAAGAGTAATTGATTGTTGTTTTCTCCTCAAATGTAACAGACCGCCAGCAGATTTATCATCCAGCCAATCAACATATGTGAAGCCGTTATCTCAGGGTGAGTTTCTTGCGCTCTTTCACAATTAGTTTTGTAACTGTGAGATAGTTATTATATTCCGTTTCTATTAAAGGGCTGGTACTGTGGTGAAGGAGTTAAAACACAATTCATAATTCCATGTACCGCATTCGGAACACAGCTGCGGGCGATTTGGAAGCAGACCGCCTTGCTCTGGTTTTTATACAGTGGCATGGATGAGGATCGTTCAGAAAGCAATGGCAAACTACTGAATGTAAACTTGCTAAGAAATCAAACGGTAAAAAATGCTGGGGTTGACTGGCGTGCTGTAAAGGATATGAAACTAATTTAAACCTATAAAGGCAACCCTGTGGCAGATATTGTTGTGGGAGCGTGAACTGTTCTTTCTGCTTCCTCTCAATGGAGCATAGATCCTCAGCCAACTCACACCTGGCCTTTTGTAGACTTGTCCATGAGTGGTTGGGATTTGCAGCTACAATTTTCTTTGGGGTGAGGTAGCCAGTCTCATACCAAACCTCCATAGTTGCCTTTGATGACATGCATGGCAAGTTTCAGTGTTACAATTCTTTGTTTCTCTTATGAGCTCTGGTAACACATGGGTGGTGTGAACTGTTACGCCCTCATGTAAACTAGGTTACAGCAGTATGAGTGGAATGACCAGGCCTTCTCCTCACCGCCTGTCCACCCTATAGACTTTTGAGTATTGTGATGCCTATGTAGCGAGGCTGAATCAATTAAAAAGTCATCTATAAGTCGACAGGGTCGACTTCATTGCACCGAGTTTTTATCCCATATGGCTCAGTCTCTTTCCGCAGGGCGGAAAGCGTAGCACAAAGCACGAACTCCGTAGCTCCAGCAATGACCCCCAGGAGTGTCCGAATCGTCCAACTCCAGACCAATGCTGTTAAGTTAAAAATACAATGCTGTCACTACTGTGGATTAAGCCTTTGGACTATTACATTGGTAGGTGAGGACATTAACTAGTAGGCTATGATCCCGCCATCTGTATGTGAAATGTGGCAACTGCTATCTGTAACTGATAATATTGTCCCACTCTTGGAGAACCACTGGGTAGGTCAGTTAGAATTTTTGTGTGTAGAATAGCTTCTTTCTTGGAACTTTAGAGAAGCAACAGATATCTCACTTTCGTTGAGTACCTGATAAAAAGGAGAGAAGCTTAATTGAAATATACTTTAAAAATCATATAAAATGTAACAGAGGGTAGGTGGAAATCCAGCAGATAAACAATTAAAACACTCCACGTACCATGATACTTCACACCGACAGTAGGATTTGCTTGTTATTTGTAACAGCATAAATAAAGTACAGGAAATTTGTATAACACTAGATAAACAAGCGGATAAGTCATTTGAAAGAAAGGTAATAAAAATTTCAGTTGCATGTCCTTTACAGTTTGTCGCAATCAACACCAGCATTTCTTGACTGTGATTTTGAAGATGATTTTATGTTCAGTAGTTTGCCAATACTTTCTGAATGACTGACGCTCATACCATTGTTAAATAAGCAACAGGCATTCTGCTTCCAAATTGCCTGCAGCTGATTTTGAACCCGGCATGGGAGATTGTAAAATGCATTCGTTACCCCATAGCAACAGATGCCGGCTCAATTGAAAAAATGGGATACTAAATGGTGTGCCAACAAGACCTTGTCTGCTTAGATTTGTGTGTGTGTGTGTGTGTGATTTTGCTTGCTTTGTACTCAAGTGTAGTTCATACATGTGCTATTTCTCGTGCACTGGAATGATTTTGGCATGTGGATTAGCTTTCCCTATTACAAGTGTAATTTGCCATAAACTTTGAGGTACTTGTAATTTAAGCCGCCAAGTCAAAGATGAGAAGTCAACATTTTAGTCCAACTGACCAGTGTAGGGGTTGAACTGGCTATCTAGACATCAGTACACCAGAAGTTTAAGAGCAAGCACTCTTATCCATTTGGCCATGTTGATTTCCATCTGCTCAGATATTATTGTTGGCAGTTGATTTCTGTCACTTGCATTGGAAAAAGTTTAAGCTGTTGTGTCGCTTAAAAAAAGTCGCTTAAAAGTCGACTGGGTCGACTTCATTGCACTGGGTTTTATCCCATATGGCTCGGTCTCTTTCCGCAGCATGGAAAGCGTCGCACAAAGCACGAACTCCGTAGCTTTTAGCGACGACCCACAGGAGTCTCCGAAACATTTAACTTGTAAACCGAAGGACGTGGCCCGGAATCGAACCCAGAACCTTCGGAGCACGAGTCAAACGGCTTGACCACTTCGCCACAGAGACTCCCTGTTGCTGTTGTGTATAGGGAGATACCCTACACCTCACCGCAGGGTGCCAGCAGGCTGTGTGCTAGTGTTACAGAACTCAGGTATGCTTTCAATGCTGGCCCAAGGTAACCAAGGACAAAATGTCTCTGCATGTCTTTTTGAAGTTAGTGCTCGAATGAATGCAGCAGAAGTAGAAGAAATCATTGTATTTAATTTTGTTGGCTCTCTTCAACGTAATTCTAGGAACATATTGAAAAATCTGCTCAGTTTCCCAGTATGTCTTGTTCTTCAGGTTCATTTATAAACATTATGAAAGCGCGACGTGCAGGACAACTGTATAAAATGTAAAATACGGAAAAACAGAAGACATGGTGGCGACTAGCCTTCATCAACAAACAAGCACAAGAAAACACAGTGTGTAACCACGGAGGTGAAACTGCAGTGACAACATTGAGACATAATAAACAGAATGAAAAGAAAAGGAAAATATGTATATCACTTATCTTAGAGTCGCAGAATATGAAACCAAATTCAGTTATCATTATAACAACAAATGTTGTTGGGTATAAAATATTTTTTATTGTTGAAAACAAATAAAGGAAATACTTAGTTTTCTATAGAATTTACATTTTTGGCCCGTAATTAAGTTATTTCATCAGTATGCTTAAACTATATGAGTATATTATTGATTCTTTACTAGGCAACTTAGGACAACCGCAGCTTAAACCTGAGCCGATGGAGGAGGAGGATGATGAATTCGTATTCAAGAAACCATTTAATGAGGTAAGCAGGTCATAAAACATTAATCAGTAAGTCCTTATGTAACACAATTATTACAGTCACTCGGTCTTCCCAAGTTGTTCCTTTAAATAAGTTGTCCCCATATGTTCCTTCCATCCCATACAGTTCTTCTTCCTTATCTTCTTTTGTTCTTTATTCCCCACTGGGTCATAGGCCCTCAACCAACATATGCCATGCCATCCTATCTTTTGCTATCTCCTGCAGCTCCCATATAGTCCTTCCCATATAGTTCATCTATCTTTAATTTTCTTTATGGGCCTTTAGGTTTTTCCACTATTTTGTTTGCTTTGTGTGTTCCAGACAAGAGTGCCCAGCTATACTACTCTCAGGTTGTCTCAGTGTGCATCCTAACCAGCGCCTGCATCGTTTCCTCACCTCTTGATTTAATGGAATGAATTTCTGTAGTTCTCTCCATGAGCTCTACATTGATTCTGTCATACCATGTTAATCCCACTGTTCTGCACAAGCATCAATGAATGAATGTTTATAGTTTATTAGTAATTCTTTTATTCATTCTCCATGTTTCTGATCAATAAAACAGTACAGATTTAAGATTGGAGTTAAATATTCTAAGTTTATTGCAGAGTTTAATTTCCTTTGACTTCCACACATTTCCTAGTGATATGAAAACTCTTGTTGTTTGTATTTGTATTTTAATATCTCTTTTTGTTCATTTATCTGTGTCCACACTGCTACCATACAATTATTACCAAATTATTACCATTACACAGTCTTCTCATATTGTTCTTTTAAATGATTATGTCATAAATGTAACTTCGGTCTATGAAAGTTATCACTTTAACTCCTTCTGACCTAGTTATTTTATAATAATAACAGCCTGGGACCTAGAGAGTTAAGTGCTTTAAGAACATAACTTTTACCCGTGTGCTTTGTTTAAACAAGCAGGGGTGAGTTAGTGCAGTGGCTGTCTCGCTCATGTATCAAGTTGTTGATTTGTATGAAATAGGGAGCCTAAGTATGATATACTCCCCTGTGATCCTGAAGTAGTGAATTAAAAGACTAATCTTGTCAGATAAGGGCAGAAACATTGAGGATCCTTATGCACCTTTAAAAAATCCCTCAGCAGCTGGACATTAGAAAGAGTAAGATGAGTAGGATACTGCCTAGGCTCAATTTCAAAATTAGCAAATCTACCTAAAAGAAAGTATGTATAACATGTTTTTCTAGTATACATACATTTGAATCCTCGCAAGCAGTATGGAGCTTGTGCACCATATTTAAATTCTGTGACAAGACAAGTATTTTTAGAGGTATCCTTGTATAATGGGGCCGCAGTAGCCCAGTGGCTATAGTATGTTTGTCAAGACAAGTGTTTTTAGAGGTATCCTTGTATAATGGGGCCGCTGTAGCCCAGTGGCTATAGTATGTTTGTCAAGACAAGTGTTTTTAGAGGTATCCTTGTATAATGGGGCCGCAGTAGCCCAATGTCTATAGTATGTTTGTCAAGACAAGTGTTTTTAGAGGTATCCTTGTATAATGGGGCCGCAGTAGCCCAATGTCTATAGTATGTTTGTCAAGACAAGTGTTTTTAGAGGTATCCTTGTATAATGGGGCCGCAGTAGCCCAATGTCTATAGTATGTTTGTCAAGACAAGTGTTTTTAGAGGTATCCTTGTATAATGGGGCCGCAGTAGCCCAGTGGCTATAGTATGCTAGCCCCCCGGGAAGGTTAACCCGGTCAACAAATGCCCGCAGAAGTCGGGCGCAAGAACGCAGCAAGACCGGCGCAAGAACGCAGCTCTGCTGTAAAGGAAAAAAAAAACTGGATGAACGCAGAAGAAGAAGAAGTATGCTTGCTTACGGGTTCGGTGTTTGAATCTCTAATAAACTTTACCTGGGCTCCCAGGTCGCCAAGCCTAAAATGGGTCACACGAAATGACCCGGGCAGTAAAGGTGGCTGGGGCTGCACTAACCACATCATCCGCTGAGATATTATAAAGCTAGCACCACTTAGTGGGTATGTTAGCATAGTTGATATGGAGCTACACTGATAATGTTGGCGGAGGTTCGACACCTGCGTTCATCATCTCGCTAAGTGAGGGAAAAACTGGCCACCTGTTCCTCCAGGCAGTCAGATCTACAAAATGTGATAGGTAGGCCAGAATGGCCAAATGGATGAGAATGCGCATTCTTAAAAGCCGGTGTGCTGATGCCAAGGTAAGGGGTTCAACCCCTACACCTCACAGTTGGACTAAAATGTTGACCTATTGTCCTTGACTTGAGGACGTAAATTACAAGTACCTTGAAATCAGAGTGGGTTCGCCTGATGGCGAGGGACACTGTTAATAGGGAAAACTAATCCACACGCAAAATTCTGTCCACCACTACTAGAAGTAATGTGTATGGACTAACGCTTGAGTTCAAAGTGAGCGAGTGAAAAAAAACAACAAAAAATGTGATGGTCACGTGACATCAGAGACCTATAGTAGATTCCTGCTTTGTTTTTATCTAGCACCATATACCAATGCCTCCAGTTGTGTAAAAGAGTCCTTTGCATTTTGTTTTATTGTTAACTTATCCGTGTGCAGTGAAGGCGATCCTGACCAAACCAAGTTCTAAAATATTTGCCAGCATGTATTTTATATCTTATCACATAAAGATTCACTGTTTCATTGATTCTTTACCATCAGAACGAGGATTACTTCAGAGTGTGCCAGTACTGTGGATACACAAGCAAGAACTTCAAACGTTGTGAAGGCTGTAAAAGAGTTTTCCAGGGTGAGGTGAAGATTCACAGCTTGAAAAAGCAGCCCACAAAACCCATGTCTTCAGCACCTGGTCCCATGAACAGTTCACCAAACCCTAAACGTTCAGCGAAAGAAAATGTTCGAAAGAAAGGCCCGGCGGGCCAGAATGTAAGAAAAGCTTCAGTAAATGGCAGCCCACATGGGAAGGGGCGAGGACGTGGTGACAGGTCAGGGAGGACAAAAGGTGGAGGACTAAAAGGCAAGATGGGAGCAAGAGGAAAGTCAGGTTTGTGGATTGTACATCTCATTTGTGATTGTTTCTTTCAACTTAATCTTCTTTATGTCAGTTCAGTTTATGTTCTCTATGTTTATTTTGATCTTCTTTGGTTGTTATACATTCAATTTGATCTTTTCTGTGTTTTTTAATTTAAAAATAATTTTTTTTTCTGTTTTTGTGTATTCTAAATTCTTCTCTATATTTATTTGATATTCATTTAATCTTATCTGTGCATATTCCAAATTCAGTTTTATCTTTTCTATTTTTGTTCGATATTCATTTAGTCTGATCTGTGTTTGTATATTCTAAATTCAGTTTATCTTTACTATATTTGCTCAACATGGATTTAATCTCCTCCTTGTATTTTGTTTTGTTCTAAATTCATCAAGAGATGTCACCATGCACCAGCTGTCATTATTACCTACAGTTATCAGTTATCAGTTGGGGTATCTTCATTACCTACAGTATATCCCTACTATCCATCTTCAGTGTCCCACAGATGGGTTCTTCCCAGAGCAATCTTTGTTACTCATTGTATAAGACTGGGTGGATCCATGAACCTTCTGGGTGGAAACAAAATTCAGTTCTGTTATCAGAAGATTGCCGGTCTCTCTGGCTGTGGGGTTACAACACTTTCTCTCTGTAATCCCGTTTATCACGCAGAGTCTCGCAGCGGAGCGAGAACTGAGGTGGTTCGACCCCCGCTCGTGACTTGCGGATACTGAGCCGGCCGCTCAGAAAGCAATGGCAAACTACTGAGCGTAATCTTGCCAAGAGATCAACAGACAGCTGAAAGATGCTGCTGTTGACAGCTAAGTCCTGTAAAAGGATACGCAAAACATTTTATCAGAAGATTAAACAAACAAAAAACATTTATATATAATCTCACGAACACACTTTGCATCTCAGAATAGGGCTAAATATAATAGTGCACTCATTTCATAAGCTAAAAACTCCTCACTCAACATTTGGAAATTTACTAAAAGCAGGCTAAGTTTGAAAACCTACCCATTACATTGGGACCTTTCTGTCTTGACAGACGATAGTTTGTTACATTGTGCTTCTAAAAGGCTAATAACTACAACCCATGGCGGTAGCGAATATGACTGATCAGACCAATTTGTGCTGTAAATGTTTGTTCACAATGGATGCATGTGAACACATGGTAACTTGGCTTTCAATCTCTGAGCATTGTAGAGGTCGCCATTTGAGCATGAGAGAATGTATACACCATGATTCTGATTACAAAAGGCATACTTCAGTAGAAGTGAAGCAGGTCCACATGGCTAATTGGGTAAGAGCGCATGTTCCTCGACATCCGGTGTGCTGATGCTGAGGTAAGCGGTTCATCCCCTACACCGGACAGCTGGACTAAAATGTTGACCTGTCGTCCTTGACTTGGGAACATAAATTACATGTACCTCTGAAGTCGGAGTGGGTTCGCCTGATGGCGACACTGTTAATAAGGGAAGCTAATCCACATGCAAAATTCAGTCCATCACTACTATAAATTGTGTGTAAGGACTACGCTTGAGTTCAAAGCGAGCAAGCGCCAAAAAAAAAATAGAAGTGAAAAGTATATTCCAAAGAGGGTGGGAGCTAGTACACAACCTTGCTTAACTCCACTCTTGATTTCAAACTCTTCTGAAGTTGCACCATCAAACTTGATTATACCCTTCATGCCTGTGTGGAGCAATTCCATAGTGGACAGAAGAGTTGGTGGGCAGCCAATCTTCATTAGTGCCTTGAATAGACCCTCACGACTGACCAAATCAAATGCCTTTGTGAGGTCGATGAGGGCAGTAAACAGTGTTTGATTCTGCTCACGGCAATTTATTGCATTTGTCGCAATGAGAATATAATATCAATAGTAGACCAGTTCCATCAAAAGCCAGACTGTGATTTGGGGTAGACTTGATCTCCTAGGACTTGAAGTCTGCGCAGAACAATTCTGGCGACTACTTTCCCAAAGATACACAGAAGTGAGATACCCCTATAGTTGTTACAGTGAAAATCTACCCACATTATAATATTTTAAGTATACTTGGAGAAGAGATGAGCACCAATAAGTGAATCATTTGCCTCCTGGAATATTATGATGGTTTGTTGACACAGCCGGCTATGTGGCGAAAGGATTACAGATACAATTCTTAATCCCGCATACCACGTTCGAAACAGCTGCAGGAGATTTGGTAGTGGACCCCTTGCATTGGATTATGTAAAATGGTATGAGTGCCATCCATCATAATTCTGAAAGCAATGCCAAGAAATTACAAACAACCAAAAAATGCCTGGGTTGACTGGTGTCCTGTAAAGGATATGCAACTAACTGTCAACACTGAGTATTGATGCTTTCCTCATGGTATCCCTATGGCTAATAGAATGAAAAAATACAACAGCATCCTCTAATACTTGTGGTTTTGCCCTTCAGGGGAGGCATCTGAGGACAGCGGAACAGATGATTCTTTGGTGGGCAAGAAACGAAGCACTGATGGGTCAGGTAGCAGCAGTGATGGGTCTGGGAAGAAACGCCCGGCACGTCCAAGAGCCAAGAATGCTACACCGAGAAAACGCTCAAAGAAGACTGATGAACCAGGTGAGCTTGATACTGTTGATTAGTTTGTGATCTTAGAAATGACAAAGAGAATTCTACATTCTGGGAAGGTAACCCAGCCAAAAAATGCCTGAGGAAGTCAGATGTGTCGGCCGAAAGGTTTAAATATCGCAGCTCTGCCGTAAACAGGCACAACGCTATTAGCCTAAAACAACATTCTGGATGAACGCAAAAGAAGAAGAAGAAGAATTCTACATAATACACAGCATTAGATTATCGAGAAATATTTACTTTCTGTATTTGATGTGATGTTTGTCGTTAATAAATGTATTTATACCCCAGAAGTCAGAGAGTTGTAATGTGTAATGTCAATTGACTATTGGTGTCTTTATTGACTTTTTAGTAGTTTGTTATATGACTTTTCAGTGTGTTTCTTTAATTTGTTTGGTTGTCTGGTCTCTAACCTCATATGGACAATGACAGGTGGTCAAAATGTGTTGTTAATGACAAATTTCAACCATCAGACATTGTCATCTAGAGGGGAGTTGAAGTTTTTGGTCTTCTACCAAATGTTTTCTTGACTGCATTTAATTTGTTGGTCTGGTATTCCCACCTATAGCCAGAACTTTTTTGATTGTAGGCACAGTGTGATAGCCGACCGGGTTTCATGTCAGTTTTCTATTTTAACAAGATGTCCGAATCACTTATATTTACTTACATATACCTATAAATTGAAGGTATGGTGGCATAGTTGTTAGTGTGCTTGCTTGCTAAGACAGTGGCCAGATTCAGTTCCCAGAGAATTTTCTGTGAATTGTCTTAGTAGGACAGATGACAAGGAAGGGAACTGACCACCTAACCTCATTTGCCATGGCCTAGAATATGTGAAGAACTGGCATATCACACCCCAATGGCAGTTCTTCTTCTTCTTCTTCTTTTGTTCGCTTGAAATATGTCTATAACTGCAATGTTGTCTCTTGTATGAATCTAAGTCTTATCCCAATGGCAGTATCTGCTACCTTTATCTACCTTTACTTTTATAAATTCAGTACAGTACTTGATGCAAATACTGTTTCTGTATTTTCATTTCTAATTCTCTCTCTTCTATTAGCCTTTCTCAAGCATTTAATTTAACATGTAATGATTTTCCTCTCTTGCGATAAAGACTTAGAACCATCCATGGCAGAAAGTCAATTTGTGCTTTGATATTTTCTTCCAACAGTTACAGTCACTATCTCTTCCGATGAAGATGAGCCTTCATCAACGTCCAATAGCATGGCTAACCACACTCTTAGTCCGGCCAGCTCTGCAGGAAGTGAGTCGCCGCTATTCCCGTCAACACCGGCTGAGCCAATCAATGCATTTGGCAGATTCAGGAGAGTTCTGATGGAGGATGAGGTACTTGTGCAAATGCACGCTTTCTTGAAATGTTTTCACATTGCTGAATTTGTGTTAAACCGCATATGAGTTTTGTGAATTGTTGGCTTGTTTTGACATTGAAGCTAGTTGTAAAACATTACATTTTGTGTCCACATGAGCATATAATGGTGACAAGGTGAGATATTGCACCAGGTTTTACCTGCTGGCTCTCACTCTCCACAGAACAGCAAGCCAGCTGCTGAGAGCATCACACAGTGATGACCTGTAGGGGCCTCCAAGAACAATTGCACTTGTGGTCTGATTTTTTTTTTTTTTTTGCATATCCTATGACCGCCCACGCTTTCCGGCATGGCACATGATTGATTGATTGATCCTATTTACAGGACATTGTTGTCAATACCAGCATTTTACTGCTGTTGTTGATGTCTTGGCAAGTTTACGTTCAGTAGTTTGCCATTGCTTTCTGAATGACCGGCTCCCATTCCAACACGTTAAAACCCAGCGCGACGCGGTCTACTGCCAAATCAGTAGCAGCTGTGTTTCAAACGCAGGTAAGCAGGCTCACGAATCGCGTCCACAAGACCTTAGCCACGGAGACCGGCCTGAGTGGCGCAGTCCTAACATAAAAGACCTTCAGAGCATGAGGCAGCCATCTAGATCAAAAGATATATTGGGACATATTTTGTTTCTTAACTGTTTGTTAAGGTACCAATTCACATCAAATAGACCTATAACTCAATCGTGGGTCATAGGGGTACACTGACAGAGCATCAACATTAAGTGTAGACTAACCATCATGTAGGATACCTTGATGAAAGTATGTAAACTTACCATCACAGTATTTCATATAGGGGTACTATGATTGAAGCAACAACGTACAGTGTAGGCTAACCATTATAGTATTTTATGTTGGGGTACTATGACAAGCAACAGTATACAGTGTAGGCTTACCATTATAGTATTTTATGTTGGGGTACTATGATTGAAGCAACAGTATTCAGTGTAGGCTTACCATTATAGTATTTTATGTTGGGGTACTATGATTGAAGCAACAGTATTCAGTGTAGGCTTACCATTATAGTATTTTATGTTGGGGTACTATGATTGAAGCAACAGTATACAGTGTAGGCTTACCATTAGAGTATTTTATGTTGGGGTACTATGATTGAAGCAACAATGTGCAGTCTAGGCTTACCATCATAGTATTTTATGTTGGGGTACTATGATTGAAGCAGCAACGTACAGTGTAAACTGACCTTCACAGTATTTCATATAAGGGTACTATGATTGAAGCAACAACGTACAGTGTTGGCAAGCCATCATAGTATTTCAAATAGGGATTTTAAGAATTTGTATATTCTATCATTAATTTTCTCTTTGTTTTTATCCCAAAATCATTGGCATTACGATCATTTGACTGGACTAGAAATGTTAGCTTGTGTATTGTTGTATTTACTCTTGGATGTTTTGATGAATAGTGACATCATTGAAATATTTAGTCAGTTATCTTGATATGAAGGAGCTGCGGTCCACAGTGACCAGCATTCTTTCCTGCCAGCCTGGGGATCATGGGTTCGAATTTGTATTGAGGTATATTTTTAATATTTACCTGGACTCCCAAATCAACCCAGCTACAGACACTAAGAAATGACTTGGAAAGTAAAGGTGGCCAGAATATTGACCACATCAGCCCTCGTGTGCCAATTGGCCTATCACAATATGGAGCTAGCACCATATGCCCAATACAGATCAAGGCATGTAATAGCTTCTGTGACTATTACTTGTACCCTGATGTGAATGACTAGTAGTGTAGGTTGTGTGATACAGATCAACGCATGTAATAGCTTCTGTGACTATTACTTGTACCCTGATGTGAATGACTAGTAGTGTAGGTTGTGTGATACAGATCAACGCATGTAATAGCTTCTGTGACTATTACTTGTACCCTGATGTGAATGACTAGTAGTGTAGGTTGTGTGATACAGATCAAGGCATGTAATAGCTTCTGTGACTATTACTTGTACCCTGATGTGAATGACTAGTAGTGTAGGTTGTGTGATGCAGATCAACGCATGTAATAGCTTCTGTGACTATTACTTGTACCCTGATGTGAATGACTAGTAGTGTAGGTTGTGTGATACAGATCAAGGCAAGTAATAGCTTCTGTGACTATTACTTGTACCCTGATGTGAATGACTAGTAGTGTAGGTTGTGTGATACAGATCAAGGCATGTAAAAGCTTCTGTGACTATTACTTGTACCCTGATGTGAATGACTAGTAGTGTAGGTTGTGTGTTGTCTGTGGTGTTTGTCCATCAAGAATGATGATGACCGTTCATTTCATCCTGTAGAGTTGAAAGTATGGAGCCATGACTTCTAAAATGGCTGGTAAGGCCTATTTTGGCTTGAAATGTTCTTTGACAATGTGGACAAAGACTGCTTGATGTTCCAGGAGGAGGACTCCTGCAGTGGTTTTTTATCCAGCCTTTTCTTCACAGCTCTTGCAGTCCTGTTTGCTTCACAAGTGACTACACCCTTGAGTAATGATGTACGCCACAAATTTTGGTCTTTGGCAGCAGTCTCCCTAGTGTCGTGATGAACTCCAAAAGCTGTTAGTGAGATCTTCAGAGTGTCTTTAAAGTGTTTCTTCTGGCCACTTGGGAGCGTTTACTACAGCACAGCTCACTGTAAAAAATTTGTTTAGTGAGCCTGTGATCCAGCATGCGAGTCAAGTGACCAGCCCAGCGAATCTGATTCTTCATTAGTAGTGTGTGGATACTGGGCATGAACGCTTTTTCTTAGACTTCAGTGACTGGGATCTTTGTGTTGTCTAATATGTTATTGTCATGTTAATTCACTAAGGGATTTGTATGCGAATCATCAGCAGTGGACAAAATACCGCCTGACTTTTATTTGCAGGATGGACAGAGCAAATTGAGCAAGAAAATTCAGCAGCAGGTTGTAACACCAATGATGGGCGGCAGGTTTGAAGATGAAGATGACGACGAAGATGATGATGAAGATAGTGAGGAACCCCCAACATACGAAATTGATATACGAAGTGTCCGAATTGGATCCATGCGTACCCAGCCAGAAGGGCCTTTGTTAATCAATTTGCAAGGAATTTGTTTTAAAGTTAGATGTAAGTATTTCTCGGTATTGTTGAACTGTTTTGGTTGTAAGGGACACAACTAATGGCACATTTGATCATCATCAAGTTGTTAAGTCCAAGGGCTAGTTTATAAACTATCTGATCCGATCTTGGAGCATATCAACACAATAGGTGTAGTAGAGAAATGAGTCTTTAGTGGGGAAATATAGATAAGAGAGGCAGACGAAAATAGAGAAAGATTTACGCAGAAAGCTTGTAAAGTTGGGCAGTAAATACATATGCAACATAAAACTTCATCAGAATATCAGGTGACAGGATTGGTGTCAGGAATGTTGGTGTCAGTGGTCAGATAATTGCTTCAGTGCAGTATGTCTTTTTGAGGAACCTTGTCATAGAGTATGTATGTCTGCCTGGTCTGTATGTTTCTTTCCCTGGTCTCTACTCTTTGGCATGTTCTCTGTTTCTTAGCTTGGTCTGTCTGTTTCTTAACCTGGTCTCTGCTCTTTGATATGTCTGTTTCTTAGTCTGCAACTTGACATGTCCAGTTTGAGAGATGCTTCCAGTAGCTCAAACACTGTAGGCTGAGCTTTTGGAGTCAGATGAAATAGAATAGTAACTTGAAGATGATTTAGCGTGATTGAGGTAATAGAAAAAAACAACCCGGGAAGGTTAACCTGGTCAACAAATTCCCACAGAAATCGGATGTGTCGGCCTAACGGCGCAAGAACGCAGCTCTGCTGTAAACAGGCACAACGCAATCACGTCCCCAAAAAAATTTCCGGGTGAACGCAGAAGAAGAAGAGGAAGAAAAAAAGGTTCAGGCGAAGTGTCAATAAAAGCAAATGCTGGGTGACTAATAACTAAGATTTGTAAAACGAATGATAAAAGTCTTTTAACCCTTGGGCAATGAATGTCTTCCTTAGTTGATAACATCTCTGCTTGCTAAAGATTCTGCCGTACATGATTTTCTGTAATGAACCCCGAAGTAGAAAGTCACCCATGTATTACGAGGCCTGTACGTGAAGCAATGAATAGTAACACTAAGTTACCATGCATGTTATAAGAGGCGACGAAAGAGAGTGGCAGAAGACTGGATACTTCATCCCATAGAGAATTCAGCTGCAAATGCCAACCAATACTCTATAATGTGGGAAGTTATTCTTAGACAGGAAAGATAGATACAGCAGCAGCAGGATATGGCAGTATAAAATGCAACAAGTAGGGTTGATTGAGATCCTGTAAAGAAGCAATGAATGCAGCACACATACTAGACTCCACAGACAGTAGTGATCCACACCTTGTTTGTATGGAGTGTAGTATGTAGAGTTTTTATTCATTGTTTGTCTGCAGCATCTTAACCTACCCTTTATGGTCTTTGTTTCACATTTAAATAATATATACTTCATGAATAAGACACTCAGCAAGACTCCAGTACATTGTTCTGACCCTTATGGGACAATCAAAAGACATAAAAAGACTAGAATATTGCCATAGAGCTGGTGCCCAATAATTACGTCATAGCAATTAAGTGGAGAATCCTAGAAGCCAAATGGTGTATTTTGAATATGCATTGTAACTATAATTCAGATGCCCGCCTGGTAATAACAGGCAGTCTGTAAGTTCTAGATATTCATTACAATGAATAGTTTCAGCTGTCGATTAAACAGCAGTCATATTGTTCAACTCAATACTTACTTCATCTTTTAAGTTTACAGTTGGCTTCAGTTGCTGTTATGTTGATTCAAGTATTATTGAGCCAAAATCTAGTTATACCTGCTGTGTGGTTCACAACGTTATTAGACAAAATATCCTAATGAAGAGGAACCTACAGCTTGGCAAATATGTTGTAACAACTGGTTGAATTAATAAGGAAAAAAGCAACATAGACAAGACAATCGCTCAGCAACCTTGCAGCATGTCTAGAAAGTGAAAGCTGTGAAGCTACAAAGGCACCTGCACCAGTCAAGTCAACTGAAGAAGAAGAAGAAGAAGAAGAAGAATGCTGGTGGGCAGTTCCAGAAACAAATTAATGTATTCCTCATATAATCATCATCATCATCATCAAGTGCCTGCCAGCTGGCAAAGGCGTTCATGTCTCTCCACAGATCTCAGTCTTCGGTGTTCTGGATAAATTTTGCTGATGATATTCCTCCAAGCCACTGTCTGTCCATCTATCATCACTTATTATTCTTCATAACAGCAGAGCCAACTTTGACCTTTTCTATTTGTGTCTGTAGCTGAAAGAACAGATGAAGCATTTGAGTGTGAGATACTGGCTCAGGATGTGGAGCAGGTGAAGTTCTTCTCGGGGCAGACTCAGCCAGTGTTGTTCTTGTTCTTGACTCCCGAAAGTGGAGATATGTTGCGAAACATCTGTCACATGTCACCTGGGGATGATGAGTACTTTGATCCAAGTAGCACAGGTATTATTTGTGTCGTGTCAGGTTCAGTTTAGTGACTAGTATGATATGTTTTTCTTTTTTTAAATATCACATCAAATCTATCATAAATCCTGCTTTGTGATTGCAGATAAACTAAGTTTGGGGAAATTAATGTGGCTGCTTTCACTTGACTTCCACATCCATATGATAGATTTACAGACTAATAAATATTACATGTTGGATAGATTTTCTAATCTTTAGAATTTTACCCTGGAGAATGGTAAATTATACAACTTTTGAAGAATCTTTAATATGCGTATGGTACATTGGTAAATTATACAACTTTTGAAGAATCTTTAATATGCGTATGGTACATTGGTAAATTATACAACTTTTGAAGAATCTTTAATATGCGTATGGTACATTCTACTTTTTTGCTCTTATCTGTAAGGGCCAAGTATCTACCCACTACCAAGGATCAGGGGTTAAAAAAAAGTAAACAATTTTGTTAAATGAGAAACAAATATTTCTCATGGAAGGAAAGGCAACGAAGAAGAGAGCGGGACCCCCAACTTTTATTATGCAATGACCTAATTTATATAAAGATCTAACACTTCACATACCTATCGTAAGATTTACATGAAAGCAATGAATTTGTTTTGTTTAGCTATCATTTAGTTTTCCATTGTTAACGTCAGTTTGTGAACTTTCAGATATGAAACAGAAAATGGTTGTGATAATAATCGAGTGCTTTAACTACATGCCCAATGAGATGCTGAGAGAAACCCTCTCGCTGTGGGCAGACATGAACCACGTGGAGGATGAAACTTTCATCGAAGAACTCACAGAAGAAAGTGCTAATGATTTACTCATTCAGTCAGCCCCAGCAGTTCTCACTGCAGATGTGGAGAAAGATGTAGTCAAATTCAAGAGAAGGTGATTATCTTATAATCAGTCTTCATACTTTCATGCTTGAAATGAATCTGCACTTGCAGTTTTGTTTCTTGCATAAGCTGCACTGTCTGCAGAGTACCTTAGAGTTTGATGTCATTTTTGTCAGAGTTTGGTGTATTTTGTAGTGTTGATGGTTTTCTGCAATTTGAGGTATTTTGCATATCCATATGTGTAAGTCACTATCATTGAATGTAAGAAAGAGAGCGCTGAAGTACTATATAGAACCTGTTTTGCTGTATGGCAGTGAATCTTGGAATGTAAATGAACAAATTAGAAGGAAATTGGAAGCAACAGAGATGTGATTCCTAAGGCGAATGTTGTACCAGAGTAACTAACGATGATTGCCTGAAAGAGGCTAATGAAACCAGAACATTGTATACAACAATAAAAAAGAGACAAACAGCTTTCTTTGGTCATGTGATGAGAAAAGAAGCATTGGAGAACATCGTCCCGGGAGGTTTAACCCGGTCAACAAATGCCCACAGAAGTCGGATATGTCTGCCTAACGGCACAAGAACGCAGCTCTGCTGTAAACAGGCACAACGCAGTCACGTCCGGAAAAAAAAATCCGGATGAACGCAGAAGAAGAACATCGTGACGACTGGAAAGATCGAGGAGAAGAGAGGCAGACCAAAAGCAGTGTTGCTGGATGGATTGAGAGGAATATCAGCAGCATAGGTGATCCAGAACACCAAAGACTGAGATATGTGGAAAGACATGAATGCCAACACCAGCTGGCATGGCTCTATATTATGGTTATGATCCATATGTGTAGAAAGCCTACAGCAGGCACTTTGGTTAGCACATGCTGATAATGCCATGAACATAGTCAGTTCAGTGCCAGCTCTCATCATTCGCTACAGGAGGGAAAGACTAGCCACCTCTGTACACTCAGGCCTACAAACTAGGTTGGCCCTAACACTTCACATACCCACAGCAAATTCTTGCTTCAGGTCTTGATTTTGTTTTTTTTTTCTTAAAAGGGGGGGGGGGGGGGGGGGGGGGGGTTAAAAGACGAAGATCATCTTCATTGCATCACATTTGATCCCATATGGCACGGTCTCTTTCCGCAGCCTGCCAAAAGCGTTGCACAAAGCATGAACTCTGTAGCTCCAACGATGACCCCCCAGGAGTTTTCGAGAAAATTGCACTTGAGAATTGAATGGCATAGGCCGGAATCAAACTCACATATAGAGCCTACCTTCAGATTTGTGCACATGTATCTGCTGAGCCTATGGTATCCAATCATTTACTACACCACAATGAACATATAGCAATCTTCAGAATGTAACAGACGAAACATCACTTGTTCAACAAGCTACAGATATATGATACTGATGAATATAACTGTCTTATCCTTTGCTGTCACTTTCAGCTCCCTCCATGTTTTCCCCTAATTATTCATTTTTATGTCTAATTATTTTCTCTGTGTGCTTTAGGTCTTCGCCTATTCTGTTGACCCTGTGGATTATAGACAAGAAATTGTCCTCTTATACTGTTATCAGGTTTTCTCAGTGTGTTTCACATCCAGCGTCAACATCTTTTCTTTGCCTCTTAATTCACTGGTATTTGTTTAGTTCTCTCCATGAGCTCTACATTGGTAATTCTTCATATCCTTTTAGCCTTTCTATTCTGTGCAGACATCAATTAATGAATGTTTGTAGTTTATTGTGTTGGTCATTCTCCATGCAAGATGGTGCATGATGGTGGAAATTACCACGTGTTCACATGCACCCACTGTGAACAGACATTTACAGCGCGAATTGGCCTTATCAGTCACATTCGCTACCGCCATAGGTAAAAGTTATTATGCCTTTTTAAAGCACTTACAATCGTCTGTCAAGACGGCAAGGTGCCAATGATGATGATTTTGTTGATTTAGCTGAACGACTGGTGTGAGTGCCAGTCATTCAGAAGCCAATGGAAAACTACTGAACGTAAACTTGCTAAGAAATCACAAACCAAAAACATGCTGGTGTTGACTGCAACATCCTGTAAAATGGGAAATTAATGAAGTGGTAACTCTTGCCCGCAATATTCACACTAGAGATTTAAATGCTATAAGTATTCTGTAGAGTAGAATGTAGGCCGGACATTCAGTTCACAGGATAGGGAAAAGTACAACACCCTTGGGTTTCTTCTACTCATGGTTACAAGGGGTTTAGTATTTTACATTTTAATTTTACGTGAAAATAATTTTAATAAAATCACAAATATTGTTTCAACTTTGATTATGAGCATCTTTGGTATTTGATTTAACGGAAATATATTAATGTCCACATGGCAAGTAAAAGTATAAGGCCTTGAGGCATACTGGGTATTTCATGCCAGCCCCATATTGTAGAGACCAATCAGGACTAGACGGAAGCCGTAACCAATGTCATGCTAGTGATTTGACTTCCCAGGTCATCTCCTATAGTGTGTTCACAAATGTTTACCCCGGATCCAAATCCATAACTCGGTAACCATTTGAGGGAAAATGATGAGATTTAGAATATAATCTTATCATTATGTACACCCAACAAAAAAAATGTTTGTTCTCGAGATTGTACAGCAGATCTCAATGTTTGTTTATATGTGGGATATAATTTACGGGTCAGAGATGAAGTACATATATGAAATGTATTATATTTTCACACAGAAACAGTGTTCAGTAAGAGAGGCACGCCTCATAGTGAAACGGATATGCATTGCGTCATTAACCGAATTGACGTGCATTACTATAAAACAAGTTTGTTAGCATGAATTCATTATATTTTCATCAAAACATCAAAGAAATTCGCCGCTTTCCATGATTTCAGTTGCCTTTGGACCTGTCACAGACATGTTCCTTGATGGGAGTAAATATAAGACGGCAGGAAAAATTTCATAATGATGCAACGGATACTTTTAAAACAAATTTAAGATGAATGAGGGCAAACATTTGTGAACGCACTATAGTACCCCTATTAGGCTGGGTCGACCTGGAAATTCAGGTACAATATTTTGTTAATCTTCCTCGTAGGGATTTGAACATATGATCATATGTCTGGCAGGTACTAGCCACTGTGCTACTGCAGCACCCACTGTACACATGGTGGATTTTGATTATTCACATATTTTTATGCTAATGCCTCTGTCATGCTAATTTAAAAATTTTGAATATGGATTGTCAGGTACATAAGGGATGCAAACAACATGTCCTCAATGCCCAGGATCCCTGGTTCACCTTCGGACAGCACAGATAATGAACCAGACAGCACATCAAGCTCGCCACCAGATCTTAAACAGCTGCATGGCTCATCCATCAGGTGAGTGCTTGTGATGTTACTTCACTGGTATCATTCCCTACCTGTGCCTAAGTCATGAGCCTCAGGTGAGTGTATGTGTTACGCTACTGGAATCATTTCTCACCTAGAGGTCAGCGTGGCCAAATTGATAAGCTTAACCCTTTACAGGGCAGACGCTTGTCCGTTTTTTAGCCCTGATCGGGCAAGATTTTTTCAGGTTCGGTAAAATTTCGGGTCGAGTTAGTAAAAACATCACAAATAAGGTGTTAGTCAACCGATTTTAGTTAAATAAACAACACAATGAAGGGAAAAGCTTGCAGAATATGTTACTCACGTGATTGTTGTCGGTAATCCATATATGAACACAAATATTTACGAAATACAGCATGTTGTTTGTTTGTGATTTTCCGTCATCTATATGGCAATTTACAAACACATTTTCAGAATCATAATCACTTTCTTTAAAGTCCGACTCAGACTGCTAATGCAAAGTAACGCTTTGAACTGATATCTAGCTCCGATTAATAGTCAACTTCGTGCCCTTTAATGTCACTTAAATTGAACCTAGTGAAATCTCAGCTATCACTTGAAGAATCGCCGAAATCCGTTTTGAAAAACAGCGTAAAAACCCCGAAAACTATCAAAAAGAAGTCTGTAAAAGTCTGTTCAAATTCATAGTAGGCGCTTACAAATGGCGGCCACGTTGTCAAGCTATCGGCGAAAGCGAAAGTAGCTGTCGGAAGTGTCGGAAAGCCGAGAAGATCGCGTTTTTACAATGCATAATAGTATCGGACGCAAACGGCCGATCTGCTCGTTTAAGAGACTGGCCGCAAATGGACGTTTTGCCCTGTAAAGGGTTAAACATTCAGTATACTGATCTGAGGTAGTGGGTTCAACTCCTACACTGGTCAATTGGACTAAAATGTTGACTTCTCGCCCTTGATACTTGGGGACGTAAATTACAAGTACCTCTGAAGTCGGAGTGGATTCGCCTGATAGCGAGGGACACTGGTAATATGGAAAGGTAATCCATAATCCACACGCACTAAAAGTAGTAGCACAAGTGTGGACTACGCTTGTGTTCAGAGCAAGTGAAACACACACCCCCCCCCCCCCCCCCCCCAAAAAAAAAAATTTCACCCCTGGGCTTAGGTCGTGAGCTCAAATTCTGTGCAGACATCATGCTAGTTGTTAACACCTGAATTGGTTTTATAGGATGTGGCATTATTAGGACCTACATTGCAGACTTTCAGAATATATTCTTTACATTAATTTTGTAAGCTTTTACTGAAACCTTTCAAATACTGCAATAGGTGGATGAGGACAATTGTTTGAATCATTCACTGTGTCACAAGTGGTACCAGTGTTTCAAATCAGGAAGGACTTCCACAGCAGGCAATTACATATCCGGACAACTTTCCATGTCCGTGAATAGTGATCATATTAAGAGAGTTCTGTGATTCCTGCAAATTGGCGTCTGACTTCATGACATTCAAGTTTTTATTTGATTTTTTATCTGACCCGTGAAAGAAACTCGTGACAATGGTGGTGTCTTTCTAATTAAAAAAAAACCTTTGCATTTAGCTACTTTATCATGGTTGTTTTGGTCGTAATGACACCACTTTAATGATTTCCTTTTTTTTATTTCATCATTGTTGTCAAAAACTTTGGGTTTTTCACCTGTTATGACATTTTTCAAAAAGTTTCAGTGAAATTGTTACCTAATTTGAAAGAGAACTTCATGCAAATTCATTGTCCTTCAAGATTCTTCATTGCTGAATGTTTAAAAAAATCACTGCGTGCACTACACATGCATTCACTTACCGGGCATAGAGCAGCTGGGCCATGGTTCCGATATTATTAGATTAAAGGTAAATGTCCCTGGCACACATACGTTTAGTAGCGGGGTAGCTGACCCACATATTTTGAGTGCTGTTATACAAGCCGGCTCTGTGGCAAAAGGGTTACGGATGAACATTGTAATCCCGCATACCATGTTTGAAACACAGCCGCGGGCGATTTGGCAGCAGACTGCCTTGTGTTGGTTTTCATACAACAGTATGAGTGCTGGTCATTCAGATAGCAATGGCAAACGACTGAACATAAACTTGCCAAGAAATCACAGGCAGCCAAAAAATACCAGGTTTGACTGCGACGTCCTGTAAAGGATATGCAACTAACTTTTTAAAGTCCAGTTTCTTTTTGGGCACCGGTAAAAAAAAAAACCGGTCTCTGTGGCTAAGGGCTTGTGAATGTGGTTTGTAAGCTCGTATACCCGGGTCCGAAACGCAGCGGTGCTGGTTTTTTCGAAAAAGGTATAGGAGCCAGTCGTTCAGAAAGCAATGGCAAACTACTGAACGTAAAATTTGCCCAGGAATCACGAACAGCGAAAATGCTGGGGCTGACTGCTACGTCCTATGAAGGACATGCAACTTAATTTGTTTTATTTCTTCTTTTTGGGCAGCCCTTGATTATAAAGACATTTTATTAGTTATGCAAGCAAATGTAAATAACGCTTTAAATTTAGCCTTATCTTACTGATGTTAAAGAGTTGCTGAATTCTTCCTAGATTACTGCCAATTATTTCAAAGGCATGATGTTAACTATCATCAGAAAGGATCTTCTAGCAGGTGTAATTAAATGTCACTCTTTTGCAGACTTCTGCAGTACCCTCCTCCACCAGCAAGAGGGATTCCAATCACGACAGAAGATTTGTTTTGCCTCACAGAGGGAGAGTTTCTCAATGATGTTATTATTGATTTCTATTTGCAGTGAGTATTATTGTCATAGAAACTAAGTGTTAATTGTCTTTATGTCTGAATGTAGAATGTACAGTAATGACTGTGTAATTACATTGATTGAATTCTTTAAGTTGTTTAAATGTCACTATCCTGTTTGTCCCGGCTACATTCACTATGGGTGCTATGTGAAGAACATGAGATTCACATTTAAGAAAATGTTTTGAAACAAGTGTAATGTGTGCAGTCAAGATTGGCAGAAACCAGGCACAGTTTGAGAGCTCTGATAAGAAAGATTAAAAATGGTTGTGTGTAAGAGACCACTGACTACATTAAGTGAACGTAAACATGTAATATACATGTATTTTATGTATAAACTTTGTATCAACAGAAGAGGTGGTATAGAGAGATTAGTCATTTGTGGGAAAATACTAGGCAAGAGATACAGATGAAGACAGAGAAAGATTGTGGAAAGTGTAAACGCCTGAGCAGCAAATAATATAAGCAATACTAAAAAAAAGTATGTTTGGAAGCAGGGCCCTTATGGGTCTGTGATGTGCTAGGACCAACATATTTTGTAGAACTGAGTGCATGAGGGTCTAGATGGGGAATCTGTCCACTTTCTTTGCGGACAATAAACACAGGTGTTGATCCCTCATCTGACCGTGCTTGTGACATTATCAACAGAGCCTTACTGTTGAATAGCATATTACTCCATATAGACAACAATCACCTTCTGATTAACAAGCCTGTGAGGGTAAAACCGTGGGCGGCTGCTTTTGTGACTGACTCAATCACAGGATTATCAATCTTAGCCAGTGATGGACCCTACATAACTTCTTCTTGAGGTTGAACGGGGTATGGGGTAATCGTATAATCGAAAAAAGAAAAAAAATTTACCTGCTAAGCAATACTAACTTCATCAAAATATCAACTGATAGAGAGTATTAGAAGGTCAGGATCGCTGATGTCTACTCCAGACCTGGCCCAGGAGGAGAAGAAGAAACATGGCCGTTTTCCTGGAATTGCTGTAAAGGTAAAGGCAGTCCCTTAGCAGATGTTGTCATTGTGAATTACATTCACATATTCTAGTCCCAAGCATAATGACCTCTTACGACAAATAGCCGAGAAAAATTGGGAATATAAAAGAGATCTCCATAACATTTTTGTGGATTTTAAAAAGGCTTATGATAGTGTCCATAGGAATAGTCTATGGAATGCTATGTAGGAATTTGGAATACCAAGGAAGTTAATCAACATGACCAGACTATGCATGGAAGATACTTATAATATAGTAACATATAAAGGCAGGAAATCAGACCCCTTCCAAATAACATCTGGCTTGAAACAGGGTGATGCACTACTCTTCAATCTGGCTCTAGAGAAAGTTGTAAGGAAGGTAAAGGAGGAATGTGATATTGGAGGAACATCCAAGCTGCTTGGTTATGCAGATGATATAGATATTATAGGGCAAAGTGAACAAAAGACATTGGAAATATTGACTCACTTAAAGGAAAAAGCCCAACAGATGGGGCTGGTTATCAACCAAGATAAGACAGAATATATGGTAATTTCAAGAGACGGAATGGCTAAAAACTCTGGCCACATACAAATAGATAATATGACCATTAAAAGAACGGAAACATACAAATACCTGGGTACAATCTTCAACTGCTCCAACATCATAAGGGAAGAAATACAAACTAGAATCAACTCTGGAAATAAGATATACTATGCACTACAACATCTACTAAAATCAAAGGCGCTATCTCGTAACACCAAAATCACAATATACAAAACACTGATCAGACCAGTTGTGCTGTATGGCTCTGAAACCTGGAGTACAACGAAAGGAGACGAAGCCTTGTTACAAACCTTTGAGAACAAAATTTTAAGACGCATCTTTGGACCCATTAGGGATACACAAAGTGGAGAGTGGAAAAGAAGAAGTAACAAAGACATTTATGATCTGTTTAAGTCCCCGCTAATCACTGGTATCATGAAGGCTAATAGACTACAATGGCTGGGGCATATAGAAAGAATGGAAGATAATAGGGAAACAAAACTCGCTTACACTCAGGAAATAAATGACCATAGACCCTGAGGTAGACCAAGAAGGCGGTGGAGAGATAATACATATACAGACGTACAAGCACTTGGAATCGACGACTGGCAAGAGAAGGTCCACCAGAGAGATGAATGGAGACGGATTGTATCTGCAGCAAAGAACCTCAATGGCTCGGAACGCTGAAGAAGAAGAAGATGAAGAATGTTGGTTTTTTCTCTTTAATGCTCAGGAGCCCAGGTATAGGGGACAGTTAGGTTCAGGGCTCAAGTCTGGTAGGATTATGAGCACGCGTTCTTACCCATTTGACCACGCTGACCTGCATCCTCACTTCATATTATTCTGACCTAGTAAATGTTAGGTTCAATTATTTCATTCTCTAGTTGCAGCATCTGCCATGTGTTTTAACTCTGCTGCTACTGTGTGGTCTTTGTGCTTCTGGCAAGTTAGACAACAAAGGTTGCTGGGAAATCAGCCTTTGCTTATTTCCTGTTGTCTTTTCTTTGTAGGTATTTATATCAGGAGAAGCTGAGTGAGGAAAATAGGAAGAGAACTCACATTTTCAGTTCATTCTTTTATAAACGCCTGACTCAGAGAGATAGGCATGCAGATAAAACAGAGGGGGATGCGAAAAAAAGGTAAGTTACAGATGTTTGTGATAGACTGTTGTGTTGGGGTTGTGTTTTCTCTTTGGTATAATAACAGAAACACACCTATACTAAACCACACACATGCACATATGTACATGTATACACATTTATATGTGCACTCACGTGCATACACACAGGGGAAGAAACTCCTATGCTACACCACATACATGCACGTATCTGCATGTACACAGTCACCACACACACACACACATAAATCTCTCTCTCTCTTTCTCTTTCTCTCTCTCTCTCTCTCTCTCTCTCTCTCTCTCTCTCTCTCTCTCTCTCTCTCTCTCTCTCTCTCTCTCTCTCTCTCTCTCTCTGCACTGAGCTGTATTCTGAATGAGCGCTTGGGTAATTTTATTTTTATATACAGTCAATTGTTTATGTTTGAAACTTGTTTAGATTGCTTTAAAATGATATGGTTGTGCATAAATATATGTGTATAGAAGAGGAGGCAGAGATAAAAATACAATAATATGTAGTATATATATATATATATATATATATATATATAACTAGCTGACCCAGCCCGGCTTCGCCCAGCCCCTGGTGGGGATCTATCTATCTGTCTGCCTGCCTGCCTACCTACCTAACAACCCCCCTCTCTCTCTCTCTCTCTATCTGTCTGTCTGTCTGACGGCCCGGCTGTCTGTCTATCTATCCATCCATCCATCCATAGGATCCGGCCCGGCTTCGCCCAGCCCCTGGCGGGGATCTGTCTGTCTATCTGTCTGTCTGTCTATCTATCTATCTGTCTCTGTATGTCTGTTTGTCTGACGACCTGGCTGTCTATCTATCCATCCATCCATAGGACCCAGCCCGGCTTCGCCCAGCCCCTGGTGGGGATCTATCTACCTACCTACCTACCTATCTATCTATCTTTGGCGTACATATAGCAAGGGGACTTAACTTAAGATATAGCAATGCTACTAAAAGTTATGTCCCTGGATATAACTTTTCTTAAGTTAAGTCCCCTCACTATATATAAATTATAATGTAATTACAAAATTAAATTTTATTACGTAAATAACTGTTTGTCAACTAACAAACTATGCCAGTTGGCAGCACCAGAATGAGAAGAAGACGTGTAGAAAATTTCAACTCAATCGGATGGACTGCTCGCGAACGCATAAATAACATACAGACAGACAGACATTGCATTTTATATATATAGATTATCTTAGTTATTGGAGAACTTGGTGACAACTGGTAAGATCGAGGGGAAGACCTAGAGGCAAGTACCTGGATGGCTTGGCCTTGTGGCATGGTCGAGACAGAAACATGGAGCTGATCCACGACTCTGGTGATCGAGTGAGATGGCAGAACATGACCGCCCATGCTTACTGGCATGGCACATGATGGATGGTGTTACAGTGTTGGATCTCTAGGGGATCCGAAAGCGGGTTCAAACAGGCAACAATAACTCCGTTAACTATAATCTAGCAACATTTATTGACACTTAGGTATACAGTGCATTGGCGCAGTGGGTTTAACAAGCCCGTACTGATAAGTTGCTTATCACAGTGGTTTAACATCATACATGGTTATAACAAACATTCTATGCAAACTATCTAGCATATGTCTATGACCCTAAATACACATGGGTCTGAACTACTAAGTCCCTCTAAGGCAGGCCCTGTTGCCTCGCCGACGTCCTGTCTGTCTCTGCCGGTTCACACGTGTCGCAATCCGACACGGGTGGTAACTCTATCCGAGTTCCTCGTGGACCCCGCAATAGGCGGGCCACATCAGTGTCCACGGGACAGTGGACTCACTGACCAGTCCTTCGAGAAGGCTCTGGATTACTCTGGCCTTCGAGTGTCTTACTTCTTTCCCTTGGGCGGGAGTTGTAGCCCTTTTCCCGTGTATATTAACTTATGTTAGTTTACCGTATAATGTGAGGCTGTGACAGGATTCCCCCCTCTCCCCTGATTTGATGGGTTGTTATAAGGTAATTAGTTCTGTACTAATTCTGTCCCAGAATCACATTAAATCGGTGTTTGTAGTTTGGTGGACAGTAACTTGGTAACCTACACATTGGCATCAACACTCATGTATTCTCCCATACACCACTTCTCTGATTTGCTGAAGAGGTCTCTCTCTCCTGTGTCCTTAAAAATGCTTATCTGACCGAAGTTACATGACGTTTCCTAGTTGTTTCTACAACCCGTCCTTCTCAAAGTATCCCACTGATACCAAGATAATTAACCTCTGTGTTAGAGAGGATTAACAAGACACAAGTCTTGGCTAATTAAGTACACCTGCAAATCTTGTTCTGTGTGTGCATTTCAATACACTTTTACTCTCGTATGTTGTATAATGCTGAATATGTAGTTACGCTGTTATTTTATCCCATCTGACTACATGTGTCCCTGTTGGCTTGTTAGTGTGTGGACTAAGTAGTTGCTTCTAATAAAGTGACTGTATTTTAATTGATAGTGTTCAGTTTTGAGTTTGATGTAAAGTGTGTGTTGCATGTGTGGCTTATCTCCAAGCGTCACGAGTTGGGATATCCTTAATCATGAATTACCCCAATGTGTGTAATGCATGATCAGGCATTCCAAGCAGTGGTGCTTAGATGTAGTATCCTACATACTAAACATGCATTAACAATTTAGACAAGTAATACAATTTACATGAAAGACGCAGACAAATTAAAATAAATACGTTTTGCGTACAATTTGTCCGCTCAGTATATCGCTCTCATTTAATTCATTCACCCTGTCATTCACACATCTTTCATTCAAAATAGTATTTCGTTAAAATATATAAGTAAAGTTGAGGTAAGTGTTATTGCCCTTAGAAAAAATGGAATAGGCGATATGTTCCCTTTAAAATACTACGTAATTTTTTGTACGATGACTCAAAAATGGTTTATGAATTACATAGAGAAAATTGCATAGGAAGAATCTTTCGCCTATGAGTGGAAATACATGTAATATTATGGTAGAAAATGTACAAATTACAGGTTGACATATTTTATATACATACTTCAATACAAATATAATACATATTCAATAATAAACTAATTAATTAACTAAGTAACTAAATCCAACGATGATGTGCGCGTTGTCCTCCTGTTGTCAGCGTGTCGTGCCATGAATGTTAACAGTTAGTATGGTTGTATCTTGAGTGTTGTAATCGTCGTAGTTCTCTTTTGGCTGTTTGCAAAGTCTCTTAGCAACAGCAAGTATGGAATGTTCTCAATGTCGAGTATGAAGTGTTCTTAATGCTTTCATGATCAATGTCAGTTCACTTGTTGAATTCATTTCACACATAATGTCTAGCTCGGAATGTTTATAGAGCTTTTGGTGATCGGTAGTATAGGGTTCTTAACGTGTCATGTTCGTAGGTGTTATACGTAACCTATTCACTTGGGTGATATTTCTTGTACATGAAAGTTCTCTAGCAGGTGTAGAGGTACACTGTTCCATGCCACAGAATAAAATTATCACAGCTACTTGTATGGCGAATTGTTAATGTAACTACTGTTAGTCTGATGGTGCATTCGTTTGCCGTGATAAAATATCAGCAATAATGTTGTCAGTGCCTCTGATATGTCGGATTTCGAAGTCGAAACTTGAAGAAGAAGACACCATCTTTGTAAACGATGGTTTTTCGGGACACCTTGCTTCAGCACCAACAATGGCGAGTTATCGGTGAGTACAACGAAATGGGAACCTAAGAGGAACTTAGATAATCTGAGCATACAAAATAATAGACTTAATGCCTCCAATTCCACCGTTGAATAATGGGTCTCTGCTTTCTTCAGCTTACGGCTCACGTAGAGAATTGGGTGTCTCACTCCTTTCACTTCTTGCATTAAACATCCACCAATTGCGATAGCACTCGAATCTGTGGTCAAAATAAAGGGTAAATCTATGTTTGGTAATCGTAATACTGGTGGATTAGAAAAAATGCATTTCAATCTGCATATTGCATCCTCTAAGCGGGTACTTTTACAAAATTTTTCTGGATGATCTTTTGTCAACATATTAGAAAAAACTGATGTAAGTTCTGCCCAATTTGGTATAAACTTAGCATAATAGTTTATAAGACCTAATAAACTTCTAACTTGTTTCTTCGTAGTTGGAACTTCTAGATTGAGAATTTTAGAAACAATTTTATCATCTGTCAACAGTTTGCCTTCAGAAATTCTATGACCAAGGAAGTCTATTTGTTTATAGCCTATTTCAACCTTGGAAGGTTTGATAGTAAGTCCAAAAAGATAGATTTGGTTAATCCCGGCTTGGCCCCCAAAAAGCCTGTTACAGTGTTGGATCTCTAGGGGATCCGAAAGCGGGTTCAAACAGGCAACAATAACTCCGTTAACTATAATCTAGCAACATTTATTGACACTTAGGTATACAGTGCATTGGCGCAGTGGGTTTAACAAGCCCGCACTGATAAGTTGCTTATCACAGTGGTTTAACATCATACATGGTTATAACAAACATTCTATGCAAACTATCTAGCATATGTCTATGACCCTAAATACACATGGGTCTGAACTACTAAGTCCCTCTAAGGCAGGCCCTGTTGCCTCGCCGACGTCCTGTCTGTCTCTGCCGGTTCACACGTGTCGCAATCCGACACGGGTGGTAACTCTATCCGAGTTCCTCGTGGACCCCGCAATAGGCGGGCCACATCAGTGTCCACGGGACAGTGGACTCACTGACCAGTCCTTCGAGAAGGCTCTGGATTACTCTGGCCTTCGAGTGTCTTACTTCTTTCCGTTGGGCGGGAGTTGTAGCCCTTTTCCCGTGTATATTAACTTATGTTAGTTTACCGTATAATGTGAGGCTGTGACAGATGGATATATATATAAGATTGCTTCCCAAACTACATTTAAGAGCCACTTTTACATTCTCACACCTATTGAATTCTGTTTTGCTTTCCCTCTGCCAGTTTGCCTGAGAGAAGACATGCTCGTGTGAAAAAGTGGACGAAAACTGTGGATTTGTTCACAAAGGATTTCATCGTTGTTCCCATCAATGAACAGTAAGTTCATAATTTCATTGTTTCTTGTTTGATCTTGTTTAGTTATGGAATTCATGGCTGGATGTTGTAGCAGTCTGGTCAAGGCTGCAGATTCACAACAGTGAAATAATGTAACAACTGGAAAAATGAATGGTTAAATAGATAGAGGAAGGCACAGAGAAGGTTCTTGATAGCCTGGCATTGTTTGTCTGCCCTTGCTTTCTGAACGACTGGCACTGATGCCAACACGAAACCAACGCAACATGGACTGCTGCCAAATCGCGCAGCTGTGTTTCGAATGCAGGTATATGGGGTTATGAACCACGTCCGTAAAATCTTCGCCACGGAGACCGGCAGCCTGATATAAGGAGATGGAAAAATACCTGCACATCCTTTGAAGTATTCTGTTAAAGATTGTGAGATGGGCCGTTGAATTTTCCTGTCTGAAGGCCCGATACTATTTGAACAGATCTTGCATTGTGCTTTATAAAATGTTATTCTTGAAACAGTGAGTAATAGTCACAAGAAGTTAATGTCAGATGTTGTTTTATCCCTAGCTCTCATTGGTATCTGGCTGTAATATGTTTTCCTGGGCTGGCAAATTCTGAAGTTGTCCCATTTATCCCAAGCAATGCTCCCAGGGTGGATTTTGATGATGAATCCAATGATAATAATGTAAGTATTGTTAAATATGGCAGATGATTAACACCAGCTAGTGCTGACAGTTGTGTTTGTGTTGCTGTCTGAACACTGTTGAGTTGTCTGCTGTTCACATCCCAGGCCTAGTCTTGTGAAGGCGGTGGTTTGATGTGACTAGCCCAAGGACTTACTGAGGTAGTTAATTGTTTGAGGGAGATGTAGTAGCCCTTCTTTGGTGTTTGAAAGTGTGGCATTCACTGTGGTGGTTATTTTATGTTAGTGAGAGCAATGTCTGAACAGTGGTGCAGGTTGGGAGTTGATGCCGTATGATGTTATTCTGGCCATACAGTCCTTATACACTATTGGAGTATAGGCCTTCAATCAACTCAGTCTAAGTTGTTTTATCTCCTGCAGGAACCCCCCTCCCCCTTTTCTCTCTCTCTTTCTCTCTCTCTCTCTCTCTCTCTCTCTCTCTCTCTCTCTCTCTCTCTCTCTCTCTCTCTATCTCTCTCTCTCTCTCTCTCTATCTCTCTCTCTATCTATCTATCTCTAATAAGGCTAAACTTGGGCCTGCGTGCCCAATTCTTAGCCCTTTGAAAATAGTTTGTTCATTCGTTCGTTCTCTCTCTCTCTCTCTCTCTCTCTCTCTCTCTCTCTCTCTCTCTCTCTCTCTCTCTCTCTCTCTCTCTCTCTCTCTCTCTCTCTCTCTCTCTCTCTCTCTCTCTCTCTCTCTTCCCCCCCCCCCATTATCTCTGTCTCTAATTCTCTTCTCCAAGTGTTTTTAGGTCTTCCTGTATTTCATTTATGCTTTTGTCCTGCTTGTTCCATATAAAGGACTTTCTAGTTATACTATTGTCAGGTTTTCTCACTGTGTCTCATCTATCTATAGTAGCGTCTTTTCCTCACCTCTTGGTTTGCTGAAATATGTCTAGTTCTCTTTCTAAGCTCCACACTAGGGATTTTGACATAGCATCTTAATCATTCTTTTCTGTGCAGTCATCAGCCAATGAATGTTTATAGCTAATAAGTAATTGTAGTAGTTGTTCTCCATGTTCTGATCCATACAACAGTACTGATTTAACGTTCCATGCATTCTTCAATTTAAGAAGCAGTGATATTACTCATTATAAAATCAGTCCCCCCCCCCCCCGTCCCCCCCCCCCCCCCCCCCCCCCCCCCCCCCCCCCCCCCCCCCCCCCGCCTGTCTTTTTCTATCAGATGGGTAGCATTGGTAACCTGATTTTGAAGGCTGTTTTCATTGAGATGAGTTTCTGGCAAGGAATATACATTTACTTGTCCTTCACTCAAGGCTCTCGTCTCCTGCTCATCCATGTGATTTCATAGTTGAAATTTTGAGGCTGTTAATATTCTAAAGTTTATTGGTCTTCTCATTGGCATGTGGAACAGCTTCTACAACTAGTCGTCGACTTACCACCACGATCGGTTCCAACAGACCGGTCGTAACACGATTTGGTCGTAAGTTGAGTATGCTATGTGTCCAGTAATGTGAAGTGATGTTATAAAAATATCTAAGTTAAATTATGTCATAAATTTCTTTTATTATTGTTATAAATCATAATTTTCGATGTTCATTTTGTGCCATTTGTATCATCTCTACACCATTTTGTTTCTTATTTTTACATCGTCAGGTTTAAGAAAAACACTGCATTAACTGTACATGTACAACTGGTTTAATATTTGCAAAACATACAAAATACAGGTGTGGAAAATACTATAGGAAACATTATTATTACATGGTCTGCCATCTCTAGTTCGGCGTCGTCAATAAAGATTGATGGTACCCCATGTGCACCTTGTGACATAATCTGTGTCTTCTTTTTGCTAATTGTTAAGCCAAATTCTGAACAAGCATTGGAGAATGCAGATAGTAGACATTGTAATTCTTCCTCAAAAATCAGGTTATCCATCTAAGTCTACAAAGACTGAGCATGGAATAAACCGTCACACAACCTGATCTTTGCAAACAACGCCGTTCGACTGATAATTGAGGCAGAAATAAATCTTTAAATATTGAGCACAACCCACTACTGGCAACGCTGATCACACTCTGGTATTTATGAACCTAAGGCCTATCCACGTCAATGTGGAAGCACAGACTCGAGTTAATAATATGGCTAATGATTGTGGTCATAAAGTCGAATGGTCATAAGTTGGATAGGTCGTAAGTCGACGACTAGCTGCATACTGTTGATCATTTTTCACAAGTATGATTAGAAAAGAGGAAAAGACAAATGAAGTTTATGGAGTTTATTCACAGAAGGGGTGGAGTAAAGAAATTAGGTGTTTTGGGGGAACATTCAAAGCAAGAGAGAGGAAGATGAATGTAGACAGCTTAAACAGCTGGGCAACTAATAATAATGTAAACAGCATCAACTTTAAAAAAATAAGAGGACAGAGAGGACTGGAGGCATGATTGCTGACAGAGAGGCCTGGAGGCATGATTACAGACAGAGGCCTGGAGGTATGATCTATACTAGACACCAGAAGAAACAAGAAGAATCTAAATATCATCGTTGGTAAATTATCTTGAAGTTTTAGTCATAAAAATTTCAAATGTGTTCTTCAAATGTAGGGAGAAGAAAAGGCTGTCGAAGATAACAGCAACCAGGATTCATTACCCAGGGTGAGTATTTGTCTAAGAATGAACATTTTGTGTCGTATATTATTTTCTTGTTCATTTGTCTACTTGTTATATAATTCAGATCAAAGATACTGACTTGTATGAACGTGAAGTATAGAAAACAAAATACAAATTATAGACTGGCAAATGGTGGCATCAACAAGCTAAGCAGAAATAAGCAGTCAGTATCTTTAGACCTAGAACAGGACACTGTAAACTCAGAGCGCACTCTTCACTGAGTGGGTCTCGGAGATTGCTGTTTTCAGCTGTGAAGCACCAAACTCCAAAGCACATCCTTCACTGAATGGGTCTCAGAGATAGCTGTTTTCAGCTGTGAAGCACCAAAGTAAACTCCAGAGCACATCCTTCACTGAGTGGGTCTCAGAGATTGCTGTTTTCAGCTGTGAAGCACCAAAGTAAACTCCAGAGCACATCTTTCACTGAGTGGGTCTCAGAGATTGCTGTTTTCAGCTGTGAAGCACCAAAGTACACTCCAGAGCACATTCTTCACTGAGTGGGTCTCAGAGATTGCTGTTTTCAGCTGTGAAGCACCAAAGTAAACTCCAGAGCACATTCTTCACTGAGTGTTTTCAGTATTTGTAGAATTCAAGATCAGTCTGGCTAATTGAGGTGTATTATTATGTTTTTAATGGCTCAGTTGATTACATTTTCTAGCAACTAAAGCGGTTGGACTCCTGAAGCCGCTGCTCTGCAGTATTTTATTCCACTTGCAGATTACGCAGATGCCCTACAGAGGGAGCATGGGAATAGGCGGTCGAATAATTCCTGGACAGTTTTATAACATGAATACTTTTAACACTTTCTGTGAGGTAAGGCAGTTGGTGTGAAACTGTCATCTCCCAGTTGAGCATGATTTGGTCAACTGTACATGAGTTTTTATTTTTTGAAATTTTTTTCGCATATCCTGTTACAGGACATCGCTGTCAACGCTAGCATTTCACTGCTGTTGTTGATTTCTTGGCAAAATTACGCTCAGTATTTTGCCATTGCATTCTGAGCGGCCGGCTCACATATCCCGTAAGTAACGGGCATGGCAAGAACCGCTACCGATTCTCGTGCAGCTGCATTTGCTCACTTGGATGAACAGGATTACGGAGAAAGTCGCTAACCCCTAGATCGGGGAGACCGGCATGAGTTATGAGTTTAGCCAAATATCAATATGCCAAGTTGGTTTAGTAAAGAAATCCTTGACCTTCTTGTATTCCAGACGATATTAGGGAAGCAGCTAGATGCCAGGCAGTGCTTGGATAATGAGGACAGCAGATATAATCTGGGCCAGAAGCAGTGAGTGACTTCTTTATGTCCAGCTTTTCAATTTTATAAAGATGATCTTAGGAAAGGAAGGGTTGGGTCAGTTTTGTGGGATTTTTGTATGTTTGTAATTCTGGGTAGTTTATCGCAGATATATATGTGTGCGTGCGTGTGCACACGTGTGCACACGTGTTAGAGAGAGAGAGCAGAGGAACAAATGAACAAACTTTATTTTCAAAGGGTCACAAATTGGGTACGCAGGCCCATCTTACATTTGGCCCATCTTACATTTGGCCTTTCTAACCACTCATCAGTTATATAATTTAATCAGTTATATCAGTTAATCAGTTATATTTTGTGCATGTTACATTCACACAGAAAAAAATATTGCCAAACGAATGCTGTGAACCTAAACAATGCGTATTACCATGTTATGAGACGGATAGGCAGGCACACATACACATACAGACACTCAGTCATGCATAAACACACATACGTACCTACATACACACATTCATACATACATCATTTATGCAAACTCTCAGTTATACACACTCAATAACACAAATACACACTCTCTGACATACACATATACCCACTCACAATCACACACACACACTAACCAAAAGAGAGAGAGCCAGCTAAGATCACCATAGCGTGGGTTGCCCTCCACTGTTTCAATAAGCCTGTGGCTCAGTGCATCCGATTTTGACAGGCCTTTTCTGGGGGTTCGCTTTTGCTAGTCTTTGACTGTCACACATAGAGGAGACATAGCAGACCTGGACTCTTGGTTAGACTGGGGACCCTGTCTCTGTAAAGGCTGCACCATGAAGAGGTAGCCCAATGTTCTCATATAAAATGTTATTATTCTAGATGGATTGGCCAAATGGCATGATACAGGAATGAATACAAACTTGATTTGATTTTTAAGATTGAATAATCATCTATGCAAGCATAGCATGTAATGAATATTATTTTGAATTGTAAATGTTCAGAGTTGTAAACAAGCCACCTGTTTTGTACAGTACTTGTAAGTTTACAGTTTCTTGTTTCTTCTTACAGGCCGTGTATTTTGATGTTTGATTCTCTGGCTGGACCCAGCAGAACCCCCAATGTCAAAATGTTACGAGAGTGAGTAGCTTGCCTTCGTCCTGCTTAGGGTTGTAAATATTTCTCTTGGCATACCACTTCTGTACTGATAATACTGATCTGCACATTTATCATGCCCCCCCCCCCCCCCCCACCACATGAAGATAGTTAAATAAACAGCATTTAAAAATAACAAACATTTGTCCTGAAGTGGTTTCATTCAGTGGGTCTATGACGTGATGGGATCATCATTTAAGAAATGGGAGCCGCATGACCAGCAAATAGCAGCACTGATATATAGATTGTAAACTAGGAATGGGAGCCACATCATTAGCACATTCCAACACTGATATATAGATTGTAAACTAGGAATGGGAGCCACATCATTAGCACATTCCAACACTGATATTTAGATTGTAAACTAGAAATGGGAGCCACATCATTAGCACATTCCAACACTGATATTTAGATTGTAAACTAGAAATGGGAGCCACATCATTAGCACATTCCAACACTGATATTTAGATTGTAAACTAGAAATGGGAGCCACATCATTAGCACATTCCAACACTGATATATAGATTGTAAACTAGAAATGGGAGCCACATCATTAGCACATTCCAACACTGATATATAGATTGTAAAGTAGGAATAGGAGCCACATCATTAGCACATTCCAACACTGATATATAGATTGTAAAGTAGGAATGGGAGCCACATCATTAGCACATTCCAACACTGATATTTAGATTGTAAACTAGAAATGGGAGCCACATCATTAGCACATTCCAACACTGATATATAGATTGTAAGCTAGGAATGGGAGCCACATCATTAGCACATTCCAACACTGATATATAGATTGTAAACTAGAAATGGGAGCCACATCATTAGCACATTCCAACACTGATATATAGATTGTAAAGTAGGAATGGGAGCCACATCATTAGCACATTCCAACACTGATATATAGATTGTAAAGTAGGAATGGGAGCCACATCATTAGCACATTCCAACACTGATATATAGATTGTAAAGTAGGAATGGGAGCCACATCATTAGCACATTCCAACACTGATATATAGATTGTAAACTAGGAACGGGAGCCACATCATTAGCACATTCCAACACTGATATATAGATTGTAAACTAGAAATGGGAACAGTATCAATAGTAAATTCCAACACTGATAAATAAATTGTAAACTAACAATGGGAGCTACATCTTCAACAAATTCAAGCTCTAACACATAGATCTCATGCTTGTGAATTAAAAATGGAAGCACATTCTGAATAGAAGCCAGCACTGATTTACAGTTGAGTTTCTAATGACATAATTGTACAGATCGTGTTTTAATACCCCAAGGGCTAATTTTATTACCTTCCATCGCAGAGATGACATTATCATCTCATCTCATTCTTTTTGTAACTTGCAGTGTCAAGGTGATGCATAAACTGCTGGAGAGTGCCTGTTTATGGGTTTCATATATCAAGATTCCCATGGATATGTCTGTAATTACTTCAAATAATATGTCAGAACTGAATTGTTTTGAAAACACTATAAACTTCTGGAGTAATGCAAGACAATATTCTGTTATAATACCATGTACAATTACCTAAATATAAAGAGCTTTAAGTACTTGTGAAGTATAATACATCATCAAATGGCAAATCAGAAGATGAGATCGAAAATAGATGAAATAAGGCAAACCAACTCATTGGACAAGTGGCACCAATACTAAAGAATAAAGAATGTATTAATAGTTAGTAAGAAAGCACTCTACAACACAGTCTTTCTACCAACTCTATGCTACCAATGCCAAACCTGGAGAATGAAAGAAAAATATAAAAGAAAAAATACAACGGAAATGAGACCACTGAGAACAATACTCAACATATCAATAAGAGAGGACATCAGAAATGTTGAAATCAGGACTAAAGTGGGGGTAATAGCAGCGCTAGACTTCATGAGAAAACAGCAAGTGAAATTATTTGGCTGCATAACTATACTACCAACTGACAGCATACCACAACAAGCAATGCTGTACAGACCAAATGGAACCAGAAGAAGTGGTCACTATGTAAACGATGGACAGAGGAAATTACAGTCCATGAGAATCAATTGATATGTTTTGATGACACAGACAACGATTTGATGTAATTTTATACAATGATTTGATGTGATTATAGACAACGATTTGATGTGATTATAGACAATGATGTGAAGTCCTTACATTATTAGTACAAGTTTTACATTTATGCCAACCTTCTATAAGTATTAAAGTAAAGCCAATTTACATGCCATAAAAGATTTTAAGCATTTAATTTGGGTCCATATTTTTCATGACTAAACAGCGCATATGGGTTCAAATAGGCATATCTCACTGGTCACCTTTGCTTTCCTGGAATTCACCTACCAATTTCATGATGCTCCGTCAATCCCAGATCCATACTGCATAGCAAAATCAATCGTGCCTCTACTGGGGATTGAACGCAGGACGTCTGTAGTTTTGAATTTTATTAAACCATAGAATATATTTTACTGTAGGCGACTGCCAGATTTCTGAAAGCTAGTATTTTAAGGTTAATTTATTTTTCCTGTATTTTCAGGTATTTGCAGTGCGAATGGAGTGCTAAGAAATCGGAACCCAGGAACATCGCTAAAATTTTAAGGGGATCCTCACCAAAGGTCCCACAGCAAAGCAACTACAGCGACTGCGGAGTGTACTTGCTGCAGTATGTGGAAAGCTTCTTTGAGGTTCGGTTCTTGCTCTTTTCCCTCCCTGAGAACAATGCTTGTGTGTATGTTTAACATCTGACAACAGTGATATCTTGTCAGATGGTTGAATTAAAACACTTGCTCTGTATGTTGAATATTTTTCCATTGATTGGTTGCGTTCCAAAGCCTGTTTCATTGCACTTGAAACTATTCATTAGTATTCTAGTCTCTTCCTTTATATTACACTAAGATCTCAGTATATGTGTAACAGAATTGACACTAACTATGCATACTGTATTGTGGCTTGGTCTACTGATTGTGAAACTTTGCATGACAGTTGCCTGAAAGTCGTCCTACTTTTATTATTTTCAGCTTTTGAAGAGTTTTTGTTAAATCAGCACATGAGGTCTCCTGTTTTTCACCCATGTCCGAGAAGGTTGGGCATCTCATCATCTATCAAAAGATAGGAAGTAGGGTACATTAGGTTCATCTGAAGAAATCGTCAGGAAAATATTATCCTCTGTGGGCTTTTAAGTTAAAGGTAGAAGTCACCTTTATGACACTCTGACAGCACACTCCCCAATCCATCTCATTAACAGCCTGTGCCATACCGAGTGGCACATACAATCATCCACAAAAATTTACTCTCTGTGTGCCTAATACGTTCAGCCACTGATTGCCTTTGACCTGTCAACCTCTCAAGCCATTTGCATTTTCTCAGTTCACCCCGGTTTCCAACACCCTTGATGTTCCTGGTTGCCAAAACCTTCTCTAGATCTTTCTGTTTCCTAGCGTGACCAAAAAATGGCAGTTGTCTTATCCTGATGTGAGCATTCAAATGTCTATGAATTGGTGGTCATCAGTCTTGCGGGACTTTCCTCTTACACATTTTAAAAACATAAATAAATGATCTCATTTTTATATCATCTTGGCTCATTGTGTGCACATATTTTCTTCACAAAATGTCACTCGATAGCTGATGTGGGCAGTATCATGCAAGCTGCCTTACTTCAGAGACATCTTCTGCTATCCACTTTATGAAGCAGGGTCGATTTTGGTTTCTGTGTGGTCACAAAGTCTCACTCAGGGGGGATTTAACCAGGATCAATGGGCAGGTGAGAGATGGAGGACTCTAGTCACAGTGCTGCCACAACTGCCATATACATGTCTGCTAATGCTAAATCAAGCTGTTTAATTGTCTTTGTCTTATACATCCAGAGAGCTCATGATAAATAAAAGTTCCTATGAATGTAACAGTTTTGTATGTCAGGGGAGGAACAGGAAATGAACAAATTGATAATATTTTGGGCCGATCTACTGTAGAAAGCAGACGAGCTAATATACTGAATGCCCCTCTGTGAGGCAGGATGATTAAATGAGTCAAATACTTACTGTGAATCTTCAACCTTGACTAGACCGCAGGAACAAGAAATCAAAAGGGGTGAAACCAGACGAGCACTATCTAGGGAGTCAAAGAATAATAGTCACCCAACACTAAACTGATGTCCTCAGCTACCGTACGCTGAGGAGATATTGAGGAGGATCTGAGGGGATATTGAGGAGGATCTGAGGGGATATTGAGGAGGATCTGAGCACTTTCAGACCGAATGATTTGGTGCTCTATTCTGATGACTAACTATTTAACACATGTACAAGTAGCAGTAAAATCAAATTTACTAGTTAGTTTCATTTTATTTTCCCAAGTGTCAGGAGTGTACTGAGAGTGTCGACTTTTTAGTTTTAATGAGAGGATGCAGTTATGAGAGTTAGATTTTTAGTTGTTTTTGTACTGAGTATATTCTTCTTCTTCCTTGTTTCCACTGAGACCTGCACATTAATGACTCCAGTAAAAGTGGTAGTTAGTTTCAGGGTCATGACCCCCGTTGACCATTTTTGGTGGAGAGAAGGTGGTTGATAATTATATGTGTATCTCATCTCAACCCATCTTGTGTCTCTTGTACCCTGCAGTGCTGAGGTGAAGCAGAAGAGTGCCTGTTTATGGGCTTCATATAGCCGCTCCATGGGGAAGAGGTTCGAAACACAACTGCGTTGTTTTTTTATGAAATGGTATGGGTGCCGGCCGTTCAGAAAGCAATGGCAAACTACTGAACCCAGGAATCATGAACAGCCAAAAAATGATGGGGTTGACGTCCATAAAATATATGCAACTAACTTTTTTTAATGTTGAGTTTCCCATAGATTCTGTTATTTCCTCTGTCCATCATTTACATGGTCAGCCTCTTTGTCTGGTTCCATTTTGACTGTACATCATTGCTTGTTGTACTTTCTGTCAGTCCAATTCATTATGAGTAGCGTTTTCTTTCTCTGAATGTGTCTCCAAGCTGAGAAACAGCTAGTGGAAGTAGAACTGTGGTTTCTGAAGAAAATACAAAGTGTAACAGAGAAACACAGACGAGAAAGTTCTACAGGAAACAAATGAAAACCATAAATTAGTTAGAGAAATTAGATTACACAGTCCAGATTTTTTTAGGTATGCTATGCGGAGAAATAAACTAGAAAACCAAGTGACTGCTGGCAAAATTGATAGGAAATGAGCAAGGCAGAGAGATAAATATGTGAATAGCCAGGCCACGTGGCATAGTTAGGCCAAAAACACAGATCTGATCCAAGACTGGTGATTGTGTAAGGTGATGTCCCATGCCACCCAAGCCTGTGGACATGGCTCCTATCCTTGTTGTGAAGATGTTTTGTTTTGTTCTAAGTTTTGCCACTTTCTGATTCTGATTTGTAGGGGAAAAACAGAAACTTTCCACCTATTTCAACCAGCCTCAGTGGCGTTGTTTATAGTTGTGGTGGTTCATGTTGCGGTATAATTGTTCTGGTTCCTTTGCCCTTAAGACGACTTCTGCTGATGCGTGCCTGGCCGGGTTCCTTTTTTATCATCATCTATTTCTTCCTTCGCCGACGACATCCTCAATGCTTCTTCTGTTGCCACTGTACCTGCTGCCATTATCCGTTTCCCCCTCCCCCTCGTTTGGCATTTAGGTTTTGTGACTTTCAGCTGACCATGCTGTTTTATATTAATTTGACAGGACCCAATAGCTGATTTCCAGATTCCTATGAAAGGACTACAAAACTGGTTTCCAGAGGAACTGGTTCACAACAAACGGAGGGACATTCATGACCTGATAATGAATCTTCACCGACGCTTCCAAGAGGGACGAGGGGACCCCAAAATCTTAGACATTAAGTTTGAGTCAGCGCCTCGCGAGCAGCTCATGAAGTTCCACCCCAACCCAGAAATGTATGCTGGGTTCAACCGAGACGACGAAAGCTCCAACTCTTCGGTGTCTGGTGAGGTGAACAGAGCAGAGCTGCTGTCAGCAGCCATGGGTATGGACAACAGTTCATCAGCATACCCTCAGGGTCAGTTTGGTCATCAGTTTGGTGGCGAGATGCATCAAGACGTACAACAAGGTTCCGGTGAAGATCACGATGCTAATGAAAATGACAGCACCAGTGAGAAACATAGAGTTAGTCATGTGCAGCCTCGTGTATAATTACTGATTGGTCAGGTTAATTCATCGAATGTCATTATTTTTTTGTAGTGATCATCTGATGTCATGATGAATTTTTTTTTTTTTTTTTGGGCGTATCCCTTACGGGACATTGCAGTCAACACCAGTATTTTTCAGCTGCTGTTGATGTACTAGGCAAGTGTTACATTCAGTAGTTTGCCATTGCTTTCTGAACGACCGGCTCCCATACCAACACATTATAACACAACGTGACACGGTCTGCTGCACAAATCAGTCGCAGCTGAGCTTCGAACGCCTGGTACCCGGCTCACGAACCCACGTTCGCAAGCCTTTAGCCACGGAGCCAGCATGATGAATAGCTCAGTAATTTATCTCATTTTGTTACTTATTAGTCATAGTAATCTATCTTATTTCTTTGCTACCTGAAGTAACTTATCTCATTTCAGTGTGGACAGCTCAGTTATGAGTCTCATTTCTGTACAAATAGTTCATATTAATTTCTCATTGCATGATTAATTGTAAAATATTTCATTTTATTATATGTTGTTCATAGTAACATATCTCATTTCATTATAAACTGTTTATAATCATTGATGTCATATTTCTAGCTTCTACTGATATTTTGTGCATGAGGTTATATCACTTTTTTCTCTGACCATTATATAAACTTGCATTGTAAATCTTATGATTCCTGTGACCATTTTTTTGGTGTGGGTTTTGTGTAGGCATTATGCCTTCAGATTATGTTTTTGTGTGGAGGATTGGTTTGATGTGATGTGTAAAGGGTGTTATGTCTTGTAGAGGGGCATTATGTAAGAGTGTGATGTGCAAGATGCTATGTGATGTGAAAGGGTATTGCATGTTGTAAAAAGGTGTTATGTGATGTGTAAGAGTATTGTATGATGTAGAAAGGTGTTATGTGATGTGTAAGGGTATTGTGTGTTGTAGAAGGGTGTTATGTGATGTGTAAGAGTATTGTATGATGTAGAAAGGTGTTATGTGATGTGTAAGGGTATTGTGTGTTGTAGAAGGGTGTTATGTGATGTAGAAGGGTGTTATGTGATGTGTAAGAGTATTGTGTGATGTAGAAGGGTGTTATGTGATGTGTAAGAGTATTGTGTGTTGTAGAAAGGTTCTATATTATGTGTAAGAGTATTGTGTTTTGTAGAAGGGTGTTATGTGATGTATAATTGTGCTATGTGGTGTGAGGATGCAATGTGAAAAGAAGTGTAAATATTGTATGTAATATGCAGGAATTGTATATCTATTATGTCATGTGTATTGGTTTTACCTGTTTATTATGTGTCATCCTATGAGTTAAACTTGTGTATTATGCATCATATTTTTGTGTTTCATTTGTTCATTTGTTTATTACGCGTTGATATATGAAATGTATGTACTTTGTGGCAATGATATATCATCAGATCACGTGATGTTGAGCGGTAATAGCATTTGTGTTTGAGAAAACAAGTCAGCTTTGCCTAAACAAACCTAATTAAAAAAGCCACAGTATGTAACCTATTGTACTCTTATGTTATGTATGGTTGGCTGTATGTATATCTTTGAATAATGTTTCAACATTTCTCAGACATATGTGCTTATATGGATTGTAATGTTTGAAAATAAAATTGCACATAGTTTATTTGTTAAGAAATAGGGTGTTTCCTTATGTCGGATAATGAGATTTGATGCTGCTGATGTTTTTCTTTTCTTTTTTTTTCATGGAAGAATGTGTATATTTAGACATTTCCCAGATGAAGATACTGTTTTGCTATTGTTGGTTTGCAGATGTCTTATGTTGACTTTGATATATATATATATAAATAAATATATATATAAATATATATATATATATATATATATATATATATATATATATATATATATATATATATATATATATATATATATATATATATATATATATACACACTGCTTTGCTGTGCAGAAGTAGATTTATGGTAATAACTTTTATATTAGTTTGTTATTGGAGATATATGTTCAAGCTTGGTCTCTGGATTCTCTTTTCTTGCTGAATATTTTGTCGGCTGATACTTTTTTTTTCAAGAGTAAGCACTGTTGATATATATGTGTATATTTCATTTGCAGGTAGATTAACATCCTTTGACCAATGAAGAGCTTCCTAATCTTATTTTGTCTTGCCACACTGTTGGAACAAAAATTTGTAGATAAAACATATATGGATAAGAAATATGTTCCATTTCTGAAACAGAACAAAAAGAAATTTAACTCTTTGCATAGCTTAAAACACAGCTGTTTTATAATATCAACACAAAGGATAAACAAATTTAGAGAAGATAAATGGGAGAATGATGCTCATACTTATTTTTGATGAATTAATTCATATATGTAGCCTATATTAAAGGGCACGGCACTGTTGTAAAAACTAGAATCGAGGAAGTGGCTGAAGACTGTCAAGCAAGAAGTAGGCAGTGGTTCAAGTTAGAAGCTGACTTCAAGAAATGGATACAGCGGTTTGTCAGTGTACACACAGAGTTAGAGATAGAAAATGTTGGAGCATTGCGGCCAGCCTTCATGTGACGATGGCACTTGATTGATGTAAAAAAAATTTCTAGGTAATTGATTATTTTGGAATCAAAAGGTAAATATGGTGACTTATTGTCACCTTTAGCATTAGTCAAGCATCCATGCACCACTACAGAAGTACAGCAACAATGATGTATAAAGACAGCATACAACACAGGTACCACATCCTGCACTGAGTATAAATACAACATGGGTATCACATCCTGCACTGAGTGTATAAAGACAACATACAACACAGGTACCACATCCTACTGAGAGTGTATAAAGACAACATCCAACACAGGTGCCACATCCTGCACTGAGTGTATAAAGACAACATCCAACACAGGTGCCACATCCTGCACTGAGTGTATAAAGACAACATACAACACAGGTACCACATCCTGCACTGAGTGTATAAAGACAACATACAACACAGGTGCCACATCCTGCACTGAGTGTATAAAGACAACATACAACACATGTACCACATCCTGCACTGAGTGTATAAAGACAATATACAACACAAGTACCACATCCTGCACTGAGTATAAATACAACATGAGTACCACATCCTGCACTGAGTGTATAAAGACAACATACAACACAGGTACCACATCCTGCACTGAGTATAAATACAACATGGGTACCACATCCTGCACTGAGTGTATAAATACAACATGGGTACCACATCCTGCACTGAGTGTATAAAGACAACATACAACACAGGTACCACATCCTGCACTGAGTGTATAAAGACAACATACAACACAGGTACCACATCCTGCACTGAGTATAAATACAACATGAGTAACACATCCTGCACTGAGTGTATAAAGACAACATACAACACAGGTGCCACATCCTGCACTGAGTGTACAAAGACAACATACAACACATGTGCCACATCCTGCACTGAGTGTATAAAGACAACATACAACACATGTGCCACATCCTGCACTGAGTGTATAAAGACAACATACAACACAGGTACCACATCCTGCACTGAGTGTATAAAGACAACATACAACACAGGTACCACATCCTACAGAGAGTGTATAAAGACAACATACAACACATGTGCCACATCCTGCACTGAGTGTATAAAGACAACATACAACACAGGTACCACATCCTGCACTGAGTATAAATACAACATGAGTAACACATCCTGCACTGAGTGTATAAAGACAACATACAACACAGGTGCCACATCCTGCACTGAGTGTACAAAGACAACATACAACAGGTACCACATCCTCCTCTGAGTATATAAAGACAACATACAACACAGGTACCACATCTTGAACTGAGTGTATAAAGACAACATACAACACAGGTACCACATCTTGAACTGAGTGTATAAAGACAACATACAACACAGGTACCACATCTTGAAATGAGTGTTTAAATACAACATAGGTACCACATCTTGAACTGAGTGTATAAAGACAACATACAACACATGTACCACATCCTGCACTGAGTGTATAAATACAACACACAACACATGTACCACATCCTGCACTGAGTGTAAATACAACAAGGGTATCACACCCTGCACTGAGTGTATAAAGACAACATACAATACAGGTGCCACATCCTGCACTGAGTGTACAAAGACAACATACAATACAGGTACCACATCCTGCACTGAGTGTATAAAGACAACACACAACACAGGTACCACATCCTGCACTGAGTGTATAAAGACAACACACAACACAGGTACCACATCCTACAGAGAGTATAAATACAACATACAACACATGTACCACATCCTGCACTGAGTGTAAATACAACAAGGGTATCACACCCTGCACTGAGTGTATAAAGACAACATACAAAACAGGTACCACATCCTACAGAGAGTATAAAGACAACACACAACACAGGTACCACATCCTGCACTGAGTGTATAAAGATAACATACAACACAGGTTCCACATCCTACAGAGAGTATAAAGACAACATACAACACAGGTACCACATCCTGCACTGAGTATAAATACAACATGAGTAACACATCCTGCACTGAGTGTATAAAGACAACATACAACACAGGTGCCACATCCTGCACTGAGTGTACAAAGACAACATACAACACATGTGCCACATCCTGCACTGAGTGTATAAAGACAACATACAACACATGTGCCACATCCTGCACTGAGTGTATAAAGACAACATACAACACAGGTACCACATCCTGCACTGAGTGTATAAAGACAACATACAACACAGGTACCACATCCTACAGAGAGTGTATAAAGACAACATACAACACATGTGCCACATCCTGCACTGAGTGTATAAAGACAACATACAACACAGGTACCACATCCTGCACTGAGTATAAATACAACATGAGTAACACATCCTGCACTGAGTGTATAAAGACAACATACAACACAGGTGCCACATCCTGCACTGAGTGTACAAAGACAACATACAACAGGTACCACATCCTCCTCTGAGTATATAAAGACAACATACAACACAGGTACCACATCTTGAACTGAGTGTATAAAGACAACATACAACACAGGTACCACATCTTGAACTGAGTGTATAAAGACAACATACAACACAGGTACCACATCTTGAAATGAGTGTTTAAATACAACATAGGTACCACATCTTGAACTGAGTGTATAAAGACAACATACAACACATGTACCACATCCTACAGAGAGTATAAAGACAACACACAACACAGGTACCACATCCTGCACTGAGTGTATAAAGATAACATACAACACAGGTACCACATCCTACAGAGAGTATAAAGACAACATACAACACAGGTACCACATCCTGCACTGAGTGTATAAAGACAACATACAACACAGGTGCCACATCCTGCACTGAGTGTACAAAGACAACATACAACACAGGTACCACATCCTGCACTGAGTGTATAAAGACAACATACAACACAGGTACCACATCCTACAGAGAGTATAAAGACAACACACAACACAGGTACCACATCCTGCACTGAGTGTATAAAGATAACATACAACACAGGTACCACATCCTACAGAGAGTATAAAGACAACACACAACACAGGTACCACATCCTACAGAGAGTGTATAAAGATAACATACAACACAGGTGCCACATCCTGCACTGAGTGTATAAAGACAACATACAAAACAGGTACCACATCCTACAGAGAGTATAAAGACAACACACAACACAGGTACCACATCCTGCACTGAGTGTATAAAGATAACATACAACACAGGTACCACATCCCACAGAGAGTATAAAGACAACATACAACACAGGTACCACATCCTGCACTGAGTGTATAAAGACAACATACAACACAGGTGCCACATCCTGCACTGAGTGTACAAAGACAACATACAACACAGGTACCACATCCTGCACTGAGTGTATAAAGACAACATACAACACAGGTACCACATCCTACAGAGAGTATAAAGACAACACACAACACAGGTACCACATCCTGCACTGATTGTATAAAGATAACATACAACACAGGTACCACATCCTACAGAGAGTATAAAGACAACACACAACACAGGTACCACATCCTACAGAGAGTGTATAAAGATAACACACAACACAGGTACCACATCCTACAGAGAGTATAAAGACAACACACAACACAGGTACCACATCCTACAGAGTGTATAAAGACAACATACAACACAGGTACCACATCCTGCACTGAGTGTATAAAGACAACATACAACACAGGTACCACATCTTGAACTGAGTGTATAAATACAACATACAACAGGTACCACATCTTGAACTGAGTGTATAAATACAACACAGGTACCACATCTTGAACTGAGTGTATACATACAACAGGTACCACATCTTGAACTGAGTGTATAAAGACAACATACAACACATGTACCACATCTTGAACTGAGTGTATAAAGACAACATACAACACAGGTACCACATCTTGAACTGAGTGTATAAAGACAACATACAACACAGGTACCACATCTTGAAATGAGTGTATAAATACAACACAGGTACCACATCTTGAACTGAGTGTATAAAGACAACATACAACACATGTACCACATCCTGCACTGAGTGTATAAATACAACATACAACACATGTACCACATCCTGCACTGAGTGTAAATACAACAAGGGTATCACACCCTGCACTGAGTGTATAAAGACAACATACAACACAGGTGCCACATCCTGCACTGAGTGTACAAAGACAACATACAATACAGGTACCACATCCTGCACTGAGTGTATAAAGACAACACACAACACAGGTACCACATCCTACAGAGAGTGTATAAAGACAACACACAACACAGGTACCACATCCTACAGAGAGTGTATAAAGACAACACACAACACAGGTACCACATCCTACAGAGAGTGTATAAAGACAACATACAACACAGGTACCACATCCTGCACTGAGTATAAATACAACATGAGTAACACATCCTGCACTGAGTGTATAAAGACAACATACAACACAGGTGCCACATCCTGCACAAAGACAACATCCAACACAGGTACCACATCCTGTACTGAGTGTATAAAGACAACACACAACACAGGTACCACATCCTACAGAGTGTATAAAGACAACATACAACACAGGTACCACATCCTGCACTGAGTGTATAAAGACAACATACAACACAGGTACCACATCTTGAACTGAGTGTATAAATACAACATACAACAGGTACCACATCTTGAACTGAGTGTATAAAGACAACATACAACACATGTACCACATCCTGCACTGAGTGTAAATACAACAAGGGTATCACACCCTGCACTGAGTGTATAAAGACAACATACAACACAGGTACCACACCCTGCACTGAGTGTATAAAGACAACATACAACACATGTGCCACATCCTGCACTGAGTGTATAAAGACAACATACAACACAGGTACCACATCCTGCACTGAGTATATAAAGACAAAATACAACACAGGTACCACACCCTGCACTGAGTGTATAAAGACAACATACAACAAAGTTACCACACCCTGCATTGAGTGTATAAAGACAACATACAACACAGGTACCACATCCTGCACTGAGTGTATAAAGACAACATACAACACAGGTACCACATCCTGCACTGAGTGTATAAATACAACACAGGTACCACATCTTGAACTGAGTGTATAAATACAACATACAACACAGGTACCACATCTTGAACTGAGTGTATAAAGACAACATACAACACAGGTACCACATCCTAAACTGACTGTATAGAGGCAACAAAGAAAGTGGTGTGGGTTAGCTAGTTTGTCAACAGATTATCCCATTGCACATCAAATTGTTAGTTCATAAGTGCTCAGATCCCCTATTCAGTATCTTTCCCTCAGTGGGTAGTGACTGGCGAAAAAAATTATGTGTTGATGAACAATTCTTCTTTAATACTCCTTGTGGCGCTTTTGTCTAGATTCACCCCTTTGACTTCATTCAAAATTGCAGAATCACCTTAATCTCTTGAATCATTTGTTCAGTGGTTTGGGTAACTAAATAGAATGAATTCCAATTAACTACCACTTTGTACCTACAATAAAAGAAGGTCTGGCTATAGAGATAGAGGAAAACCAGGAATCAAATAAATTCTTTCAATGGTCATCATCACATCCAGATGCTTGACCTGTGCAGAACTTTACCCCCACAGTATTCAATCAAAATGCCTCTCTATTATAAGCCTGCTGACCTGCCTCTGTTACTGTCACATGTAAGTTATCTACCACATCTTGAATCCACCTACAATGTGGACGTTTTCTTCTCTGCTTACCTCGTACACCTCCCTCCATAATTCTCTTTTGCAGACATTCATGTGTCTTTACATGGCCAGAATATTTATTGTTCTCTGTGTTATTTGTCTGTACCAGTCTCCATCAATATTGAGTTCTTGTTGGTTAAATCTGTTTCTTTTTTTCGTTCAGTGAATTTAAAGTACTTTTTTATAACATTTATATTTACAGATGCATATGTTCTTTTCAGCTGATTTGCTGGATATCCAAGTTTCACACCCGTATAATGTCTTGAGAAATATGCATGCTTTCAGTATTCTGATTTGTTTTGTTCTTATGTCATTGTAACAAGCTATGTGGAGGGTCCCAAATAACTATGTCTCAATTTTCTCATGTATATTTCATAGCCCTGGCTTTAAATAGGTCTTTCCCTGCCAACCCTCCTCCGTTTCCCCCGGACTCACTGTCACTCTCTATTCGACCTCAGGACCTATTTCCTACAGGGTCGTTCTGGCTGACACGCATACAACATGACGTTCTTCAACATATTTGTAATTGTAAATTTAATAACTCAATACATAACAGCACAGAAAAAAAAAATATCTGACAATTAACTCATAAACATCTACACACAATCTAGAGAGAAAACTAGTCCATACAATATCAACACAAATATAAATCTCCTAGATCATCGTTTTCCATATTGTCCCATGAGTTCACAACCACCTCATGGCAAGTTCACTGGTCTTTATTTCCCGCGTAGGTTGTTCGAACAACAGGGTTCCATAAATCCAGGATTCCAAGTATCCGTGTCCTACACGAATGTAGTGTGTCCAATGGTTAGGGAAAGTGCCCTGGGATCACGGGGCACAATTTTGGTGGGGAAATACTCAAGGAGAATAAATAGGATATATGTACGGGTGTCCCCGTGACTTAGGCGGGATCTAGCCCAAAATGCAAACATACTCGATCCCAGCTCAACGAACCGCCTGTGGAGGTGTCTGAAAGTATTCGTTCGGGCCCGCCGTGGTTCTATCTGGTATAGCCCAACAGCAGCAGGGACTTCATAGTAAACATAATGTTCTATGTCGATGCTCTGTCAAAACTTCCGGCTATCTTCGCCGTCAAAAGAAGGATCCTTTCATATCCCAGCCGTAGGATGCGGCACTTTATCTGTAAAATTCTTTAAAACTTGAATACATTGTGCCGACCACAACCGACAAGGTTGACAACGGACTTTTCACGCCCAAACCATTACCCTAGGTCATATTTGGTGCAAGGCGCGCCATTGGGTTTTCCCGAAGAACAGATAGATTTCAAAGTATTCGTGTCAAATGCTCGGGTTATGAAAGTACTCCAGAGAATCCCACTCCGAAGGAATTGAGCGGATAGGTATGAGGACATGGGCCACTGGGGTTTCGCTACATAGAAGAAAGAAAGTCGAACCCTACGAACTTTCAACTGCCAGAGGTTCTGTTCGAATTACCTCCCCCTCACCTTCGACCATAGGATGCCGTGACATAAAATCCGCTCCCACATTCTCCCTTCCGGGGATGTATTCGACCGTGAACTGATACGGTTGTAAGAGCAATGACCATCTCATTAACCTTGCGTTCAGTTTCTTAGAAGTTGCCAAAAACGTCAGAGGTTGATGGTCGGACTGCACTTTGAACGGTACTCCATACAGATAAGGTTGAAATTTCTGTACCGCCCACACTAGAGCCAGACATTCCCGTTCGACGGTGGAGTAATTCCGTTCCGCGGGTAACAGTTTTCTACTGGCATATGCCACCGGACATAGCACAGTAGGATCATCTCGCCCTTCCTGCAACAGAGTTGCTCCAATCCCTATGTTACTCGCGTCGGTTCTTAGAACAAACGTTTTCTCCAAATTTGGGAGTTGCAGGACTGGCCTATCCACCAAAGCCTGTTTCAGCTTCCCATAAGCCTCTTCACAGCTCGGGGTCCAGACTATAGGATCTGGTGATCCTTTCTTCAGGGTTTCGGTTAACGGTGCCCCAATTTCGTTGAACTTCGGAATAAATTTCTGGTAAAACCCACACAGAGACAAGAAAGACCTAACATCCTTTTTGGATTTAGGACGGGGTGCGAGTCTGACCTTCTCTACATTCTTTTCTTCCGGTACCAAACCCCCCGGGGTAATAGTATGTCCCAGAAATTCTAAGGAGTGATAGCCAATCATGCATTTGGCTGGACGGGCAGTTAACCCCTCCTCTTTCAATCTTATGAAGATCTGTTCCAAGGATTTCAGGTGATCTTTCAGATTGCCAGAAGCGATGAGAATATCATCCATAAACGAGACGACAGAGGGATCCCTTAAAGGGTCTAATAACTTTCTCATTATGCGTGTGAACACACTGGGCGCATTGCTCAGCCCAAAAGGCATCACCTTAAATTCGTAATGGCCGCTCGGAGTACTGAAAGCGAGCAAGGGTCGAACCTCAGGCTTCACAGGGATCTGATAATATCCCCGGCTTAAATCGATTTTTGAAAAGTACTTTGCCCTATTTAATCTGGCAAACAGGTGATTTGTGTTTGGTAACGGCTCAACTTGGAATGTCGTACAACTGTTTAAATGCCTGTAATCAATACACAAGCGGTGCTCCCCGCTTGGCTTTCTCAACAAGACAACCCCGGCATTATAAGGAGAAGTCGAAGGAGTTATGATGTCATCATCCAGAAGCTTCTGGATTTCGGCTTCCAGGGCCTTCTCTTTCGCAAAGGGCACTGGATATATTTTTTGGCGAATGGGGTCTTGGGTAGTCAGAGTCATATCAAACTCAACCAACCCTGTCCGCCCTGGACGATCGGTAAGAATCTGTTGATGGGACTCCAACAAACGGATGACTAGTTCTGTTTCTTCAGCCGACAGATCAGGATTTATATGTACATCCTTATAGGTTTCCCCAGGGTGTAAAGGATACTCCCTATCCGCGTCTTCGCCCGATTCAGTTTCCATCGCGACCGCCATAGTCATGAGTGGGAGAGAAGTACCATCGGATCGTTCCTCATATTTTTTTAGGAGGTTAATGTGGAAGATTTTAGATTTCCCCCTGATCCGGATAGCATAATTGGTACGGGACACAACCCTTTCCACCGGGAAAGGCCCCTGCCAACCAATCTCGAGTTTATTGGAACCTACTGGAAGTAACAACAGAACCCGATCCCCCACCTTCAGAGACCTATCTTTCGTCCTTCTATTGTAGTAGGCCGCGTGTCTCTTTCTGGCCGCTCTCAGATTCTGAGCCGCCAAAGCCCAACCTGTCTGGAGTTTCTTCTTTAACTCCTCGACGTATTTGTAGGAAGATACCACCTCTTCGGAAGTCTCCTCCTCTGTCCAACATCTCAATAAGGCTTCTAAGGGACCCTTGATTGGCCTCCCGAATAATAGAGTGGCTGGTGGCAACCCGGTTGACCCATGGGGAACCTCCCGATAGGCGAACAAGGCGGCTGGGATATATTCATCCCATCTGTCTGGTTTCTCTTGAGCCAGCTTCCTAAGCATGGTCATCAAGGTACCATTAAACCTCTCTACTTGCCCATTAGACTGAGGGTGGTATGGGCTTGTGTGAATGTGGTTAGTCTGGAAGATACGAAAGACTTCCTCCATCAGCTTACCACAAAACTGAGACCCATTGTCCGTTAGGATCTGGTTTGGAAATCCCAACCGAGTAAAAGTCTCCATCAGTGCATCAGCCACTCGCTTAGAGTCGATGGTGGCCAACGGTATCGCCTCGCCCCACATGGAACAGCAATCCACCATCGTCAGAATATACATATTCCTCTTCCTAGTCCGAGGAAGAGGACCAACCAGATCGATGGCAACTCTCTCGAAAGGAGAGTTCATAATGGGCATATCACCCAAGACTACCGGAGCCGTCCAGTGTTTTGGTGCCACACGCTGGCACTCTGGGCACGACTTGACGTACCTACGCACATCTCCAGTCATCCCTGGCCAGTAGTAATGGCAGGAAATGCGCTGAAGTGTTGCCCCGACACCCATATGTCCACTGAAAGAAATGGTGTGTCCCATATGAAGAAGCTGTTCCCGATAAGCCTTAGGAACTACCAGCTGTCCATGCTGGCGTTCCTCCACTCCGGCTCTCCGGTACAGTAACCGATTCTTCATATAATACTGACCCCGTCTTGGTGGGTCAGCACTTTTTGGCAACTGGTTGAAGCAAGGTTGCAAAGTAGCATCCTGGCTTTGAGCAGCTCGTAACTCCCCAGGCAGGGGATTCACGATCAAGGCCGGCGTCTGCTCCTCCTCCGATTGAGATCTGGTTTGCATCGCCCCTACGTACATGGGTTCGTTTGGGATCCCTAGGAAGACGTAGCGGCAACCCAAGATCATCGGGAAGATAGGATCGATCAGAACGGCTGCCTGAATAGTGCCGGTAACATATTTTGATTTGATGTCCACCTTCGCAATTGGAAGAGACATCGCTACCGCACTCTTTGTCGCCGTTTGAATCTCAATGGATTCCCCGGTTAGCTGCTCTGGGCTCACTAAGTGTGATGAAATTACGGCCTCAAACTGAAGACCTGTGTCATAGAGACACTCGACTGGTTGTCCGTTCACAAGAACCGTCTCTACTACTGGTGGTTTTTCTGAATCTTTGTTCCCAGGATCCCTCCCTTCTACCTCCTTGTTAGACCCCTCCCCGGTTTCTACAAGACAGGCAGCATAGTGAGAGTCTTTCTGTTTGCGCCTGCAATCGGCCGTATTGTGTGTGGGAGATTTGCAGAAGGCGCACCACTTTTCACTCCACTTTCTTTTGGGAGATCCAGGTGGACTCTTACCAGAGGGTTTCTTAATGGGAACTTTTTCGAAAGGATCCTCCTTTTTGGTGTGAGTGGGTTTGGGGTTCTTCTTCTTTCCAGACCCAGTGTCTGGTGATCGGAGATTGGGTTGTGCCAGTTCCCCATTATCCCCATGAGCTAGCACACACCTTTCCGCCAATGCGTTGACTACGTCTAACCTTTCTGTCCCATTTTCAACCAAGAAGGTTTGCAATGGCTTAGGCATCATCCTCTTCATTTGGTCCACGACCACTAATTCTTCTAAACTTTCATAGTCGTTGGCAAATCCTGCTAATGACATCCATTTCAAAAGGTAAGACTTAAGTCTAACACTGTATGCTGAGAACATCTCTCCTGGCTCTCTCCTCGACTTTCTGAACTGTTGTCGGTAAGTATGGGCTGTCATCTGGAACCTTTTCAATAATGCCTTTTCCAGGGCCTCATAGTCATTCTCCATACCAGGTGGCAACCTTGAATAGACCTCATACGCGGTCCCCCTCAGGCCCTGTGAGAGTTTCAAGTTCCATTTCCCACGTTCCAATCCCATAGCCAAAGCCATCGACTGAAATCTGTGAAGATACTGGTCGATCTTATCTTTGTGTTCATCGAACGGGAGTAACGGGAACTTCATTGCCTGGTATGGACCGCCACTAGAAGTTGTTGAGTCAGGGAGAACTGCGCCTCCAACTGCACCCTCGCCTTCCTTGGCAGTTTGAGCTTTCAGCTCCAACTCCCTCATACGGAACTCATGGTCTCTGGCTGCCTGCTCGGCCTCCATCTTCCTAGCCTCAGCCTCAATTTTCTTTGCTTCGCGCTCTGCCTCGATTTTCTTAGCCTCGCGCTCTGCCTCGATTTTCTTAGCTTCGCGCTCTGCCTCAATTTTCTTAGCTTCGCGCTCTGCCTCGAATTTCTTAGCTTCGCGCTCTGCCTCGAATTTCTTAGCTTCGCGCTCTGCCTCAATTTTCTTAGCTTCGCGCTCAGCTTGTCGAAAATCTCTCTCCACTTCTTGAACATATTTCTGTAACTCAGCCCCTTCATAGCCTATCTCACGCCCTGTAGCCTGCACTTCAGCCACATTAAATTTCGCGGATGCCATCTTAACTCAGAGGGTAAGTGAATAGGTAATGGACAAATGGATATAATACACGACCACAACACTTCGTATGTCGTCAGTCTGTGTCAGGAAGAGTATAGACAATAGCCAGGTACGGTAAGCAGAACCTATTGATATTAGACCAGAATATCTGTCCCCTATCCCTATATCAGCCAGAGCTCCACAAGGATTTAAAATATCCCGCGACGTGCCCCCAGAAATTGTAACAAGCTATGTGGAGGGTCCCAAATAACTATGTCTCAATTTTCTCATGTATATTTCATAGCCCTGGCTTTAAATAGGTCTTTCCCTGCCAACCCTCCTCCGTTTCCCCCGGACTCACTGTCACTCTCTATTCGACCTCAGGACCTATTTCCTACAGGGTCGTTCTGGCTGACACGCATACAACATGACGTTCTTCAACATATTTGTAATTGTAAATTTAATAACTCAATACATAACAGCACAGAAAAAAAAATATCTGACAATTAACTCATAAACATCTACACACAATCTAGAGAGAAAACTAGTCCATACAATATCAACACAAATATAAATCTCCTAGATCATCGTTTTCCATATTGTCCCATGAGTTCACAACCACCTCATGGCAAGTTCACTGGTCTTTATTTCCCGCGTAGGTTGTTCGAACAACAGGGTTCCATAAATCCAGGATTCCAAGTTTCCGTGTCCTACACGAATGTAGTGTGTCCAATGGTTAGGGAAAGTGCCCTGGGATCACGGGGCACAATTTTGGTGGGGAAATACTCAAGGAGAATAAATAGGATATATGTACGGGTGTGTCCGTGACTTAGGCGGGATCTAGCCCAAAATGCAAACATACTCGATCCCAGCTCAACGAACCGCCTGTGGAGGTGTCTGAAAGTATTCGTTCGGGCCCGCCGTGGTTCTATCTGGTATAGCCCAACAGCAGCAGGGACTTCATAGTAAACATAATGTTCTATGTCGATGCTCTGTCAAAACTTCCGGCTATCTTCGCCGTCAAAAGAAGGATCCTTTCATATCCCAGCCGTAGGATGCGGCACTTTATCTGTAAAATTCTTTAAAACTTGAATACATTGTGCCGACCACAACCGACAAGGTTGACAACGGACTTTTCACGCCCAAACCATTACCCTAGGTCATATTTGGTGCAAGGCGCGCCATTGGGTTTTCCCGAAGAACAGATAGATTTCAAAGTATTCGTGTCAAATGCTCGGGTTATGAAAGTACTCCAGAGAATCCCACTCCGAAGGAATTGAGCGGATAGGTATGAGGACATGGGCCACTGGGGTTTCGCTACATAGAAGAAAGAAAGTCGAACCCTACGAACTTTCAACTGCCAGAGGTTCTGTTCGAATTACCTCCCCCTCACCTTCGACCATAGGATGCCGTGACATAAAATCCGCTCCCACATTCTCCCTTCCGGGGATGTATTCGACCGTGAACTGATACGGTTGTAAGAGCAATGACCATCTCATTAACCTTGCGTTCAGTTTCTTAGAAGTTGCCAAAAACGTCAGAGGTTGATGGTCGGACTGCACTTTGAACGGTACTCCATACAGATAAGGTTGAAATTTCTGTACCGCCCACACTAGAGCCAGACATTCCCGTTCGACGGTGGAGTAATTCCGTTCCGCGGGTAACAGTTTTCTACTGGCATATGCCACCGGACATAGCACAGTAGGATCATCTCGCCCTTCCTGCAACAGAGTTGCTCCAATCCCTATGTTACTCGCGTCGGTTCTTAGAACAAACGTTTTCTCCAAATTTGGGAGTTGCAGGACTGGCCTATCCACCAAAGCCTGTTTCAGCTTCCCATAAGCCTCTTCACAGCTCGGGGTCCAGACTATAGGATCTGGTGATCCTTTCTTCAGGGTTTCGGTTAACGGTGCCCCAATTTCGTTGAACTTCGGAATAAATTTCTGGTAAAACCCACACAGAGACAAGAAAGACCTAACATCCTTTTTGGATTTAGGACGGGGTGCGAGTCTGACCTTCTCTACATTCTTTTCTTCCGGTACCAAACCCCCCGGGGTAATAGTATGTCCCAGAAATTCTAAGGAGTGATAGCCAATCATGCATTTGGCTGGACGGGCAGTTAACCCCTCCTCTTTCAATCTTATGAAGATCTGTTCCAAGGATTTCAGGTGATCTTTCAGATTGCCAGAAGCGATGAGAATATCATCCATAAACGAGACGACAGAGGGATCCCTTAAAGGGTCTAATAACTTTCTCATTATGCGTGTGAACACACTGGGCGCATTGCTCAGCCCAAAAGGCATCACCTTAAATTCGTAATGGCCGCTCGGAGTACTGAAAGCGAGCAAGGGTCGAACCTCAGGCTTCACAGGGATCTGATAATATCCCCGGCTTAAATCGATTTTTGAAAAGTACTTTGCCCTATTTAATCTGGCAAACAGGTGATTTGTGTTTGGTAACGGCTCAACTTGGAATGTCGTACAACTGTTTAAATGCCTGTAATCAATACACAAGCGGTGCTCCCCGCTTGGCTTTCTCAACAAGACAACCCCGGCATTATAAGGAGAAGTCGAAGGAGTTATGATGTCATCATCCAGAAGCTTCTGGATTTCGGCTTCCAGGGCCTTCTCTTTCGCAAAGGGCACTGGATATATTTTTTGGCGAATGGGGTCTTGGGTAGTCAGAGTCATATCAAACTCAACCAACCCTGTCCGCCCTGGACGATCGGTAAGAATCTGTTGATGGGACTCCAACAAACGGATGACTAGTTCTGTTTCTTCAGCCGACAGATCAGGATTTATATGTACATCCTTATAGGTTTCCCCAGGGTGTAAAGGATACTCCCTATCCGCGTCTTCGCCCGATTCAGTTTCCATCGCGACCGCCATAGTCATGAGTGGGAGAGAAGTACCATCGGATCGTTCCTCATATTTTTTGAGGAGGTTAATGTGGAAGATTTTAGATTTCCCCCTGATCCGGATAGCATAATTGGTACGGGACACAACCCTTTCCACCGGGAAAGGCCCCTGCCAACCAATCTCGAGTTTATTGGAACCTACTGGAAGTAACAACAGAACCCGATCCCCCACCTTCAGAGACCTATCTTTCGTCCTTCTATTGTAGTAGGCCGCGTGTCTCTTTCTGGCCGCTCTCAGATTCTGAGCCGCCAAAGCCCAACCTGTCTGGAGTTTCTTCTTTAACTCCTCGACGTATTTGTAGGAAGATACCACCTCTTCGGAAGTCTCCTCCTCTGTCCAACATCTCAATAAGGCTTCTAAGGGACCCTTGATTGGCCTCCCGAATAATAGAGTGGCTGGTGGCAACCCGGTTGACCCATGGGGAACCTCCCGATAGGCGAACAAGGCGGCTGGGATATATTCATCCCATCTGTCTGGTTTCTCTTGAGCCAGCTTCCTAAGCATGGTCATCAAGGTACCATTAAACCTCTCTACTTGCCCATTAGACTGAGGGTGGTATGGGCTTGTGTGAATGTGGTTAGTCTGGAAGATACGAAAGACTTCCTCCATCAGCTTACCACAAAACTGAGACCCATTGTCCGTTAGGATCTGGTTTGGAAATCCCAACCGAGTAAAAGTCTCCATCAGTGCATCAGCCACTCGCTTAGAGTCGATGGTGGCCAACGGTATCGCCTCGCCCCACATGGAACAGCAATCCACCATCGTCAGAATATACATATTCCTCTTCCTAGTCCGAGGAAGAGGACCAACCAGATCGATGGCAACTCTCTCGAAAGGAGAGTTCATAATGGGCATATCACCCAAGACTACCGGAGCCGTCCAGTGTTTTGGTGCCACACGCTGGCACTCTGGGCACGACTTGACGTACCTACGCACATCTCCAGTCATCCCTGGCCAGTAGTAATGGCAGGAAATGCGCTGAAGTGTTGCCCCGACACCCATATGTCCACTGAAAGAAATGGTGTGTCCCATATGAAGAAGCTGTTCCCGATAAGCCTTAGGAACTACCAGCTGTCCATGCTGGCGTTCCTCCACTCCGGCTCTCCGGTACAGTAACCGATTCTTCATATAATACTGACCCCGTCTTGGTGGGTCAGCACTTTTTGGCAACTGGTTGAAGCAAGGTTGCAAAGTAGCATCCTGGCTTTGAGCAGCTCGTAACTCCCCAGGCAGGGGATTCACGATCAAGGCCGGCGTCTGCTCCTCCTCCGATTGAGATCTGGTTTGCATCGCCCCTACGTACATGGGTTCGTTTGGGATCCCTAGGAAGACGTAGCGGCAACCCAAGATCATCGGGAAGATAGGATCGATCAGAACGGCTGCCTGAATAGTGCCGGTAACATATTTTGATTTGATGTCCACCTTCGCAATTGGAAGAGACATCGCTACCGCACTCTTTGTCGCCGTTTGAATCTCAATGGATTCCCCGGTTAGCTGCTCTGGGCTCACTAAGTGTGATGAAATTACGGCCTCAAACTGAAGACCTGTGTCATAGAGACACTCGACTGGTTGTCCGTTCACAAGAACCGTCTCTACTACTGGTGGTTTTTCTGAATCTTTGTTCCCAGGATCCCTCCCTTCTACCTCCTTGTTAGACCCCTCCCCGGTTTCTACAAGACAGGCAGCATAGTGAGAGTCTTTCTGTTTGCGCCTGCAATCGGCCGTATTGTGTGTGGGAGATTTGCAGAAGGCGCACCACTTTTCACTCCACTTTCTTTTGGGAGATCCAGGTGGACTCTTACCAGAGGGTTTCTTAATGGGAACTTTTTCGAAAGGATCCTCCTTTTTGGTGTGAGTGGGTTTGGGGTTCTTCTTCTTTCCAGACCCAGTGTCTGGTGATCGGAGATTGGGTTGTGCCAGTTCCCCATTATCCCCATGAGCTAGCACATACCTTTCCGCCAATGCGTTGACTACGTCTAACCTTTCTGTCCCATTTTCAACCAAGAAGGTTTGCAATGGCTTAGGCATCATCCTCTTCATTTGGTCCACGACCACTAATTCTTCTAAACTTTCATAGTCGTTGGCAAATCCTGCTAATGACATCCATTTCAAAAGGTAAGACTTAAGTCTAACACTGTATGCTGAGAACATCTCTCCTGGCTCTCTCCTCGACTTTCTGAACTGTTGTCGGTAAGTATGGGCTGTCATCTGGAACCTTTTCAATAATGCCTTTTCCAGGGCCTCATAGTCATTCTCCATACCAGGTGGCAACCTTGAATAGACCTCATACGCGGTCCCCCTCAGGCCCTGTGAGAGTTTCAAGTTCCATTTCCCACGTTCCAATCCCATAGCCAAAGCCATCGACTGAAATCTGTGAAGATACTGGTCGATCTTATCTTTGTGTTCATCGAACGGGAGTAACGGGAACTTCATTGCCTGGTATGGACCGCCACTAGAAGTTGTTGAGTCAGGGAGAACTGCGCCTCCAACTGCACCCTCGCCTTCCTTGGCAGTTTGAGCTTTCAGCTCCAACTCCCTCATACGGAACTCATGGTCTCTGGCTGCCTGCTCGGCCTCCATCTTCCTAGCCTCAGCCTCAATTTTCTTTGCTTCGCGCTCTGCCTCGATTTTCTTAGCCTCGCGCTCTGCCTCGATTTTCTTAGCTTCGCGCTCTGCCTCAATTTTCTTAGCTTCGCGCTCTGCCTCGAATTTCTTAGCTTCGCGCTCTGCCTCGAATTTCTTAGCTTCGCGCTCTGCCTCAATTTTCTTAGCTTCGCGCTCAGCTTGTCGAAAATCTCTCTCCACTTCTTGAACATATTTCTGTAACTCAGCCCCTTCATAGCCTATCTCACGCCCTGTAGCCTGCACTTCAGCCACATTAAATTTCGCGGATGCCATCTTAACTCAGAGGGTAAGTGAATAGGTAATGGACAAATGGATATAATACACGACCACAACACTTCGTATGTCGTCAGTCTGTGTCAGGAAGAGTATAGACAATAGCCAGGTACGGTAAGCAGAACCTATTGATATTAGACCAGAATATCTGTCCCCTATCCCTATATCAGCCAGAGCTCCACAAGGATTTAAAATATCCCGCGACGTGCCCCCAGAAATTGTAACAAGCTATGTGGAGGGTCCCAAATAACTATGTCTCAATTTTCTCATGTATATTTCATAGCCCTGGCTTTAAATAGGTCTTTCCCTGCCAACCCTCCTCCGTTTCCCCCGGACTCACTGTCACTCTCTATTCGACCTCAGGACCTATTTCCTACAGGGTCGTTCTGGCTGACACGCATACAACATGACGTTCTTCAACATATTTGTAATTGTAAATTTAATAACTCAATACATAACAGCACAGAAAAAAAAATATCTGACAATTAACTCATAAACATCTACACACAATCTAGAGAGAAAACTAGTCCATACAATATCAACACAAATATAAATCTCCTAGATCATCGTTTTCCATATTGTCCCATGAGTTCACAACCACCTCATGGCAAGTTCACTGGTCTTTATTTCCCGCGTAGGTTGTTCGAACAACAGGGTTCCATAAATCCAGGATTCCAAGTTTCCGTGTCCTACACGAATGTAGTGTGTCCAATGGTTAGGGAAAGTGCCCTGGGATCACGGGGCACAATTTTGGTGGGGAAATACTCAAGGAGAATAAATAGGATATATGTACGGGTGTGTCCGTGACTTAGGCGGGATCTAGCCCAAAATGCAAACATACTCGATCCCAGCTCAACGAACCGCCTGTGGAGGTGTCTGAAAGTATTCGTTCGGGCCCGCCGTGGTTCTATCTGGTATAGCCCAACAGCAGCAGGGACTTCATAGTAAACATAATGTTCTATGTCGATGCTCTGTCAAAACTTCCGGCTATCTTCGCCGTCAAAAGAAGGATCCTTTCATATCCCAGCCGTAGGATGCGGCACTTTATCTGTAAAATTCTTTAAAACTTGAATACATTGTGCCGACCACAACCGACAAGGTTGACAACGGACTTTTCACGCCCAAACCATTACCCTAGGTCATATTTGGTGCAAGGCGCGCCATTGGGTTTTCCCGAAGAACAGATAGATTTCAAAGTATTCGTGTCAAATGCTCGGGTTATGAAAGTACTCCAGAGAATCCCACTCCGAAGGAATTGAGCGGATAGGTATGAGGACATGGGCCACTGGGGTTTCGCTACATAGAAGAAAGAAAGTCGAACCCTACGAACTTTCAACTGCCAGAGGTTCTGTTCGAATTACCTCCCCCTCACCTTCGACCATAGGATGCCGTGACATAAAATCCGCTCCCACATTCTCCCTTCCGGGGATGTATTCGACCGTGAACTGATACGGTTGTAAGAGCAATGACCATCTCATTAACCTTGCGTTCAGTTTCTTAGAAGTTGCCAAAAACGTCAGAGGTTGATGGTCGGACTGCACTTTGAACGGTACTCCATACAGATAAGGTTGAAATTTCTGTACCGCCCACACTAGAGCCAGACATTCCCGTTCGACGGTGGAGTAATTCCGTTCCGCGGGTAACAGTTTTCTACTGGCATATGCCACCGGACATAGCACAGTAGGATCATCTCGCCCTTCCTGCAACAGAGTTGCTCCAATCCCTATGTTACTCGCGTCGGTTCTTAGAACAAACGTTTTCTCCAAATTTGGGAGTTGCAGGACTGGCCTATCCACCAAAGCCTGTTTCAGCTTCCCATAAGCCTCTTCACAGCTCGGGGTCCAGACTATAGGATCTGGTGATCCTTTCTTCAGGGTTTCGGTTAACGGTGCCCCAATTTCGTTGAACTTCGGAATAAATTTCTGGTAAAACCCACACAGAGACAAGAAAGACCTAACATCCTTTTTGGATTTAGGACGGGGTGCGAGTCTGACCTTCTCTACATTCTTTTCTTCCGGTACCAAACCCCCCGGGGTAATAGTATGTCCCAGAAATTCTAAGGAGTGATAGCCAATCATGCATTTGGCTGGACGGGCAGTTAACCCCTCCTCTTTCAATCTTATGAAGATCTGTTCCAAGGATTTCAGGTGATCTTTCAGATTGCCAGAAGCGATGAGAATATCATCCATAAACGAGACGACAGAGGGATCCCTTAAAGGGTCTAATAACTTTCTCATTATGCGTGTGAACACACTGGGCGCATTGCTCAGCCCAAAAGGCATCACCTTAAATTCGTAATGGCCGCTCGGAGTACTGAAAGCGAGCAAGGGTCGAACCTCAGGCTTCACAGGGATCTGATAATATCCCCGGCTTAAATCGATTTTTGAAAAGTACTTTGCCCTATTTAATCTGGCAAACAGGTGATTTGTGTTTTGTAACGGCTCAACTTGGAATGTCGTACAACTGTTTAAATGCCTGTAATCAATACACAAGCGGTGCTCCCCGCTTGGCTTTCTCAACAAGACAACCCCGGCATTATAAGGAGAAGTCGAAGGAGTTATGATGTCATCATCCAGAAGCTTCTGGATTTCGGCTTCCAGGGCCTTCTCTTTCGCAAAGGGCACTGGATATATTTTTTGGCGAATGGGGTCTTGGGTAGTCAGAGTCATATCAAACTCAACCAACCCTGTCCGCCCTGGACGATCGGTAAGAATCTGTTGATGGGACTCCAACAAACGGATGACTAGTTCTGTTTCTTCAGCCGACAGATCAGGATTTATATGTACATCCTTATAGGTTTCCCCAGGGTGTAAAGGATACTCCCTATCCGCGTCTTCGCCCGATTCAGTTTCCATCGCGACCGCCATAGTCATGAGTGGGAGAGAAGTACCATCGGATCGTTCCTCATATTTTTTGAGGAGGTTAATGTGGAAGATTTTAGATTTCCCCCTGATCCGGATAGCATAATTGGTACGGGACACAACCCTTTCCACCGGGAAAGGCCCCTGCCAACCAATCTCGAGTTTATTGGAACCTACTGGAAGTAACAACAGAACCCGATCCCCCACCTTCAGAGACCTATCTTTCGTCCTTCTATTGTAGTAGGCCGCGTGTCTCTTTCTGGCCGCTCTCAGATTCTGAGCCGCCAAAGCCCAACCTGTCTGGAGTTTCTTCTTTAACTCCTCGACGTATTTGTAGGAAGATACCACCTCTTCGGAAGTCTCCTCCTCTGTCCAACATCTCAATAAGGCTTCTAAGGGACCCTTGATTGGCCTCCCGAATAATAGAGTGGCTGGTGGCAACCCGGTTGACCCATGGGGAACCTCCCGATAGGCGAACAAGGCGGCTGGGATATATTCATCCCATCTGTCTGGTTTCTCTTGAGCCAGCTTCCTAAGCATGGTCATCAAGGTACCATTAAACCTCTCTACTTGCCCATTAGACTGAGGGTGGTATGGGCTTGTGTGAATGTGGTTAGTCTGGAAGATACGAAAGACTTCCTCCATCAGCTTACCACAAAACTGAGACCCATTGTCCGTTAGGATCTGGTTTGGAAATCCCAACCGAGTAAAAGTCTCCATCAGTGCATCAGCCACTCGCTTAGAGTCGATGGTGGCCAACGGTATCGCCTCGCCCCACATGGAACAGCAATCCACCATCGTCAGAATATACATATTCCTCTTCCTAGTCCGAGGAAGAGGACCAACCAGATCGATGGCAACTCTCTCGAAAGGAGAGTTCATAATGGGCATATCACCCAAGACTACCGGAGCCGTCCAGTGTTTTGGTGCCACACGCTGGCACTCTGGGCACGACTTGACGTACCTACGCACATCTCCAGTCATCCCTGGCCAGTAGTAATGGCAGGAAATGCGCTGAAGTGTTGCCCCGACACCCATATGTCCACTGAAAGAAATGGTGTGTCCCATATGAAGAAGCTGTTCCCGATAAGCCTTAGGAACTACCAGCTGTCCATGCTGGCGTTCCTCCACTCCGGCTCTCCGGTACAGTAACCGATTCTTCATATAATACTGACCCCGTCTTGGTGGGTCAGCACTTTTTGGCAACTGGTTGAAGCAAGGTTGCAAAGTAGCATCCTGGCTTTGAGCAGCTCGTAACTCCCCAGGCAGGGGATTCACGATCAAGGCCGGCGTCTGCTCCTCCTCCGATTGAGATCTGGTTTGCATCGCCCCTACGTACATGGGTTCGTTTGGGATCCCTAGGAAGACGTAGCGGCAACCCAAGATCATCGGGAAGATAGGATCGATCAGAACGGCTGCCTGAATAGTGCCGGTAACATATTTTGATTTGATGTCCACCTTCGCAATTGGAAGAGACATCGCTACCGCACTCTTTGTCGCCGTTTGAATCTCAATGGATTCCCCGGTTAGCTGCTCTGGGCTCACTAAGTGTGATGAAATTACGGCCTCAAACTGAAGACCTGTGTCATAGAGACACTCGACTGGTTGTCCGTTCACAAGAACCGTCTCTACTACTGGTGGTTTTTCTGAATCTTTGTTCCCAGGATCCCTCCCTTCTACCTCCTTGTTAGACCCCTCCCCGGTTTCTACAAGACAGGCAGCATAGTGAGAGTCTTTCTGTTTGCGCCTGCAATCGGCCGTATTGTGTGTGGGAGATTTGCAGAAGGCGCACCACTTTTCACTCCACTTTCTTTTGGGAGATCCAGGTGGACTCTTACCAGAGGGTTTCTTAATGGGAACTTTTTCGAAAGGATCCTCCTTTTTGGTGTGAGTGGGTTTGGGGTTCTTCTTCTTTCCAGACCCAGTGTCTGGTGATCGGAGATTGGGTTGTGCCAGTTCCCCATTATCCCCATGAGCTAGCACATACCTTTCCGCCAATGCGTTGACTACGTCTAACCTTTCTGTCTCATTTTCAACCAAGAAGGTTTGCAATGGCTTAGGCATCATCCTCTTCATTTGGTCCACGACCACTAATTCTTCTAAACTTTCATAGTCGTTGGCAAATCCTGCTAATGACATCCATTTCAAAAGGTAAGACTTAAGTCTAACACTGTATGCTGAGAACATCTCTCCTGGCTCTCTCCTCGACTTTCTGAACTGTTGTCGGTAAGTATGGGCTGTCATCTGGAACCTTTTCAATAATGCCTTTTCCAGGGCCTCATAGTCATTCTCCATACCAGGTGGCAACCTTGAATAGACCTCATACGCGGTCCCCCTCAGGCCCTGTGAGAGTTTCAAGTTCCATTTCCCACGTTCCAATCCCATAGCCAAAGCCATCGACTGAAATCTGTGAAGATACTGGTCGATCTTATCTTTGTGTTCATCGAACGGGAGTAACGGGAACTTCATTGCCTGGTATGGACCGCCACTAGAAGTTGTTGAGTCAGGGAGAACTGCGCCTCCAACTGCACCCTCGCCTTCCTTGGCAGTTTGAGCTTTCAGCTCCAACTCCCTCATACGGAACTCATGGTCTCTGGCTGCCTGCTCGGCCTCCATCTTCCTAGCCTCAGCCTCAATTTTCTTTGCTTCGCGCTCTGCCTCGATTTTCTTAGCCTCGCGCTCTGCCTCGATTTTCTTAGCTTCGCGCTCTGCCTCAATTTTCTTAGCTTCGCGCTCTGCCTCGAATTTCTTAGCTTCGCGCTCTGCCTCAATTTTCTTAGCTTCGCGCTCAGCTTGTCGAAAATCTCTCTCCACTTCTTGAACATATTTCTGTAACTCAGCCCCTTCATAGCCTATCTCACGCCCTGTAGCCTGCACTTCAGCCACATTAAATTTCGCGGATGCCATCTTAACTCAGAGGGTAAGTGAATAGGTAATGGACAAATGGATATAATACACGACCACAACACTTCGTATGTCGTCAGTCTGTGTCAGGAAGAGTATAGACAATAGCCAGGTACGGTAAGCAGAACCTATTGATATTAGACCAGAATATCTGTCCCCTATCCCTATATCAGCCAGAGCTCCACAAGGATTTAAAATATCCCGCGACGTGCCCCCAGAAATTGTAACAAGCTATGTGGAGGGTCCCAAATAACTATGTCTCAATTTTCTCATGTATATTTCATAGCCCTGGCTTTAAATAGGTCTTTCCCTGCCAACCCTCCTCCGTTTCCCCCGGACTCACTGTCACTCTCTATTCGACCTCAGGACCTATTTCCTACAGGGTCGTTCTGGCTGACACGCATACAACATGACGTTCTTCAACATATTTGTAATTGTAAATTTAATAACTCAATACATAACAGCACAGAAAAAAAAATATCTGACAATTAACTCATAAACATCTACACACAATCTAGAGAGAAAACTAGTCCATACAATATCAACACAAATATAAATCTCCTAGATCATCGTTTTCCATATTGTCCCATGAGTTCACAACCACCTCATGGCAAGTTCACTGGTCTTTATTTCCCGCGTAGGTTGTTCGAACAACAGGGTTCCATAAATCCAGGATTCCAAGTTTCCGTGTCCTACACGAATGTAGTGTGTCCAATGGTTAGGGAAAGTGCCCTGGGATCACGGGGCACAATTTTGGTGGGGAAATACTCAAGGAGAATAAATAGGATATATGTACGGGTGTGTCCGTGACTTAGGCGGGATCTAGCCCAAAATGCAAACATACTCGATCCCAGCTCAACGAACCGCCTGTGGAGGTGTCTGAAAGTATTCGTTCGGGCCCGCCGTGGTTCTATCTGGTATAGCCCAACAGCAGCAGGGACTTCATAGTAAACATAATGTTCTATGTCGATGCTCTGTCAAAACTTCCGGCTATCTTCGCCGTCAAAAGAATGATCCTTTCATATCCCAGCCGTAGGATGCGGCACTTTATCTGTAAAATTCTTTAAAACTTGAATACATTGTGCCGACCACAACCGACAAGGTTGACAACGGACTTTTCACGCCCAAACCATTACCCTAGGTCATATTTGGTGCAAGGCGCGCCATTGGGTTTTCCCGAAGAACAGATAGATTTCAAAGTATTCGTGTCAAATGCTCGGGTTATGAAAGTACTCCAGAGAATCCCACTCCGAAGGAATTGAGCGGATAGGTATGAGGACATGGGCCACTGGGGTTTCGCTACAGTCATCTCATCTTGTCCCTTGCGGTGTTGAGGTACAGCATAAACAGCAGGATAGTGCCCGTTTATGGGCTTCATGTATAGAGATCTTGTTGTTCTATCTGTCCAAATTAATAAAGGTTTTAATTGCTTTAGTTATTATCTATCAGTGGTACACTGCAAAATCTCAACACAGTCCATGCAGTACATTTGGCTCAAGATGAAAAACTTCAACTCTCCCTAATGGCAAGTGTGGGCCACAAACTGTCATACATATGGGGATAGATAATATGTAGATCTGTGAATCAGCCTGTCAACATAACAGGACATTGTTTAGCAATCATTGACACAAAATATGACCAAGAGAGAGGATGTTGTGACATTGTATAGCAACCATTGATACAAATATGACCAAGAGAGAGGATGCTGTGACATTGTTTAGCAACCATTGATACAAATATGACCAAGAGAGAGGATGATGTGATATTGTTTAGCAGCCATTGACACAAATATGACCAAGAGAGAGGATGCTGTGACATTGTTTAGCAGCCATTGACACAAATATGACCAAGAGAGAGGATGCTGTGACATTGTATAGCAACCATTGATACAAATATGACCAAGAGAGAGGATGCTGTGACATTGTATAGCAGCCATTGACATGAATATGACCAAGAGAGAGGATGCTGTAACATTGTATAGCAGCCATTGACACAAATATGACCAAGAGAGAGGATGCTGTGACATTGTATAGCAACCATTGACACAAATATGACCAAGAGAGAGGATGCTGTGACATTGTTTAGCAACCATTGATACAAATATGACCAAGAGAGAGGATGATGTGACATTGTTTAGCAGCCATTGACACAAATATGACCAAGAGAGAGGATGCTGTGACATTGTATAGCAACCATTGATACAAATATGACCAAGAGAGAGGATGCTGTGACATTGTATAGCAGCCATTGACATGAATATGACCAAGAGAGAGGATGCTGTGACATTGTTTAGCAGCCATTGATACAAATATGACCAAGAGAGAGGATGCTGTAACATTGTTTAGCAGCCATTGATACAAATATGACCAAGAGAGAGGATGCTGTAACATTGTTTAGCAGCCATTGACACAAATATGACCAAGAGAGAGGATGCTGTGACATTGTATAGCAGCCATTGACATGAATATGACCAAGAGAGAGGATGCTGTGACATTGTTTAGCAACCATTGATACAAATATGACCAAGAGAGAGGATGTTGTGACATTGTATAGCAACCATTGACACAAATATGACCAAGAGAGAGGATGTTGTGACATTGTATAGCAGCCATTGACACAAATATGACCAAGAGAGAGGATGTTGTGACATTGTATAGCAACCATTGACACAAATATGACCAAGAGAGAGGATGCTGTGACATTGTATAGCAACCATTGATACAAATATGACCAAGAGAGAGGATGTTGTGACATTGTATAGCAACCATTGACACAAATATGACAAAGAGAGAGGATGCTGTGACATTGTATAGCAACCATTGATACAAATATGACCAAGAGAGAGGATGCTGTGACATTGTATAGCAACCATTGACATGAATATAACCAAGAGAGAGGATGCTGTTTCATTATATAGCAGCCATTGACACAAATATGACCAAGAGTGAGGATGCTGTGACATTGTATAGCAACCATTGACATGAATATAACCAAGAGAGAGGATGCTGTGACATTGTATAGCAACCATTGATACAAATATGACCAAGAGTGAGGATGCTGTGACATTGTATAGCAGCCATTGACACAAATATGACCAAGAGAGAGGATGCTGTGACATTGTATAGCAACCATTGATACAAATATGACCAAGAGTGAGGATGCTGTGACATTGTATAGCAGCCATTGACACAAATATGACCAAGAGAGAGGATGCTGTGACATTGTATAGCAGCCATTGACACAAATATGACCAAGAGAGAGGATGCTGTGACATTGTATAGCAACCATTGATACAAATATGACCAAGAGAGGGGATGCTGTGACATTGTTTAGCAACCATTGACACAAATATAACCAAGAGAGAGGATGCTGTGACATTGTATAGCAACCATTGACATGAATATGACCAAGAGAGAGGATGCTGTGACATTGTTTAGCAGCCATTGACACAAATATGACCAAGAGAGAGGATGCTGTGACATTGTATAACAACCATTGACACAAATATGACCAAGAGAGAGGATGCTGTGACATTGTTTAGCAACCATTGATACAAATATGACCAAGAGAGAGGATGCTGTGACATTGTTTAGCAACCATTGACACGAATATGACCAAGAGAGAGGATGCTGTGACATTGTATAGCAACCATTGACATGAATATGACCAAGAGAGGGGATGCTGGACAGTTCATGGAGGAACATCTGTATCAGAAATGATTGGCAGTACACAAGACAGAAGGCTGTGGGCAGACATGATCACCAACACTGCATGGCATGGACTATAAGAGGATTGCCAGTACATGAGACAGATGACTGTGGACAGACATGATCACCAACACCACACGGCATGGACTATAAGAGGATTGCCAGTACATGAGACAGATGACTGTGGACAGACATGATCACCAACACCACATGGTGTGGACTATAAGAGGATTGCCGGTACATGACACAGATGACTGTGGACAGACATGATCACCAACAATACATGGTATGGACTATAAGAGGATTGCCAGTACATGAGACAGATGACTGTGGACAGACATGATCACCAACACCACACGGCATGGACTATAAGAGGATTGCCAGTACATGAGACAGATGACTGTGGACAGACATGATCACCAACACCACATGGTGTGGACTATAAGAGGATTGCCGGTACATGACACAGATGACTGTGGACAGACATGATCACCAACAATACATGGTATGGACTATAAGAGGATTGCCAGTACATGAGACAGATGACTGTGGACAGACATGATCACCAACACCACTTGGCATGGACTATAAGAGGATTGCCAATACAAGAGACAGATGGCTGTGGACAGACATGATCACCAACACCACACGGCGTGGACTATAAGAAGATTGCCAATACAAGAGACAGATGGCTGTGGACAGACATGATCACCAACACCACACATATAGGGGCTGAGTGGTCTCGAGGTTGCCCGCCTCGAATGCTAGAGGTCTCGGGTTCAAGCCCCGGTGAGGGTCAGGATTTTTTTCACGTGGACTTCTAGTAACATAATTTCCCCTGGTCTCTGGGTAGTGAGATGGGACCCCCGTGTGTATTGTTGTGCACGTAAAAAATCCCTTGGCAGTTGGAAATCGAAAAAGAGTAGCCTAACGGTGCTGGCTGGGCAAAATTTCGAGTTAGCAATATACCCAAAGTATTTCAGGATCCTCGTTGGTGCTATGGAGTTGTGCACTGAGCTGAGATTCTCCGGACTCAGGCTTGAGTTAGGGGTAGAACGGAGCACTTATGGGTTACACCCGTGTGCCGTTATGTTGATCCGTCGACTAAACTAAACTAAACCACACGGTATGGACTATAAGAAGATTGCCAATACAAGAGACAGATGGCTGTGGACAGACATGATCACCAACACCACTTGGCATGGACTATAAGAGGATTGCCAATACAAGAGACAGATGGCTGTGGACAGACATGATCACCAACACCACTTGGCATGGACTATAAGAGGATTGCCAATACAAGAGACAGATGGCTGTGGACAGACATGATCACCAACACCACACGGCGTGGACTATAAGAGGATTGCCAGTACAAGAGACAGATGACTGTGGACAGACATGGTCACCAACACCACACGGTATGGGCTATAAGAAGATTGCCAGTACAAGAGACAGATGACTGTGGACAGACATGATATGATCACCAACACCACATGGTCTGGACTATAAGAGGATTGCCAGTACAAGAGACAGATGACTGTGGACAGACATGATCACCACCACCACATGGTATGGACTATAAGAGGATTGCCAGTACAAGAGACAGATGGCTGTGGACAGACATGATCACCAACACCACACGGTCTGGACTATAAGAGGATTGCCAGTACAAGAGACAGATGACTGTGGACAGACATGATCACCACCACCACATGGTCTGGACTATAAGAGGATTGCCAGTACAAGAGACAGATGGCTGTGGACAGACATGATCACCAACACCACACGGCGTGGACTATAAGAGGATTGCCAGTACAAGAGACAGATGACTGTGGACAGACATGATCACCACCACCACATGGTCTGGACTATAAGAGGATTGCCAGTACAAGAGACAGATGACTGTGGACAGACATGATCACCAACACCACACAGTATGGACTATAAGAAGATTGCCAGTACAAGAGACAGATGACTGGACAGACATGATCACCAACACCACATGGCATGGACCATAAGAAGAAAAATTGAACATGCAGAAGCATCTCTCCGTATCACAATCATACGATGTCTTGTTAGAATTTCCATATTGCAATTCTCAGGTCAAGTCAATGCACTTGTATGCATAGTAAATACAATATTAGAAATACTTCAAGTTCCTGGTCTGCAACAGAAATGGCCCTTCATGCGTCTGTAATCCTCCATATTATCTGCTATTTTAATTAAGGTGATATAGCTGATGCCGGCTTCCTGGCCTAGAGGTTAACGACTTTTCTCCGTAATCTCGTATACTCTCGTAAGTAACGTGACGACGGTGAGAATCAGCAGTGGTTCGAATCGCGTCGGAAACTTACGGGGTATGTGAGCCGGCCGCTCAGAAATCAATGGCAAACTACTGAGCGTAATCTTGCCAAGAAATCAACATACAGCTGAAAGATGCTGGTGTTGACAGCGATGTTCTGTAAAGGATATGCAAACATCTTTTTCTGATATAGCTGGTATTATTTGTTTCCCAGCTGTTTAAGCATGGTACATGATGGTGAAAAGACCATGTGTTCACATGTATCCACTGTGGACAAACATTTATAGCACGAATTGGCCTTATCAGTTACATTCGCTACTGCCATGGGTTGTAGTCATGCCTTTTTGAAGCACAATGTCACAAACTAACGTCTGTCAAAACGGCAAGGTGCCAATGAATGTTTAAACTTTCCACATACACCTTTGTCTTCCATTGCTTCTTTTGCCTATTATTTCTCACTTAAGGCCGATGTTTCTGTTACACCTTGTCTATTTAAATGCCCATTCATTTCTAATTTCCTGAGATTTTTCTTAGTGATCTATTAGCAGTATGCAGCTATTAATACCCTAGTGTTTGTATTCTTCTTTTCCCACAATGTTGTAATCATTATTTTCAGAAACCATATCATCACTACCTCCATTTTCTTCATGATTTCTCCACTCATTGTCCAGCATTCACATTCATACAGAAGAATATACCACACATGACCTTCCAGTAAGTGAAACTTCAGTAAATTATAGAATAAATAAGGTATTGAGGTCAGTATCAGAACTTGTGTGTGGAATAAATATGATACACAGTTGTAATTAACATCTGTTCACGCCATCAGGTGTGTATGAGGGTTTACGGTCCATGTCCTATATTGTTAGACCAACCAGCGCTTGATGGGTGATGTGGTCGATATCGTGCCGACCATCTTTACTTCCAAGAAAATTTCCTGGTGCCTGTTTTTAGGCTTGGCCGACCTAGTAGTCAAGGTGAATGGGGAATATAATTCATATTTATAGGGTATACAAACATAGCCACTGGGCTGCAGTGGCTTACATAATGACATAAATATACTCTAACTTTTCTGTGTGGAATAAATGCAGGACTAGAGATAAGTCACAGAACTTTTGTGTGGAGTAGCCATGGTACTAGAGATAAGTCTCAGAACTTCTGTGTAGAATGCATACAAAACTATAGATACATCACAAAACATCTGTGTAGAACACATACAGCACTATAGATAAGTCACAGAAATTATGTGTGGAGTAGCCATGGTACTAAAGAGAGATAAGTCACAGAACTTCTGTGTAGAATACATACAGCACTATAGATAAGTCTCAGAACTTCTGTGTGGAATTAATACAGCACTAGAGACAAGTCAGAGAACTTCTGTGTGGAATTAATACAGCACTAGAGACAAGTCACAGAACTTCTGTGTGGAATTAATACAGCACTAGAGACAAGTCACAGAACTTCTGTGTGGAATGAATACAGCAATATAAACAAGTCACAGGACTTCTGTGTGGAATTAATACAGCACTAGAGACAAGTCAGAGAACTTCTGTGTGGAATTAATACAGCACTAGAGACAAGTCACAGAACTTCTGTGTGGAATTAATACAGCACTAGAGACAAGTCACAGAACTTCTGTGTGGAATGAATACAGCAATATAGACAAGTCACAGAACTTCTGTGTGGAATGAATACAGCAATATAGACAAGTCACAGAACTTGTGTGTGGAATGAATACAGCAATATAGACAAGGCACATAGCTTACCTGTTTAATAAATATGGTACTGTAGTGGAGTCATCATAGCACACTTGCCCGCCTGTACGGTGGTCATGTGTTCAAATACTTTTCAGTGGGAATTTTTCCTAATCCCATGATTCCCCAGACTAAAATAAATAACCAGGATTTGTTCAAGGAAGTGAAGGCAGCCGGTAAGATTGTGACCCCATCACCTCTCGAATGCTGATGGGTTTATAAAAATATGGGGTTAGCAGCGATAGGTTAATGGCTAGATTCTGGCCTGCCATACTGGTCTCGGGTTCCACCCACACCAGGGCAGTTTCACATCTTTCAGTATTGACCTGGGATCCCGGGTGGACCCGGCCTAAAATGGGAACCTGGAAATGATAGTGAAATGTGGACAATGAGCAGACAAGCTGAAAAAACGTCAAATGAATGTGGAAATGTGGTTTCTGAGGAAAGTGCAAAGAATACCATGGATAGACAGAAAAACAATGATCAAGTCCTACAAGAAACAAATAAAAACTAAACTAATTAGAGAAAATAGACGTAGAGTCACAATTTTTTTGACATGAGAAGAACTAAATTGGAGAACTTGGTGACAACTGGCAAGATTGAAGAGAAAAGAACAAGGGGAAGGCAGAGAAGTAAATACCTGGATGGCTTGGCCACGTGGTATGGTCGAGACAAGAACACTGAGCTGATCCATGACACTGCTGATCATGTGAGATGGCAAAACACTTGTCGGCATGGCACATGATGATGACAACTTAACTTTACTCACCTTATATACTACACCGCATGGAAATGGGTTCAGTACTCACTTAGAAAATAACAGAATTTCTGTGTAGAATAGACACAGCACTAAAGATAGGTCACATAACTACTAGGAGAATGCATACAGCACTAGAGACAAGTCACATAACTACTGGGTTAAATAAACAAGTCACAGAACTACTGGGTTAAATAGACAAGTCACAGAACTACTGGGTTAAATAGACAAGTCACAGAACTACTGGGTTAAATAGAAAAGTCACAGAACTACTGGGTTAAATAGACAAGTCACAGAACTACTGGGTTAAATAGACAAGTCACAGAACTACTGGGTTAAATAGACAAGTCATAGAACTACTGGGTTGAATAGACAACTCACAGAACTACTGGGGTAAACAGACAAGTCACAGAACTACTGGGTTAAACAGACAAGTCACAGAACTACTGGGTTAAATAGACAAGTCACAGAACTACTGGGTTAAATAGACAAGTCACAGAACTACTGGGTTAAATAGACAAGTCACATAACTACTGGGTTGAATAGACAAGTCACAGAACTACTGGATAGAATAAACACAGCACTAGAGACAAGTCGAATAACTACTGGGTGGAATACATACAGCACTAGAGACAAGTCAAATAACTACTGGGTGGAATACATACAGCACTAGAGACAAGTAGTCACATAACTACTTGGTGGAATACATACAGCACTATAGACTAGTCACATAACTACTGGGTGGCATACATACAGCACTTATAGACAAGTCACATAACTACTGGGTGGCATACATACATCACTAGAGGCAAGTCACATAACTACTGGGTGGCATACATACAGCACTAGAGGCAAGTCACATAACTACTGGGTGGCATACATACAGCATTAGAGGCAAATCACATAACTACTGGGTGGCATACATACAGCACTAGAGGCAAGTCACATAACTACTGGGTGGCATACATACAGCACTAGAGGCAAGTCACATAACTCCATCCATCCATCATGTGCCATGCCGGTAAGCGTGGGCGGTCATGTTCTGCCATCTCACCCGATCACCAGAGTCGTGGATCAGCTCCGTGTTTCTGTCTTGACTATGCCACAAGGCCAAGCCATCCAGGTACTTGCTTCTAGGTCTTCCCCTTGGTCTGTTCCCCTCGATCTTACCAGTTGTCACCAAATTCTCCAATCCATTTCTTCTCATAACATGTCCAAAAAATTTTCATAATTCAAATTTTCAAAAAATTTCAAAATTTCAAAAATTCACATAACTACTGGGTGGCATACATACAGCACTAGAGGCAAGCCACATAACTACTGGGTGGCATACATACAGCACTAGAGACAAGTCACATAACTACTGGGTGGCATACATACAGCACTAGAGGCAAGTCACATAACTACTGGGTGGCATACATACAGCACTAGAGGCAAGTCACATAACTACTGGGTGGCATACATACAGCACTAGAGGCAAGTCACATAACTACCGGGTGGCATACATACAGCACTAGAGGCAAGTCACATAACTACTGGGTGGCATACATACAGCACTAGAGGCAAATCACATAACTACTGGGTGGCATACATACAGCACTAGAGACAAGTCACATAACTACTGGGTGGCATACATACAGCACTAGAGGCAAGTCACATAACTACTGGGTAGCATACATACAGCACTAGAGACAAGTCACATAACTACTGGGTGGAATACATACAGCACTAGAGGCAAGTCACATTATTGGGTGGAATACATACAGCACTAGAGACAAGTCACATTATTGGGTGGAATACATACAGCACTAGAGACAAGTCACATTATTGGGTGGAATACATTCAGCACTAGAGACAAGTCACATTATTGGGTGGAATACATACAGCACTAGAGACAAGTCACATTATTGGGTGGAATACATACAGCACTAGAGGCAAGTCACATTATTGGGTAGAATACATACAGCACTAGAGACAAGTCACATTATTGGGTGGAATACATACAGCACTAGAGACAAGTCACATTATTGGGTGGAATACACACAGAACTAGAGTCAAGTCAGATAACTACTGGGTGGAATACATACAGCACTAGAGACAAGTCACATTATTGGGTGGAATACACACAGCACTAGAGTCAAGTCAGATAACTACTGGGTGGAATACACACATCACTAGAGTCAAGTCATATTATTGGGTGGAATACATACAGGACTAAAGTCAAGTCAGATAACTACTGGGTGGAATACACACATCACTAGAGTCAAGTCATATTATTGGGTGGAATACATACAGGACTAAAGTCAAGTCAGATAACTACTGGGTGGAATACACACAGCACTAGAGTCAAGTCATATTATTGGGTGGAATACACGCAGCACTAGAGACAAGTCACATTATTGAGTGGAATACACACAGCACTAGAGTCAAGTCAGATAACTACTAGGTGGAATACATACAGCACTAGAGGCAAGTCACATTATTGGGTGGAATACATACAGCACTAGAGTCAAGTCACATTATTGGGTGGAATACACACAGCACTAGAGACAAGTCAGATAACTACTGGGTGGAATACATACAGCACTAGAGACAAGTCACATTATTGGGTGGAATACATACAGCACTAGAGACAAGTCAGATAACTACTGGGTGGAATACATACAGCACTAGAGACAAGTCACATTATTGGGTGGAATACATACAGCACTAGAGACAAGTCAGATAACTACTGGGTGGAATACACACAGCACTAGAGTCAAGTCACATTATTGGGTGGAATACATACAGCACTAGAGGCAAGTTAGATAACTACTGGGTGGAATACACACAGCACTAGAGTCAAGTCACATTATTGGGTGGAATACATACAGCACTAGAGTCAAGTCAGATAACTACTGGGTGGAATACACACAGCTCTAGAGTCAAGTCAGATAACTACTGGGTGGAATACACACAGCACTAGAGTCAAATCACATTATTGGGTGGAATACATACAGCACTAGAGACAAGTCACATTATTGGGTGGAATACACACAGAATTAGAGTCAAGTCAGATAACTACTGGGTGGAATACACACAGCACTTGAGTCAAGTCAGATAACTACTGGGTGGAATACATACATCACTAGAGTCAAGTCATATTATTGGGTGGAATACACACAGCACTAGAGTCAAGTCAGATAACTACTGGGTGGAATACACACATCACTAGAGTCAAGTCACATTATTGGGTGGAATACACACAGCACTAGAGACAAGTCAGATAACTACTGGGTGGAATACATACAGCACTAGAGACAAGTCACATTATTGGGTGGAATACATACAGCACTAGAGACAAGTCAGATAACTACTGGGTGGAATACATACAGCACTAGAGACAAGTCACATTATTGGGTGGAATACATACAGCACTAGAGACAAGTCACATTATTGGGTGGAATACATTCAGCACTAGAGACAAGTCACATTATTGGGTGGAATACATACAGCACTAGAGACAAGTCACATTATTGGGTGGAATACATACAGCACTAGAGGCAAGTCACATTATTGGTTAGAATACATACAGCACTAGAGACAAGTCACATTATTGGGTGGAATACACACAGAACTAGAGTCAAGTCAGATAACTACTGGGTGGAATACATACAGCACTAGAGACAAGTCACATTATTGGGTGGAATACACACAGCACTAGAGTCAAGTCAGATAACTACTGGGTGGAATACACACATCACTAGAGTCAAGTCATATTATTGGGTGGAATACATACAGGACTAAAGTCAAGTCAGATAACTACTGGGTGGAATACACACAGCACTAGAGTCAAGTCATATTATTGGGTGGAATACACGCAGCACTAGAGACAAGTCACATTATTGGGTGGAATACACACAGCACTAGAGTCAAGTCAGATAACTACTAGGTGGAATACATACAGCACTAGAGGCAAGTCACATTATTGGGTGGAATACATACAGCACTAGAGTCAAGTCACATTATTGGGTGGAATACATACAGCACTAGAGACAAGTCACATTATTGGGTGGAATACACACAGAATTAGAGTCAAGTCAGATAACTACTGGGTGGAATACACACAGAACTAGAGTCAAGTCATATTATTGGGTGGAATACACGCAGCACTAGAGACAAGTCACATTATTGGGTGGAATACATACAGCACTAGAGTCAAGTCAGATAACTACTGGGTGGAATACACACATCACTAGAGTCAAGTCAGATAACTACTTGGTGGAATACACACATCACTAGAGTCAAGTCATATTATTGGGTGGAATACACACAGCACTAGAGTCAAGTCATATTATTAGGTGGAATACACACATCACTAGAGTCAAGTCATATTATTGGGTGGAATACACACATCACTAGAGTCAAGGCATATTATTGGGTGGAATACACACAGCACTAGAGTCAAGTCATATTATTGGGTGGAATACACACATCACTAGAGTCAAGTCATATTATTGGGTGTAATACACACATCACTAGATTCAAGTCATATTATTGTGTGGAATACACACATCACTAGAGAGAAGTCACATTATTGGGTGGAATACACACAGAATTAGAGTCAAGTCAGATAACTACTGGGTGGAATACACACAGCACTAGAGTCAAGTCAGATAACTACTGGGTGGAATACACACAGCACTAGAGTCAAGTCACATTATTGGGTGGAATACATACAGCACTAGAGTCAAGTCAGATAACTACTGGGTGGAATACACACAGCACTAGAGTCAAGTCAGATAACTACTGGGTGGAATACACACAGCACTAGAGTCAAGTCACATTATTGGGTGGAATACATACAGCACTAGAGACAAGTCACATTATTGGGTGGAATAAACACAGAATTAGAGTCAAGTCAGATAACTACTGGGTGGAATACACACAGCACTTGAGTCAAGTCAGATAACTACTGGGTGGAATACACACATCACTAGAGTCAAGTCATATTATTGGGTGGAATACACACAGCACTAGAGTCAAGTCACATTATTGGGTGGAATACACACAGCACTAGAGACAAGTCAGATAACTACTGGGTGGAATACATACAGCACTAGAGACAAGTCACATTATTGGGTGGAATACATACAGCACTAGAGTCAAGTCAGATAACTACTGGGTGGAATACACACAGCACTAGAGTCAAGTCAGATAACTACTGGGTGGAATACACACAGCACTAGAGTCAAGTCACATTATTGGGTGGAATACATACAGCACTAGAGACAAGTCAGATAACTACTGGGTGGAATACACACATCACTAGAGTCAAGTCACATTATTGGGTGGAATACACACAGCACTAGAGACAAGTCAGATAACTACTGGGTGGAATACATACAGCACTAGAGACAAGTCACATTATTGGGTGGAATACATACAGCACTAGAGTCAAGTCAGATAACTACTGGGTGGAATACACACAGCACTAGAGTCAAGTCAGATAACTACTGGGTGGAATACACACAGCACTAGAGTCAAGTCACATTATTGGGTGGAATACATACAGCACTAGAGACAAGTCAGATAACTACTGGGTGGAATACACACAGCACTAGAGTCAAGTCACATTATTGGGTGGAATACATACAGCACTAGAGACAAGTCACATTATTGGGTGGAATACATACAGCACTAGAGACAAGTCAGATAACTACTGGGTGGAATACACACAGCACTAGAGTCAAGTCACATTATTGGGTGGAATACATACAGCACTAGAGACAAGTCAGATAACTACTGGGTGGAATACATACAGCACTAGAGACAAGTCACATTATTGGGTGGAATACATACAGCACTAGAGACAAGTCACATTATTGGGTGGAATACATACAGCACTAGAGACAAGTCAGATAACTACTGGGTGGAATACACACAGCACTAGAGTCAAGTCACATTATTGGGTGGAATACATACAGCACTAGAGTCAAGTCAGATAACTACTGGGTGGAATACACACAGCACTAGAGTCAAGTCAGATAACTACTGGGTGGAATACACACAGCACTAGAGTCAAGTCACATTATTGGGTGGAATACATACAGCACTAGAGACAAGTCAGATAACTACTGGGTGGAATACACACAGCACTAGAGTCAAGTCACATTATTGGGTGGAATACATACAGCACTAGAGACAAGTCAGATAACTACTGGGTGGAATACACACAGCACTAGAGTCAAGTCAGATAACTACTGGGTGGAATACACACATCACTAGAGTCAAGTCACATTATTGGGTGGAATACATACAGCACTAGAGACAAGTCAGATAACTACTGGGTGGAATACACACAGCAATAGAGTCAAGTCACATTATTGGGTGGAATACATACAGCACTAGAGACAAGTCACATTATTGGGTGGAATACATACAGCACTAGAGACAAGTCAGATAACTACTGGGTGGAATACACACAGCACTAGAGTCAAGTCACATTATTGGGTGGAATACATACAGCACGAGAGACAAGTCAGATAACTACTGGGTGGAATACATACAGCACTAGAGACAAGTCACATTATTGGGTGGAATACATACAGCACTAGAGACAAGTCAGATAACTACTTGGTGGAATACACACAGCACTAGAGTCAAGTCACATTATTGGGTGGAATACATACAGCACTAGAGACAAGTCAGATAACTACTGAGTAGAATACGTCAAGTCACATTATTGGGTGGAATACATACAGCACTAGAGACAAGTCACATTATTGGGTGGAATACATACAGCACTAGAGACAAGTCAGATAACTACTGGGTGGAATACATACAGCACTAGAGTCAAGTCACATTATTGGGTGGAATACATACAGCACTAGAGACAAGTCACATTATTGGGTGGAATACATACAGCACTAGAGACAAGTCAGATAACTACTGGGTGGAATACATACAGCACTAGAGACAAGTCACATTATTGGGTGGAATACATACAGCACTAGAGACAAGTCAGATAACTACTGGGTGGAATACATACAGCACTAGAGACAAGTCACATTATTGGGTGGAATACATACAGCACTAGAGACAAGTCAGATAACTACTGGGTGGAATGCATACAACTCTAGAGTCAAGTCAGATAACTACTGGGTGGAATACATACAGCACTAGAGACAAGTCACAGTATTGGGTGGAATACATACAGCACTAGAGACAAGTCACATTATTGGGTGGAATACATACAGCACTAGAGACAAGTCACATTATTGGGTGGAATACACACAGCACTAGAGTCAAGTCACATTATTGGGTGGAATACATACAGCACTAGAGACAAGTCAGATAACTACTGGGTGGAATACATACAGCACTAGAGGCAAGTCACATTATTGGGTGGAATACATACAGCACTAGAGGCAAGTCAGATAACTACTGGGTGGAATACATACAGCACTAGAGTCAAGTCAGATAACTACTGGGTGGAATACATACAGCACTAGAGGCAAGTCACATTATTGGGTGGAATACATACAGCACTAGAGTCAAGTCAGATAACTACTGGGTGGAATACATACAGCACTAGAGTCAAGTCAGATAACTACTGGGTGGAATACATACAGCACTAGAGGCAAGTCACATTATTGGGTGGAATACACACAGCACTAGAGGCAAGTCACATTATTGGGTGGAATACATACAGCACTAGAGTCAAGTCACATTATTGGGTGGAATACATACAGCACTAGAGGCAAGTCACATTATTGGGTGGAATACATACAGCACTAGAGTCAAGTCACATTATTGGGTGGAATACATACAGCACTAGAGTCAAGTCAGATAACTACTGGGTGGAATACATACAGCACTAGAGTCAAGTCAGATAACTACTGGGTGGAATACATACAGCACTAGTGTCAAGTCAGATAACTACTGGGTGGAATACATACAGCACTAGAGACAAGTCAGATAACTACTGGGTGGAATACATACAGCACTAGAGTCAAGTCAGATAACTACTGGGTGGAATACATACAGCACTAGAGTAAAGTCAGATAACTACTGGGTGGAATACATACAGCACTAGAGTCAAGTCACATTATTGGGTGGAATACATACAGCACTAGAGTCAAGTCACATTATTGGGTGGAATACATACAGCACTAGAGTCAAGTCACATTATTGGGTGGAATACATGCAGCACTAGAGACAAGTCACATTATTGGGTGGAATACACACAGCACTAGAGTCAAGTCAGATAACTACTGGGTGGAATACATACAGCACTAGAGTCAAGTCACATTATTGGGTGGAATACATACAGCACTAGAGTCAAGTCACATTATTGGGTGGAATACATACAACACTAGAGACAAGTCAGATAACTACTGGGTGGAATACATACAGCACTAGAGACAAGTCACATTATTGGGTGGAATACATACAGCACTAGAGACAAGTCAGATAACTACTGGGTGGAATGCATACAGCACTAGAGACAAGTCACATTATTGGGTGGAATATATACAGCACTAGAGACAAGTCAGATAACTACTGGGTGGAATACATACAGCACTAGAGTCAAGTCACATTATTGGGTGGAATACACACAGCACTAGAGACAAGTCACATTATTGGGTGGAATACATACAGCACTAGAGACAAGTCAGATAACTACTGGGTGGAATACATACAGCACTAGAGACAAGTCACATTATTGGGTGGAATACATACAGCACTAGAGGCAAGTCACATTATTGGGTGGAATACATACAGCACTAGAGTCAAGTCACATTATTGGGTGGAATACATACAGCACTAGAGACAAGTCACATTATTGGGTGGAATACATACAGCACGAGAGACAAGTCAGATAACTACTGGGTGGAATACATACAGCACTAGAGACAAGTCACATTATTGGGTGGAATACATACAGCACTAGAGATAAGTCAGATAACTATTGGGTGGAATACACACAGCACTAGAGTCAAGTCACATTATTGGGTGGAATACATACAGCACTAGAGACAAGTCAGATAACTACTGGGTGGAATACACACAGCACTAGAGTCAAGTCACATTATTGGGTGGAATACATACAGCACTAGAGACAAGTCACATTATTGGGTGGAATACATACAGCACTAGAGACAAGTCAGATAACTACTGGGTGGAATACATACAGCACTAGAGTCAAGTCACATTATTGGGTGGAATACATACAGCACTAGAGACAAGTCACATTATTGGGTGGAATACATACAGCACTAGAGACAAGTCAGATAACTACTGGGTGGAATACATACAGCACTAGAGACAAGTCACATTATTGGGTGGAATACATACAGCACTAGAGACAAGTCAGATAACTACTGGGTGGAATACATACAGCACTAGAGACAAGTCACATTATTGGGTGGAATACATACAGCACTAGAGACAAGTCAGATAACTACTGGGTGGAATGCATACAACACTAGAGTCAAGTCAGATAACTACTGGGTGGAATACATACAGCACTAGAGGCAAGTCACATTATTGGGTGGAATACATACAGCACTAGAGACAAGTCACATTATTGGGTGGAATACATACAGCACTAGAGACAAGTCACATTATTGGGTGGAATACACACAGCACTAGAGTCAAGTCACATTATTGGGTGGAATACATACAGCACTAGAGACAAGTCAGATAACTACTGGGTGGAATACATACAGCACTAGAGGCAAGTCACATTATTGGGTGGAATACATACAGCACTAGAGGCAAGTCAGATAACTACTGGGTGGAATACATACAGCACTAGAGTCAAGTCAGATAACTACTGGGTGGAATACATACAGCACTAGAGGCAAGTCACATTATTGGGTGGAATACATACAGCACTAGAGTCAAGTCAGATAACTACTGGGTGGAATACATACAGCACTAGAGACAAGTCACATTATTGGGTGGAATACATACAGCACTAGAGACAAGTCAGATAACTACTGGGTGGAATACACACAGCACTAGAGTCAAGTCACATTATTGGGTGGAATACATACAGCACTAGAGACAAGTCAGATAACTACTGGGTGGAATACACACAGCACTAGAGTCAAGTCACATTATTGGGTGGAATACATACAGCACTAGAGGCAAGTTAGATAACTACTGGGTGGAATACACACAGCACTAGAGTCAAGTCACATTATTGGGTGGAATACATACAGCACTAGAGTCAAGTCAGATAACTACTGGGTGGAATACACACAGCTCTAGAGTCAAGTCAGATAACTACTGGGTGGAATACACACAGCACTAGAGTCAAGTCACATTATTGGGTGGAATACATACAGCACTAGAGACAAGTCACATTATTGGGTGGAATACACACAGAATTAGAGTCAAGTCAGATAACTACTGGGTGGAATACACACAGCACTTGAGTCAAGTCAGATAACTACTGGGTGGAATACATACATCACTAGAGTCAAGTCATATTATTGGGTGGAATACACACAGCACTAGAGTCAAGTCAGATAACTACTGGGTGGAATACACACATCACTAGAGTCAAGTCACATTATTGGGTGGAATACACACAGCACTAGAGACAAGTCAGATAACTACTGGGTGGAATACATACAGCACTAGAGACAAGTCACATTATTGGGTGGAATACATACAGCACTAGAGACAAGTCAGATAACTACTGGGTGGAATACATACAGCACTAGAGACAAGTCACATTATTGGGTGGAATACATACAGCACTAGAGACAAGTCACATTATTGGGTGGAATACATTCAGCACTAGAGACAAGTCACATTATTGGGTGGAATACATACAGCACTAGAGACAAGTCACATTATTGGGTGGAATACATACAGCACTAGAGGCAAGTCACATTATTGGTTAGAATACATACAGCACTAGAGACAAGTCACATTATTGGGTGGAATACACACAGAACTAGAGTCAAGTCAGATAACTACTGGGTGGAATACATACAGCACTAGAGACAAGTCACATTATTGGGTGGAATACACACAGCACTAGAGTCAAGTCAGATAACTACTGGGTGGAATACACACATCACTAGAGTCAAGTCATATTATTGGGTGGAATACATACAGGACTAAAGTCAAGTCAGATAACTACTGGGTGGAATACACACAGCACTAGAGTCAAGTCATATTATTGGGTGGAATACACGCAGCACTAGAGACAAGTCACATTATTGGGTGGAATACACACAGCACTAGAGTCAAGTCAGATAACTACTAGGTGGAATACATACAGCACTAGAGGCAAGTCACATTATTGGGTGGAATACATACAGCACTAGAGTCAAGTCACATTATTGGGTGGAATACATACAGCACTAGAGACAAGTCACATTATTGGGTGGAATACACACAGAATTAGAGTCAAGTCAGATAACTACTGGGTGGAATACACACAGAACTAGAGTCAAGTCATATTATTGGGTGGAATACACGCAGCACTAGAGACAAGTCACATTATTGGGTGGAATACATACAGCACTAGAGTCAAGTCAGATAACTACTGGGTGGAATACACACATCACTAGAGTCAAGTCAGATAACTACTTGGTGGAATACACACATCACTAGAGTCAAGTCATATTATTGGGTGGAATACACACAGCACTAGAGTCAAGTCATATTATTAGGTGGAATACACACATCACTAGAGTCAAGTCATATTATTGGGTGGAATACACACATCACTAGAGTCAAGGCATATTATTGGGTGGAATACACACAGCACTAGAGTCAAGTCATATTATTGGGTGGAATACACACATCACTAGAGTCAAGTCATATTATTGGGTGTAATACACACATCACTAGATTCAAGTCATATTATTGTGTGGAATACACACATCACTAGAGACAAGTCACATTATTGGGTGGAATACACACAGAATTAGAGTCAAGTCAGATAACTACTGGGTGGAATACACACAGCACTAGAGTCAAGTCAGATAACTACTGGGTGGAATACACACATAACTAGAGTCAAGTCATATTATTGGGTGGAATACACACAGCACTAGAGTCAAGTCAGATAACTACTGGGTGGAATACACACATCACTAGAGTCAAGTCACATTATTGGGTGGAATACACACAGCACTAGAGACAAGTCAGATAACTACTGGGTGGAATACATACAGCACTAGAGACAAGTCACATTATTGGGTGGAATACATACAGCACTAGAGACAAGTCAGATAACTACTGGGTGGAATACACACAGCACTAGAGTCAAGTCACATTATTGGGTGGAATACATACAGCACTAGAGACAAGTCAGATAACTACTGGGTGGAATACACACAGCACTAGAGTCAAGTCACATTATTGGGTGGAATACATACAGCACTAGAGACAAGTCAGATAACTACTGGGTGGAATACACACAGCACTAGAGTCAAGTCACATTATTGGGTGGAATACATACAGCACTAGAGTCAAGTCAGATAACTACTGGGTGGAATACACACAGCACTAGAGTCAAGTCAGATAACTACTGGGTGGAATACACACAGCACTAGAGTCAAGTCACATTATTGGGTGGAATACATACAGCACTAGAGACAAGTCACATTATTGGGTGGAATAAACACAGAATTAGAGTCAAGTCAGATAACTACTGGGTGGAATACACACAGCACTTGAGTCAAGTCAGATAACTACTGGGTGGAATACACACATCACTAGAGTCAAGTCATATTATTGGGTGGAATACACACAGCACTAGAGTCAAGTCAGATAACTACTGGGTGGAATACACACATCACTAGAGTCAAGTCACATTATTGGGTGGAATACACACAGCACTAGAGACAAGTCAGATAACTACTGGGTGGAATACATACAGCACTAGAGACAAGTCACATTATTGGGTGGAATACATACAGCACTATAGACAAGTCAGATAACTACTGGGTGGAATACATACAGCACTAGAGACAAGTCACATTATTGGGTGGAATACATACAGCACTAGAGACAAGTCAGAAAACTACTGGGTGGAATACACACAGCACTAGAGTCAAGTCACATTATTGGGTGGAATACATACAGCACTAGAGACAAGTCAGATAACTACTGGGTGGAATACACACAGCACTAGAGTCAAGTCACATTATTGGGTGGAATACATACAGCACTAGAGACAAGTCAGATAACTACTGGGTGAAATACACACAGCACTAGAGTCAAGTCAAATTATTGGGTGGAATACATACAGCACTAGAGTCAAGTCAGATAACTACTGGGTGGAATACACACAGCACTAGAGTCAAGTCAGATAACTACTGGGTGGAATACACACAGCACTAGAGTCAAGTCACATTATTGGGTGGAATACATACAGCAATAGAGACAAGTCAGATAACTACTGGGTGGAATACACACAGCACTAGAGTCAAGTCACATTATTGGGTGGAATACATACAGCACTAGAGACAAGTCACATTATTGGGTGAAATACATACAGCACTAGAGACAAGTCAGATAACTACTGGGTGGAATACACACAGCACTAGAGTCAAGTCACATTATTGGGTGGAATACATACAGCACTAGAGACAAGTCAGATAACTACTGGGTGGAATACACACAGCACTAGAGTCAAGTCACATTATTGGGTGGAATACATACAGCACTAGAGACAAGTCACATTATTGGGTGGAATACATACAGCACTAGAGACAAGTCAGATAACTACTGGGTGGAATACACACAGCACTAGAGTCAAGTCACATTATTGGGTGGAATACATACAGCACTAGAGACAAGTCAGATAACTACTGGGTGGAATACATACAGCACTAGAGACAAGTCATATTATTGGGTGGAATACATACAGCACTACAGACAAGTCACATTATTGGGTGGAATACATACAGCACTAGAGACAAGTCAGATAACTACTGGGTGGAATACACACAGCACTAGAGTCAAGTCACATTATTGGGTGGAATACATACAGCACTAGAGTCAAGTCAGATAACTACTGGGTGGAATACACACAGCACTAGAGTCAAGTCAGATAACTACTGGGTGGAATACACACAGCACTAGAGTCAAGTCACATTATTGGGTGGAATACATACAGCACTAGAGACAAGTCAGATAACTACTGGGTGGAATACACACAGCACTAGAGTCAAGTCACATTATTGGGTGGAATACATACAGCACTAGAGACAAGTCAGATAACTACTGGGTGGAATACACACAGCACTAGAGTCAAGTCAGATAACTACTGGGTGGAATACATACAGCACTAGAGACAAGTCACATTATTGGGTGGAATACATACAGCACTAGAGACAAGTCAGATAACTACTGGGTGGAATACACACAGCAATAGAGTCAAGTCACATTATTGGGTGGAATACATACAGCACTAGAGACAAGTCACATTATTGGGTGGAATACATACAGCACTAGAGACAAGTCAGATAACTACTGGGTGGAATACACACAGCACTAGAGTCAAGTCACATTATTGGGTGGAATACATACAGCACGAGAGACAAGTCAGATAACTACTGGGTGGAATACATACAGCACTAGAGACAAGTCACATTATTGGGTGGAATACATACAGCACTAGAGACAAGTCAGATAACTACTTGGTGGAATACACACAGCACTAGAGTCAAGTCACATTATTGGGTGGAATACATACAGCACTAGAGACAAGTCAGATAACTACTGGGTAGAATACACACAGCACTAGAGTCAAGTCACATTATTGGGTGGAATACATACAGCACTAGAGACAAGTCACATTATTGGGTGGAATACATACAGCACTAGAGACAAGTCAGATAACTACTGGGTGGAATACATACAGCACTAGAGTCAAGTCACATTATTGGGTGGAATACATACAGCACTAGAGACAAGTCACATTATTGGGTGGAATACATACAGCACTAGAGACAAGTCAGATAACTACTGGGTGGAATACATACAGCACTAGAGACAAGTCACATTATTGGGTGGAATACATACAGCACTAGAGACAAGTCAGATAACTACTGGGTGGAATACATACAGCACTAGAGACAAGTCACATTATTGGGTGGAATACATACAGCACTAGAGACAAGTCAGATAACTACTGGGTGGAATGCATACAACTCTAGAGTCAAGTCAGATAACTACTGGGTGGAATACATACAGCACTAGAGACAAGTCACATTATTGGGTGGAATACACACAGCACTAGAGTCAAGTCACATTATTGGGTGGAATACATACAGCACTAGAGACAAGTCAGATAACTACTGGGTGGAATACATACAGCACTAGAGGCAAGTCACATTATTGGGTGGAATACATACAGCACTAGAGGCAAGTCAGATAACTACTGGGTGGAATACATACAGCACTAGAGTCAAGTCAGATAACTACTGGGTGGAATACATACAGCACTAGAGGCAAGTCACATTATTGGGTGGAATACATACAGCACTAGAGTCAAGTCAGATAACTACTGGGTGGAATACATACAGCACTAGAGTCAAGTCAGATAACTACTGGGTGGAATACATACAGCACTAGAGGCAAGTCACATTATTGGGTGGAATACACACAGCACTAGAGGCAAGTCACATTATTGGGTGGAATACATACAGCACTAGAGTCAAGTCACATTATTGGGTGGAATACATACAGCACTAGAGACAAGTCACATTATTGGGTGGAATACATACAGCACTAGAGGCAAGTCACATTATTGGGTGGAATAAATACAGCACTAGAGTCAAGTCACATTATTGGGTGGAATACATACAGCACTAGAGTCAAGTCAGATAACTACTGGGTGGAATACATACAGCACTAGAGTCAAGTCAGATAACTACTGGGTGGAATACATACAGCACTAGTGTCAAGTCAGATAACTACTGGGTGGAATACATACAGCACTAGAGACAAGTCAGATAACTACTGGGTGGAATACATACAGCACTAGAGTCAAGTCAGATAACTACTGGGTGGAATACATACAGCACTAGAGTAAAGTCAGATAACTACTGGGTGGAATACATACAGCACTAGAGTCAAGTCACATTATTGGGTGGAATACATACAGCACTAGAGTCAAGTCACATTATTGGGTGGAATACATACAGCACTAGAGTCAAGTCACATTATTGGGTGGAATACACGCAGCACTAGAGACAAGTCACATTATTGGGTGGAATACACACAGCACTAGAGTCAAGTCACATAACTACTGGGTGGAATACATACAGCACTAGAGTCAAGTCACATTATTGGGTGGAATACATACAGCACTAGAGTCAAGTCAGATAACTACTGGGTGGAATACATACAGCACTAGAGGCAAGTCACATTATTGGGTGGAATACACACAGCACTAGAGGCAAGTCACATTATTGGGTGGAATACATACAGCACTAGAGTCAAGTCACATTATTGGGTGGAATACATACAGCACTAGAGACAAGTCACATTATTGGGTGGAATACATACAGCACTAGAGGCAAGTCACATTATTGGGTGGAATACATACAGCACTAGAGTCAAGTCACATTATTGGGTGGAATACATACAGCACTAGAGTCAAGTCAGATAACTACTGGGTGGAATACATACAGCACTAGAGTCAAGTCAGATAACTACTGGGTGGAATACATACAGCACTAGTGTCAAGTCAGATAACTACTGGGTGGAATACATACAGCACTAGAGACAAGTCAGATAACTACTGGGTGGAATACATACAGCACTAGAGTCAAGTCAGATAACTACTGGGTGGAATACATACAGCACTAGAGTAAAGTCAGATAACTACTGGGTGGAATACATACAGCACTAGAGTCAAGTCACATTATTGGGTGGAATACATACAGCACTAGAGTCAAGTCACATTATTGGGTGGAATACATACAGCACTAGAGTCAAGTCACATTATTGGGTGGAATACACGCAGCACTAGAGACAAGTCACATTATTGGGTGGAATACACACAGCACTAGAGTCAAGTCAGATAACTACTGGGTGGAATACATACAGCACTAGAGTCAAGTCACATTATTGGGTGGAATACATACAGCACTAGAGTCAAGTCACATTATTGGGTGGAATACATACAACACTAGAGACAAGTCAGATAACTACTGGGTGGAATACATACAGCACTAGAGACAAGTCACATTATTGGGTGGAATACATACAGCACTAGAGACAAGTCAGATAACTACTGGGTGGAATGCATACAGCACTAGAGACAAGTCACATTATTGGGTGGAATATATACAGCACTAGAGACAAGTCAGATAACTACTGGGTGGAATTCATACAGCACTAGAGTCAAGTCACATTATTGGGTGGAATACACACAGCACTAGAGACAAGTCACATTATTGGGTGGAATACATACAGCACTAGAGACAAGTCAGATAACTACTGGGTGGAATACATACAGCACTAGAGACAAGTCACATTATTGGGTGGAATACATACAGCACTAGAGGCAAGTCACATTATTGGGTGGAATACATACAGCACTAGAGTCAAGTCACATTATTGGGTGGAATACATACAGCACTAGAGACAAGTCACATTATTGGGTGGAATACATACAGCACGAGAGACAAGTCAGATAACTACTGGGTGGAATACATACAGCACTAGAGACAAGTCACATTATTGGGTGGAATACATACAGCACTAGAGATAAGTCAGATAACTATTGGGTGGAATACACACAGCACTAGAGTCAAGTCACATTATTGGGTGGAATACATACAGCACTAGAGACAAGTCAGATAACTACTGGGTGGAATACACACAGCACTAGAGTCAAGTCACATTATTGGGTGGAATACATACAGCACTAGAGACAAGTCACATTATTGGGTGGAATACATACAGCACTAGAGACAAGTCAGATAACTACTGGGTGGAATACATACAGCACTAGAGTCAAGTCACATTATTGGGTGGAATACATACAGCACTAGAGACAAGTCACATTATTGGGTGGAATACATACAGCACTAGAGACAAGTCAGATAACTACTGGGTGGAATACATACAGCACTAGAGACAAGTCACATTATTGGGTGGAATACATACAGCACTAGAGACAAGTCAGATAACTACTGGGTGGAATACATACAGCACTAGAGACAAGTCACATTATTGGGTGGAATACATACAGCACTAGAGACAAGTCAGATAACTACTGGGTGGAATGCATACAACACTAGAGTCAAGTCAGATAACTACTGGGTGGAATACATACAGCACTAGAGGCAAGTCACATTATTGGGTGGAATACATACAGCACTAGAGACAAGTCACATTATTGGGTGGAATACATACAGCACTAGAGACAAGTCACATTATTGGGTGGAATACACACAGCACTAGAGTCAAGTCACATTATTGGGTGGAATACATACAGCACTAGAGACAAGTCAGATAACTACTGGGTGGAATACATACAGCACTAGAGGCAAGTCACATTATTGGGTGGAATACATACAGCACTAGAGGCAAGTCAGATAACTACTGGGTGGAATACATACAGCACTAGAGTCAAGTCAGATAACTACTGGGTGGAATACATACAGCACTAGAGGCAAGTCACATTATTGGGTGGAATACATACAGCACTAGAGTCAAGTCAGATAACTACTGGGTGGAATACATACAGCACTAGAGTCAAGTCAGATAACTACTGGGTGGAATATATACAGCACTAGAGGCAAGTCACATTATTGGGTGGAATACATACAGCACTAGAGGCAAGTCACATTATTGGGTGGAATACATACAGCACTAGAGTCAAGTCACATTATTGGGTGGAATACATACAGCACTAGAGACAAGTCACATTATTGGGTGGAATACATACAGCACTAGAGGCAAGTCACATTATTGGGTGGAATACATACAGCACTAGAGTCAAGTCACATTATTGGGTGGAATACATACAGCACTAGAGTCAAGTCAGATAACTACTGGGTGGAATACATACAGCACTAGAGTCAAGTCAGATAACTACTGGGTGGAATACATACAGCACTAGTGTCAAGTCAGATAACTACTGGGTGGAATACATACAGCACTAGAGACAAGTCAGATAACTACTGGGTGGAATACATACAGCACTAGAGTCAAGTCAGATAACTACTGGGTGGAATACATATAGCACTAGAGTCAAGTCAGATAACTACTGGGTGGAATACATACAGCACTAGAGTCAAGTCACATTATTGGGTGGAATACATACAGCACTAGAGTCAAGTCACATTATTGGGTGGAATACATACAGCACTAGAGTCAAGTCACATTATTGGGTGGAATACACGCAGCACTAGAGACAAGTCACATTATTGGGTGGAATACACACAGCACTAGAGTCAAGTCAGATAACTACTGGGTGGAATACATACAGCACTAGAGTCAAGTCACATTATTGGGTGGAATACATACAGCACTAGAGTCAAGTCACATTATTGGGTGGAATACATACAACACTAGAGACAAGTCAGATAACTACTGGGTGGAATACATACAGCACTAGAGACAAGTCACATTATTGGGTGGAATACATACAGCACTAGAGACAAGTCAGATAACTACTGGGTGGAATGCATACAGCACTAGAGACAAGTCACATTATTGGGTGGAATATATACAGCACTAGAGACAAGTCAGATAACTACTGGGTGGAATACATACAGCACTAGAGTCAAGTCACATTATTGGGTGGAATACACACAGCACTAGAGACAAGTCACATTATTGGGTGGAATACATACAGCACTAGAGACAAGTCAGATAACTACTGGGTGGAATACATACAGCACTAGAGACAAGTCACATTATTGGGTGGAATACATACAGCACTAGAGGCAAGTCACATTATTGGGTGGAATACATACAGCACTAGAGTCAAGTCACATTATTGGGTGGAATACATACAGCACTAGAGACAAGTCACATTATTGGGTGGAATACATACAGCACTAGAGGCAAGTCACATTATTGGGTGGAATACATACAGCACTAGAGTCAAGTCACATTATTGGGTGGAATACATACAGCACTAGAGTCAAGTCAGATAACTACTGGGTGGAATACATACAGCACTAGAGTAAAGTCAGATAACTACTGGGTGGAATACATACAGCACTAGAGTCAAGTCAGATAACTACTGGGTGGAATACATACAGCACTAGAGGCAATTCACATTATTGGGTGGAATACATACAGCACTAGAGACAAGTCACATTATTGGGTGGAATACACACAGCACTAGAGTCAAGTCAGATAACTACTGGGTGGAATACATACAGCACTAGAGTCAAGTCAGATAACTACTGGGTGGAATACATACAGCACTAGAGACAAGTCACATTATTGGGTGGAATACATACAGCACTAGAGACAAGTCACATTATTGGGTGGAATACATACAGCACTAGAGACAAGTCACATTATTGGATGGAATACATACAGCACTAGAGAAAAGTCACATTATTGGGTGGAATACACACAGCACTAGAGTCAAGTCAGATAACTACTGGGTGGAATACATACAGCACTAGAGACAAGTCACATTATTGGGTGGAATACATACAGTACTAGAGACAAGTCACATTATTTGGTGGAATACATACAGCACTAGAGACAAGTCAGATAATTGGGTGGAATACATACAACACTAGAGTCAAGTCAGATAACTACTGGGTGGAATACATACAGCACTAGAGACAAGTCACATTATTGGGTGGAATACATACAGCACTGGAGTCAAGTCACATTATTGGGTAGAATACACACAGCACTAGAGACAAGTCACATTATTGGGTGGAATACATACAGCACTAGAGACAAGTCACATTATTGGGTGGAATACATACAGCACTAGAGACAAGTCACATTATTGGGTGGAATACATACAGCACTAGAGTCAAGTCAGATAACTACTGGGTGGAATACATACAGCACTAGAGACAAGTCACATTATTGGGTGGAATACACACAGAATTAGAGTCAAGTCAGATAACTACTGGGTGGAATACATACAGCACTAGAGTCAAGTCACATTATTGGGTGGAATACATACAACACTAGAGTCAAGTCATATTATTGGGTAGAATACATACAGGACTAGAGTCAAGTCACATTATTGGGTAGAATACATACAGCACTAGAGACAAGTCACGTTATTGGGTGGAATACATACAACACTAGAGTCAAGTCATATTATTGGGTAGAATACATACAGGACTAGAGTCAAGTCACATTATTGGGTAGAATACATACAACACTAGAGTCAAGTCATATTATTGGGTAGAATACATACAGCACTAGAGTCAAGTCACATTATTGGGTAGAATACATACAGCACTAGAGACAAGTCACATTATTGGATGGAATACACACAGAATTAGAGTCAAGTCAGATAACTACTGGGTGGAATACATACAGCACTAGAGTCAAGTCACATTATTGGGTGGAATACATACAACACTAGAGTCAAGTCACATTATTGGGTGGAATACATACAACACTAGAGTCAAGTCATATTATTGGGTAGAATACATACAGGACTAGAGTCAAGTCACATTATTGGGTAGAATACATACAGCACTAGAGACAAGTCACGTTATTGGGTGGAATACATACAACACTAGAGTCAAGTCATATTATTGGGTAGAATACATACAGGACTAGAGTCAAGTCACATTATTGGGTAGAATACATACAGCACTAGAGTCAAGTCACATTATTGGGTGGAATACATACAGCACTAGAGACAAGTCACATTATTGGGTGGAATACATACAGCACTAGAGTCAAGTCACATTATTGGGTGGAATACATACAGCACTAGAGTCAAGTCACATTATTGGGTGGAATACATACAACACTAGAGTCAAGTCACATTATTGGGTGGAATACATACAACACTAGAGTCAAGTCATATTATTGGGTAGAATACATACAGGACTAGAGTCAAGTCACATTATTGGGTGGAATACATACAACACTAGAGTCAAGTCATATTATTGGGTAGAATACATACAGGACTAGAGTCAAGTCACATTATTGGGTAGAATACATACAGCACTAGAGATAAGTCACATTATTGGTTAGAATACATACAGCACTAGAGACAAGTCACATTATTGGGTGGAATACATACAGCACTAGAAACAAGTTGCTGAATTCCTGTATAGTATAAAAAGTTTATTAAGCATTGATTGGCACATACGCTTTGGGGAAGTAGTGAAAAGAAGTCAGTCTAGACCACAGCAAAGAAAGAAAGGCATACTGTAGATTTGGTTTTCACTACCTGACTGTTTGCCAGGCATTATTACTGTAAAGTGATCATGTGCTGAATGCATTGTAACTATGGAAGTCTGGAATGATGGGAAACCAAATGTTTCTAACCTGCTTGTGACACCCGAAGTCATTCGCTGGTTGCTTGGGCTATCTATGCTAGATTATTAACAGGTTCAGTGCCAAACAAACATGGATGGTGGAAAATGGGAAGGAGAGGTTTGTCACAGTTATGACCTAAATGTTGTTAATATGGTAGCAGACATGTTGTATTATATATCAAATTAAATCAGACTGCTTATTTAAAACTACTGTATTGGTATTTTAATTGAGACAATATTTTGCAATGACAACATTTTGGCATATATAAGCCCATGGCGGATGTAAGAAGTCGCTTAAGATGATTAATCATCCCATGGCACTGAATCAGTGAAATGTAGAACAGTGGAAGCACAGGCAGCATGACACAATATGAATAGTCTCTGAAGTTTCTCTCCTTCACTCAAGGTGAGGACAATAGTTCTTAAGAGCCATATTGATTTATGTACAGAAGCGAATTATGGATAATTAGCAGACAAGAGGAATTATGTAGAAGCCGTAGAAATGTGGTTTTATATAAGAGGGAATAGAACTTCGTTGGCAGATAGAAAGAGCAATGATGATATCTTGAAAGAAGTTAACTCACAAGAATAACTGGCTAGTCGCATCAGAAGAAGACAATTCATTCTTTGGGGTATGCAATGAGAAGAGGAAAGCTGCATTATGTCATCACAACGAGAAAGTCGGAGTGGAGGGAAGGCTAAGAGAGACGCTCCTGGACAGTTTGATATCATGGCATGAGGGAAAAATTAGTATCAGAAATGATTGGCAGCACACGAGACAGGTGTGTGGACAGACATGATCACCAACACCACACGGTAAGGACTATAGGAAGATTGGCAGTACATGAGACAGAGATGTGGACAGACATGATCACCAATACCACACGGCATGGACTATAGGAAGATTGGCAGTACATGAGACAGAGATGTGGTCAGACATGATCACCAATACCACACGGCATGGACTATAGGAAGATTGGCAGTACACGAGACAGAAGGTTGTGGACAGACATGATCACCAACACCACACGGTATGGGCTGTAGGAAGAAGTGGCTGTCATGAACACAAAGTGACAGTCTGATGAATGTGTTCAGGTAATATTTTGCAGTGACAACATTTCGACATATATAAGCTCATGGCAGATAGAAGAAGTCGCTTAAGATGATTAATCATCCCATGGCACTGAATCAGTGAAATGTAGAACAGTGGAAGCACAGGCAGCATGACACAATATGAATAGTTTGTGCAGTTTCTCTCCTTCACTCAAGGTGAGGACAATAGTTCTTAAGTGCCATATATGTTTATATATAACATAAGTATGCCATATATGTATATATGTGCCATAAGAGTTATTGTTGAATCATTTTAGCTTGTATGTGTTGAGGAATGCAAGGATTTTAAATCAGTGTTGTTTGAAAGAAACAGCTGCCCACCATGTTTCCCTTAACAGTAACAATCGAATTCACGGTTTGTTGCTACAGAAATGGAACCCTGCTCTTAGAGTGTGATGGGGCCTAACCTTGGTTATATATGTGACAGATACACATCTTGCTGTAACTCACTTTTGTGTAACTCTTACTGTTGTTGATACTGGCGACCACTGCCAGGTTTCGCTGCACTTTAGTTAGAACCATATGTGTTCAGTCTGTCCTGGCAAATGGTAACTGTCACCACAAGCTGTGTTGTCTGAACTGTCATTACATTTGTGTCACATGTATTAATTAGCTCTCTTTACAGTGATGTGACCCAACAACTGTCGTGAATTGTTTTGTTAATTTTGTTGCACACAAATCAGATGGTATATTAAATTGTCTTCATGATGCATATATCTGAATGGCCATTGTCTTCGTTAAATTGTTTCATTGTGTACTTGTTATTCAGTTGGATAGTTGAAACAGATACATGAGAATTAGGTGGATATAAAACAGAATTTAAAATATGGAGATGACCCGAAACACATTTTATCGGTTGCTCAAAATCTGACGCTGGGTCATAAATGATTTGCTAGTAGCATAACTACAACTTTTTAAACCATTCTCTGTCTGCTCCTGTGAATATATTAGGTTAAAAATAAATTTGAGATTAAAGCAACCTTGTTGAAGTGTAATTTATACACTGATTTCAAATGCAAATGAATATGTCCTGAAGGAACAAAGATAAAGTTACAACGAATGTCAGTTGTGTGTCAGTGAATAAATGGTAGTCTATATTCGTATTCATGTTTCATTTTGAATGTGTTTGACTGTCCTCAGAAATGATGTTGATTGCTCTTGTCAGTTTTCTGGTGTCTAAAGACGGAGTTTACATTTGTTAATGGCGCATATGTTGACTTGCTGTTTTACAAATTAATGTACTTTGAACAGTCATATAATAAAATTGCTAGTGTCAGTTCTGAAGATGGTATGGTGTTGTATTTGTTAGAGAGATCAGAATTGATTTCAGGAAACACAAGCTTCGATTCAACAATCAAACATAGAGAGCATCTGTTGGAATCCCTCTCCCCCCCCCCCCCCTTTTTCCTCTCTAGGACATGCTGGTGGGGTGGGAAACGAGCAGGCGGACAGTTTGGGTGGGTCTGCATCTCTTGGTGGGATACTGGTGCATGATAAGGCAGATGTGATGGGGGATCTTTAGGATCGTGTGTATGGTGCAGAAGAACGGGTAGATAGATCATCAGGGTCTGGAGAGAATGCTGCTGCAGGGAGTGACCAGAGGGTCTGGCCGATATTCAAAACTCCGCGGAAAGGCCAGAGGGACATCAGAGTGCTACCTGTACAATTAGTATTGGGTCTCTTCGCAGGCTGTTGAAGATGAGGATATGGCATATATAGAAATAACCATCATAATCATAGGCATCATCATCATCATCAACACGATCGTCATTACCACCAAAATGTCATCATAATCATTATCTGGTTAGTGCGAAGACTAGATGTTAAATTCACCGGATCATGCTCCACTGTATCCTGTTCTCAGCAATTCTCTTTATCTCAACCACTCTCTTTATCCCAACTCTAATTTATCCCAGAAACTCGCTGTATCTCAATAAATCTCTTTATCTCAGCAACTTACTTTATCTCAGCAACTCATCTTTATCTCAGCAACTCTCTTTATCCCAGCAGCTCATCTTTATCTCAGCAATTCTCTAAATCAAAGTAACTCTCTATAACTCAGCATACTGACCAATAAAAAGATGTCAATTGAAACGAGAAAAAGAGTGTTGAGGTGCTACATAGAACCTATACTTTTATATGGATGTGAAGCTTGGACAATGAGCAGTCACGCTGAAAAACATCTGATGGCTGTAGAGATGTGGTTTCTGAGGAAAATGCAAAGAATACCATGGACAGCCAGAAAGACCAATGAACAAGTACTTCAAGAAACAAATGAAGATCGTAAACTGATTAGAGACATTAGACGTAGACAGTCACAATTTTTGGGCATGTTATGAGAAGAAATAATTTGGAGAACTTGGTGACAACTGGTAAGATCGAGGGGAACAGACCAAGGGGAAGACCTAGAAGCAAGTACCTGGATGGCTTGGCTTTGTGGCATGGTCGAGACAGAAACACGGAACTGATCCACGACTCTGGTGATCGAGTGAGATGGCAGAACATGACCGCCCACGCTTACCGGCATGGCACATGATGGATGGATGGATACCTCAGCAATTATATCTCAGCAACTCATTTTTATCTCAGCAACTCATTTTTATCTCAGCAACTCATCTTTATCTCAACAACTCTCTTTATCTCAGCAGCTCATCTATCTCAGCAACTCTATATCTCAGCACCTCTCTATATCTCAGCAATTCTCTTTATCTCAGCAATTCTCTTTATTTCAGCAACTCTCTTTAGCTCAGCAACACTCTTTATCTCAGCAATTCTCTTTATCTCAGCAATTCTCGTTATTTCAGCAACTCTCTTTAGCTCAGCAATTCTCTTTATCTCTGCAACTCTATCTCAGAAACTCTCATTAGCTCATCAACTCTATCTCAGCAACTCTTTATCTCAACAACTCTATATCAGTAACTCTATTTATCTCAACAACTTTATCTCACCAACTTTATCTAACCAACTCTCTTATCTCAGCAACTCTATCTCAGCAAACCTATCTCAGCAACTCTTTATCTTGACAATTTTATCGCAGAAACTATCTTTATCTCAGCAGCTTTATCTCAGTAACTCTATCTCAGCAACTCTATCTCAGAAACTATCTTTATCTCAGCAGCTCTATCTCAGTAAATCTATCTCAGCAACTCCATCTCAGCAGCTCTATCCCAGCAACTCTCTTTATCTCAGCAACTCTCTCTATCTCAGCATCTCTCTTTATTTAACCCACTCTATCTCAACCACTCAATCCCAGCAACTCTCTTTATCTCAGCAACTCTATCTCAGCAACTCTATCTCAGCAACTTTATCTCAGCAACTCTATCTCAGCAGCTCTATCTCAGCAACGCTATCTCAGAAACTATCTTTACCTCAGCAGCTCTATCTCAGCAAATCTATCTCAGCAACTCTATCTCAGCAGCTTTATCTCAGCATCTCTCTTTATTTCAACAACTCCATCTCAACCACTCTATCCCAGCAACTCTCTTTATTTCAGCAACTCTATCTCAACCAGAGTTGTGCTCTAACGATCCTCCAATCGTGTGTGATGTACTCGTTTAATGGATGTCCCCTTTTTATCTTTCCCCTGTATTGTAACCGGCTCTGTGGCGAAGGGTTACAAGCTCAATTCGTAATCCCGCATACCGCGGGAAACACAGAAACACAGTTGCGGGCGATTTGGAAGCAGACCGTCTTGCGTTGGTTTCCATACAATGGTATGAGTACTTTTTTTCAGATAGCAATGACAAACTACCGAACGTTAACTTGCCCAGAAATCACAAACAGCCAAAAAATACTGGAGTTGACTGCGACGTCCTGTAAAGGATATGCAACTAACCGATGCTCATGTTAACGCAAGTTTAGTTTTAGTTTTAGTCGTTGGATCAACATCACAGCACAAGGTTTAACCCATAAGTGCTCCGTTTTCCTCCTAACTCAAACTTGAGTCTGGAGAAACTCAGCTCAATGCACGAGGTGAGGTTCCTGAAATACTTTGGGTAGATTTTTAACACGAAATTTTGCCCGGGCAGCGCCGTTAGGCTACTCTTTTTCGATTTCCAACTGCCAAGGGATTTTGTACGCGCGCAACAATACACACGGGCGTCCGATCTCACTACACAGAGACCAGGGGAAATTTTATTACTGGAAGTCCAGGTGGATGTTTTAAATAAATCCCGGTCCTCAACGGAGCCTGAACCCGGGACCTCCAGCACTCGAGGCGGACACCATACCTCGAGACCACTCAGCCCCCCCCCCCCCCCCTCCATCAGGTTGACGTACCTAACCCCATAGAGCCCTGGTGTGTTATCTCTCTCTCTCTCTCTCTCTCTCTCTCTCTCTCTCTCTCTCTCTCTCTCTCCCCCCCCCCCCCAATACATTTGTGATATCTTCCGGCTGTCTTCTCAGTAGGTATCTTTAATGGTACCTAAGAGATCTTCTCGGACCGAATCTATCGTGTCCCCATCGTTTTGATCTGTGCTATAAATATCTGCAGGAAAGCTTCCCCCTTTTCTTTGTCTGTTATCAAAGGAGAACCGTTATCTCTGCATATTGTATCTACTGTGGCATGATGCTCTTTCCTTTACATATGTCTGTGCAATGTCCAGATCTTTATCAGTGTTTTATCTCCTCCAATCTCATTCATAAAGTGTTCGCAGTTCGCTCAGTTGGTCTCTGCTGCACAGGTTTGAATTCCTCCATCTTATCCTTATATTTCTTTCTTTATTTCCTCTTGTGAGCTTTGGAGTGTCCGCCGCACTTTCTGTAACTGTAACTGCCGCTCTCTTTGAATTCGATGCCCGTTTACCTCGGAGGTCCACCATGGAGGCTGCACGTGAGTAAGTTTGCTAATGACCCTGCATGCCCTCTGAGGCGTTCCAGAATGGTGTCTTCCCTCACATATTGCATTCATTACGGACTCAAAGAGTATGATTAGTCATGTGGAGGAAGGGTGGTTTCTTGTGGAATGGGTTTCCTCGCTTTAGAGGTCACAGATTGTGAGAATTGTATGTATCTTTTGTCCCGGTTATGCGGGAGTGCGGGGGGAATGAACAGGCTGATAGGCTGGCAGGGAATGTACCTCTTGGTTGTAGATTACCTACGGACAAGGGGGAGGTGGTCGAGCGCCTTTGGGACCATGTAGAGAAGGCAGGGGAACAGATTGAGAACCCGTATGTGAACCCGGGGGACTGGCAGAGGTTCTGGAAGACTCAACACTGAGAGAAAACCAGAAAAACTTCAATCAGATAGCGGCGGGAACGATTATTATTATGACTCTTCGCTGGTTGTTGAACGAGGGGATGGAGTGCGCATGGGAATGTCCTGAGTGCAGTGATGTCGGTTCTTAACTCAACTAAACTCAACTTAATTCATTTTTAATGGCCTTACGTGCTCTCACAGCCTTGCTCTTGTTGGACTTAGAAATCAATACTGACCAGAGTAGATAGTTACTCCCACGATCACCCAGGAAGTCCATTTGACATCCAATATTGCCGACTGGGTAACGAATGCCAGGTCAATAGTCGTGCCTGCATCACCAGGCCTCATTCCCTTTCTCGTTGGCTTACCATTGTTTATGCAGACTACTTCTGAATCAGCCATGGCTTCCACAAGGGCATTTCCCTGTTGGTTTTCCCCTGTATTGTCCCACTTTCTGTTTCGTGCACAAATGAGAAGCCTACTGCCTGGGATCTCCCCCAGCTCCCTATCGTTATTTTGTGACAAAAGAATCTACCGCGGCATATACATTTATTAAGTTTTAGCTTAGACCCCAAATCTCTATCTTTATACCCTGCACCTTTCTTGCATTGTTATTCCACTGACTTAGGTCCAGAACCTCATGTTTTAACCTCTACTTCACTAGCAGACCCTGCCCATATCTCCCTTGTCCAGTCGGATTAATGTGGCTAACATGGCACGGGTAATCATCCCCATTCAATTCTTGCAACATGATGGCATTAAAGTCATAACACAGCTTCTCCAGTACAGACCCTCTCTGCCTGGCACTGCGACAATTCCAATAGCCCCACTTTTATATATTTAAATCCTAAGTGCTGTATTTCTCCCCTAAATCTCCTGTCCCCAGCCCTTCTATTTCTACGCTTTCTTCTCTCTCCATTCGACCGCCTTCTTCTCTTTACTCCATCTACACTGACCGCTGAAGATGATATCAAGCGTAGAGCATGTACTCCGTAGCTCCAGCGATGCTTCTTAGTTGTACGAGCTCGTAGTAGTAGTAGTAGTAGTAGTAGTAGTAGTAGTAGTAGTAGTAGTAGTAGTAGTAGCAGCAGCAGCAGTAGTAGCAGCAGCAGTAGTAGCAGCAGTGGTAGCAGCAGCAACAGCAGCAGCAGCAGCAGCAGTAGTAGTAGTAGTAGTAGTAGTAGTAGTAGTAGTAGTAGTAGTAGTAGTAGTAGTAGTAGTAGCAGCAGCAGCAGCAGTAGTAGTCTGGCTCAAGACACACCCCCCCCCCATCCAGCCCAACACCGCAAGGTATAATAGGCAGTAAATGACAGTTTTCATTTAGTATACCATTGCTGTCTGAACGTTGGGCGCTCACGCTATTTACTACACAATTTCCTAGAAATTAACGGCGACCAGCGCGATATTGACCACACCACAATCCAGCGCCGATAGGTCTAAGAATTTGAGTTAGTTGCATATCCTTTACGGACGTAGCAGTCAACCCCAGCATTTTCTGGCTGTTCGTGATTCCCGGGCAAGTTTACGTTCAGTAGTTTGCCATTGCTTTCTGAACGACCGGCACCCATACCATTTCATAAAAAAAAAAAAAGCATCTGTATTTCAAACGCGGTTTGCGGGATTACGAACTGCTTGCGTAACCACTTCGCAAGTCACATGTCGTGAAAGGTCCTTTACTCATTACATAACTTCGTATCACCGGAAGAAGCCTTCACCCACATGCAAATTTACAGATTTTATAAAAACTTGTCTTCAAATAAGATGTAGTATATCTCGTAAACAAGCACAAACGTGTGTTCAGACTAATTTCATTATTTTACGTCTGGCTTAAATTGTTAACGACTGTTCTTATTAACTGTTGGGTACAAATTATAGCTTTCCCTTCTCCGCATAAAGGTGACGTTTTTTAATAAATATAAAACATCTTGGTAAATTTGCTTTCAATTATTTTCAACAGAATTTGATTGAGAGTACAGCGATCTGTCGCGCCAGTTGTTTGCTCATGGAATCGTTAGGCTCGTCTATGGGCAAATATGGTGGCTGAATCATTGCAGGAGGTAATTATCGCATTTATCGTCTGCTGATTATAATTAGTCACAGGGGAACTAATGAGCTTTCTCGTGTAGCACAAGAACTAGTGAACTTTCATGTACAATGGTAATCAAGGAGTGAACTAGCGACATAAGTATATACACTACAGCACATAATTTAACTTTTAACATAATGTAACGTATAACAGAAATATGACAATATCAAATTGCACGACCTTGGTTAAGGAACGTTTCGTCGACAACACTGAATATGAAATAACAATGCTAGAGGTGTCAAATGTAGCGCTGTTTTAACTCTTAAAGGCTACGAAGATTTCGCCAAATAGTTCTCTCTCTACATCTTCATTTAGTCTTTAAAAAGTCTTAAAAGTCGAGAGGATCGATTTCATTGCACCGGGATTTATCCCATATGGCTCGGCCTCTTTCCGCAGGGTGACCTGCTGAAGCGTCGCACAAAGCACGAACTCCGTATCTCCAGCGACGAACCACAGGAGAGTCAGAGAAAAATGCACCCGTGCACCAAAAGACGTAGCCCGGAATCGAACCTGCAACCTTCAGAGCGTGAGGCAAACGGCTCGACCACTTTACCACGAAGACTCCCGAATCATCATCTAGTGCGAAGATGGTTAATTATTCCCACCGCTTTCCCATCTAAATTTATTTTTCAAGTGTGTAATAAAAGGGATATTTAAAATGTTTAATCAAGGGAAATCGAAACAAAAACATCTGAAGCGGTTAGCGCATCTCTGGACGCTTTTAAATGTCGACCCTAAATACTACATTCGAGACCTTTAAATGTCAATTTTAGTAGCTTTACAATTATGTCTTTCACTCTGTGTGTGTGTTTTTTTTAAATTTTTTTAAATTGCTCTAATCGTTGTTTGAGAGCTGGTCAGAATGCAACACAAAGGTCATCAGTGATACAATGACGTAGTTAACAAACGCAGATCGCACACTGGCACGAAACACAGAGATAAGATATAACCTCTCTAGAAAAGACACATATAACTAGGCTACACAGGACAAGCATAATAATATGAGGGTGCACAAAATCAACATAGGGAACGAACGTAACTCGCTAGAAAGCACGCATTACCACAGTACAGAGTACAAACATAACTGCTATTCTGCGCATATAATAACCAGAATACAGAGGGCGAACATAAGCACGACATTGGAAGCTCATAACGAGGTTATAGTAAGTAAGTAAGCAAATGACCCTTTTCACGCCTTAACTGACTCAGTTCCAAACAAATAATAAGATTGGACCAGACATGGTACACAATCAAATGGACAAGTATTAAACTGTCATTTACAGTACCTTGCGGTGTAGGACGGGGGGGGGGGGGGGGTATTGAGCCTATGGAATTAAGGTGGCATGGCTAGTGCAGTCATCACGAACTGTGCAGGTTAGAGTTTTCTTTGGGGTAGAAAAAACTCCACACCTTACCGAGGATTCGAACCCGGGTCTCCAGAAGGAGAGCCCGGTATTCTAGCCACACGGCCAGCCGATCCACGAACAAGTATTAAAATGTAAATTTCCGTTGATGCAGATGACACAGTATTGATGGCGGATAAATCAACAGACCTACAACAATTGTTGAACAGCGTAGCAACAGAAAGTGCAAAGAATATCAAGAAAACAGTAACAATGGTGATATCAAAGAAAATGGGGACACCAAAATGTGACATAGAAGGAGAAATTCTTAACCAGGTGGATAATTTTAAATATCTAGGGGCATTTATAACATCAGATGGAAGATGTACAACAGAGATTAAGAGCAGAATAGGGCAAACATGGCATGGCACTTGATGATAATGATGATGATGAGCAATGAAATTGCTGAAGTTGCCACGAAACAAAACAAATAACACGATGAACCTAATTTAGCGATATATCGTCCTTCTGTCCAAATGAATCAGTGAAAGGGCATATGGTGGTAGACCAGGTTGTACAGACATCCATCTAACCAACGACCAGATCAGGGAGATGCTGACAAGGGAGAACAAGAAACTCAAGATCACCAGTGCTGAGAGGATCATCGGAAAGAACAACAGCCCCTCCACATCTAACGTACAAGATGTGAAACGAAACACAGAAGACTCTTTGGATAAGATACTTGAACTGCTCAAGATCCAGACAGCCATGTACAATAGATGTTTTTGTTTTGAGTTTAGGTGTCTACTACGTCCGCCCGTTCCCTGGCATTGCAGCACACGGGACAAAACTACAGGTGCTCAGTTTCCCTGTGAAACCCGCCACAACACCACCTTCTCATGTTTTAATTGTCACCCCCTTGAAATTTTGTGTTTTAAGTAAAGTCTCGGGGTTTCTAAGAACCGTAGCCCACCGGACAAACCCGCAAGTGCTCAGTCTCACGCACACAAAAACAGGACAGATATAACCAACTCTTAGTTCATTCAGGAAAGTTTTTAAACTGATGAAAATAAACAGGTGGTAAACAATATCCATCTCAACTGACATTGATTTAGAGAGAAGGTGGGATCTGCTTCCCTAATTCAGCGGGGATTCACATCCGAACAAGTGCTCAATGGACTCCATTTTCAGGAGCAAAGCCGCAGGGCAATTCCTTATTTAGGAGGAAACCGCTCTGGTACTTGAGTCGTCAGGAACGAACTTTGGACACAACTTCTAGAGAATCACCGTACTGGCTCCACGGCCTTGTTCAGGAGTCAATCCGCGCCGATGTCATGCTCTACGGGTTGATGAAGGAGGGGATCCTTATCTCTAAGTCAACATCACGTGACCTGGAATGTTAATCACCGATTGATTGACATCCCCAACCAGGCTAATCAGTTATTGCGCGGACCTAAGAGAGAAGTGTCCAGGTAGCAGATCGTTTCCAGAAGCCCGCTCTTAACGCGGACATCTGTGTGTGTGTGTGTGTGTGTTACTCTGTGTGTGTGTGTGTGTGTGTGTGTCTGTTTCTCTGTGTGTGTGTGTGTGTGTGTTTCTGTGTGTGTGTGTGTGTTTCTCTCTCTCTCTCTCTCTCTCTCTCTGTGAGTGTGTGTGCTTCTTTATCTCTCTCTCTCTCTCTCTCTCTCTCTCTCTCTCTCTCAATGCTCGTGTGTGTGTGTGTGTGTGTGTGTGTGTGTGTGTGTGTGTGTATGTGTGCGCGCTGTGAGTGACACTTTCACGTATCCACAGGTAGCCCACAGACAATCTACAGGAGCAGTAACTCTAGGTCTAAACATCCCCAACTAGGCATGATGGATGAAGTCGAGGACACGCCGCTATCGGACACCGCCTGCACTGCATCCCGGCGTGACCGTTTGCAGGATGGCGATCTACTCACCAGCTCAGAAGGCCGACGGGTCCTGGAGATTATCTTCTTCGTCGCCCTGTCTGGAGGAATCAGCCTTCTTGGATCTATCGCCAATGTCATCAACATCATTGTTTTTATCAAACAGGTAAGCATTACAGGGTGTGACGGGATAGGGGAACCCCCCCCCCCCCCTATCAAAGGAGTTGTGAGGTGCCTCCTTCCCACCGCTAGCCTACGGGGCGGACACTCTTGGGTAAGGCTGTGTACCCGTTTATCTCCCGCCCCCCTCCCTCAATCAGGGTTACATGAAGCCAGGAGTGCAAGTGGTGGATGAAGTTGAAGAGCAGCCGACATATATTTGTTGTTTATGGTCTCCAATTTTCCGACAGTAGCCAGAAGATCTCTTTTTGAAGACAATGGTTGCGGTCATCGATCAGTCTGGTCACAGCTAAGAAGGAAAGCAATGGCAAACTACTTCATTTACAGAGGTCTAGAAAATACTGTTTCGTCAAATCCACGACTCTGGTGATCGTGTGAAATCGTGAAACATGATTGCCCTAGCTTATCCGCATGTCACGTAATGGATGGAAGTATTACTTCAGAACGGTACCCATGGCCATTTCCGTTATATCTATTGTAATCTTCCGTTGTAATGGCTGCCATCGCTGTACTGGTGCTTATGACGTATGTAAGTAGAGGTCACGAGATCTTCGATGAATGAATCGCCAAACAAGGAGAGGTAGAATCTGTAAGCTCTACTAGAGTACAATCACTAGTGACAAAATGGACGTTGCGGCTAAAGGATTCATCAGCATACGAGCAATACATGTACACAGACACAACTACATGAAAAACTACACACACACACACCCACACACACACACACACACACACACACACACAACAGTTACTCATATGTGTCCTTGTTATGGACTTGGCACGTGTGTGGTTGAGTACCACGTCCGTGTGTTACCTGTGGATTCGTGAAAGCGTCCCCTAGAGAACTTTAGAGAACATTTTGAATGGACCAATCAGTCTGCCCTTTTCAATGCCTAGCATTCAGTTCTGTTAGTTGAGAATGGTTGATTGCCACAGTGGGTTTTAATTCCAGTGTAGGTTCAGCGCTTTATCATTCAGGTTGTCTGATCTCTCTCTCTCTCTCTCTCTCTCTCTCTCTCTCTCTCTCTCTCTCTCTCGCTCTCTCTCTCTCTCCCCCCTCTCTCTCTCTCTCTGCAGAATATCAGACGGACCTCCGTGCCAACTTTTAACCGTTTGAAAATAAAGTTTGCACGTTCGTTCTCTCTGTATGTCTCTCTCTGTTTCTCTATCTCTCTATGCCTCTCTCTCTCTCTCTCTCTCTCTCTCTCTCTCTCTCTCTCTCTCTCTCTCTCTCTCTCTCTCTCTCTCTCTCTCTACAGCAGTTGTTACATATGTGCTTTTCCGCAGTCTGGACAATGACCAACCTAAAAACGGTGGAGTGAACATCACCTATCCAGGTCTAATCTCAGCCAGCCCGCGTGTGCTGTGCTGAATCAGGCCCTGCTTACATCCACATATATCTTTCCGCAGATGTGAAGTATCAGTACTAGACCTGCACACCCTTTATCTGTGCCCAGGGCTTCATGCAGATTGTTCCTGGTCCACGGTCACTCGCAGATATGACTTGGCCTGTTGCACCTCGAGCATGTTCGCAATCTCTGGAAGGGCCAGGATGTATCTCATGAATCGCATGCACACTGCCGGTATGTCCCTTCTACATCCCAGGATCATCCGGGTACCTTAATTCTGTTTACGCTTTTCCTGAATTAACACGAGTTGACATTTGTTTTTTAATTGACTGCATGCTGATCTGTTAGCGGGTCGTTGTACACCACACGAGATTCTTGACTGGTTTCTCTGTGGTCGTGCGAATTACTTGGTTTGCCACCATGAACGCCTCTGCCGACGTCTTGTCATTCATGATCGACAAAATAATTTTACTTCTAAGGTTGAATCTCATTCTGCTGATCTAGACGTAAAAGCATGTTACGGGCATGTTCTTGGTTTGCTAATGAGCTTGTCGCTGCAGCTAACTCGTTGTCGTGAGTAATGGAAGGGACGCATGTAGTAAACGCCGTCAGTTGCAGGGCGATTGCAGTAATCAATAAAAAGTGCCTGAACATCGCCCCAAATGAGGTAAAGCCAGACAAGAGCGCTACACAGGGTGCTAAATAAGAATAGTCAACCTGCATATACAGGCCTGTGTTTCGTTGATTGCTACACGCTGAGGGAGATACTGAGTAAAAGATCCGTGCACTCATAAACTGAATGGTTCGATGTGTAGTGAAGCTCTGAATCAGTTAATGTTCGTTGCCGCTGTGACAACTAAGATGTATTCATGTTGTTTGTCATATCAAGGGTTTCTGTGACTCCGTCAACATCAGCCTGCTGGGCCTGGCTATCTCGGACCTGGGAGCCCTGTTGACTCTGGTGTGGATGAGTGTCTGCTTTAACCCGCTGTTCCGCTACTCCACCATTGGCTTTGATTCCGTCCAGGTGCAGTATCTAACGGCAGGTAACCGGTAGTTTTGCAGTCATATTCTTCTACAGTCCAGTCGATTTGAAATTTGTATTTTCCACTTTTGAGGTGAATAATTTACACCTAATGATGCACCTTATATGATTTTAAAAAATTGATCTGGGCTATCAGATCAAGATAGTTTAACGTCAGGAGATGGCCTCCTCTTCTTCTTCTTCTTACTTCTATTCTTCCTCTTATTTCTCCCCCTCTTCAATTTCTTCAACTTCTTTCTCATCCTCTTTCTCTTTTTCGCCCCTTCTTCCTCCTCATCATCCTCCCACACCTATTTAGCTTTCAAATTTACTTATTCACTGATTAACTCTCACTTACTCACTCACACGCTCTTTTACACACCGACTGACTGACTGACTGACTGACTGACTGACTCACATGTGGATATATTTGCTTCCATAGGATGGCCTCACGTGTGTTTTGCCAGAATCACCAGCTGGGTCACGGCCTTCATCACTTTCGAGAGGTGTGTCTGTATCGCCGTGCCCCTGAAAGTGGGCAGCATCATCACACCCAAGCGCACCTGTGTCACCATTATCTGCATCTATATATTCATGTTTGCCAGTGTCGTTCCAGTATTCTCCACCATTCACATCGCCTCAACGTTTTACCCTGAGCACAACCGCTCTTTGTACGGTCTCTACTACGATTCCAACGGTCCAGATGCAGAAAATTTGTCATTTTCAATTACTGTTTTTGCGCAGTTAAGTTCTTTTATCATTGTTATTGTCTGCACTGTCGTACTCATTCAACATTTACTGGTAAAGTCACAATGGCGACGTAGGGTCACGTTATCCGTCGCCTCTGCCGCTCATAACTCCACGTCAGCTCGTGACAAAAGAGTTATGAAAATGGTCGCCTTTATTTCTTGTATCTTTATTTGCTGCTTTCTACCGAGCGCTGTTAATCTGATCATGATGATTCATTTGTCTCCCGAATACAGCATCGTCGGTTCGCAGCAGAACTCTTTCCAGGTCTCCTGGTCTATCTTGAATACGATAGAAGCCGTTAACAGTTCAGTGAATATTCTTGTCTACTACAACATGAGCTCCAAATTTCGGGCAGGTCTGAATCAGCTCTGCGGCTGTACAAAGTTCTCTGGCAAAAGTACATAGCCACATTTAATGTGCCAGCGGGGGGATTTGAGGTGTTGTGAAGGGAAGTGTAGAAGTTGTTTACTGAGTAGTAAAGCAAAGATACTCGCCAGTCAACGCCGAACTGATACATTTAATCGTTGCGTGTTGGTGGATTTATTGCGGAGGAGATAGAAGCACCAATGGCTAAGTACGAAGTGCAATCGTGATAACTCATATTGAGCTGAAGTGAATTTAGGAGATACAGCTGAATGTAACTTTGGAATTGGTAACATGACTGCTAAACATTTGCTGCAAGACGATCTAACATTTGCAGAACGGATAAAATCAATCTGGACAAACTGTGTAGATGTCAATAAGCTTATTTTGACTGCTGTTTTCCTTAAGTATGCTCATATTGATGTCTGAACTTGTACGAAGAAGAAGAACTACGAGTAAATGCGAGACCAGTTGTGTGCACACCTCTCGCGTGTGTAATTGCATGGCGATTGGAAATTACTGCTTCTAAACCACCACCAGAAGTTCATGCAACAAAACAAAACAAAAAATTACATGAAACTAAAGTAACAACGTTAAGGCATGCAATTATGGAATCACGCGAAATAAACATAAGCAAGCAGAATTAGATGAAATATGTGATACTTACTCAGAAACTTCTGAAATTTGTGGTTACGCTTATTACCCTTAAAAATCACAGCTCGGTGATAATATGTCGAGAGCCGAACACAGACTCATGCTGTTGTGGTGGTCAACGATCAGGCGGCCAGACTGGCTGGGTCTGCACCGCTGGGTCGCGTTTTTGGTGCACGATAAGGCAGATGTGGGTCAGGGACCTTAAGGTTTAGGCGTACTGTGTGGAAGAACAGATAAATCATCATAACCTGAGAGGAGTCCTGCGGCAGGGTGTGATCACAGGATCTGACCGACACAGGGACTCCAAAGAAAGGCCAGACGGACACAGCCAGACTCAAATTTCATTGTGAGTTAGACGGAGTAACGTGGGTGGGAGTATCATGGTTTGAAGTAAAGCTGCCATGTTCTGTTGTGTGATAATCCAGAAAGTATTAAACTACTGTTACACATGTGTTACGTACTGTACTCTGTGTTGACTCCAGTGCAGTATCATCATCATGTGCAACACCGCATCTCACACGATCAGCAGTCTTGTGTTAAGTCTGTATTTTTGTCCCGGTTATGCAAAGGGGTCAAGCCCTCCGGGTGTTTATCGCTCTTCCTTCCCCTTCAAGTTTACCAGTTGCCACCAAGTTTAATAGTTTATCCCTTCTCATAACGTCCCAAAAATGTCCGCGTCTAATTCCTTTAATAAATGTCACTGTTTTAATGTGTTTCTTGAAGAACTGTCTCATTCGATTTTCTTTGCGTTCATGGTATCCTTGTCATTTTTATCAGAAACCATTTGTCCTCTGCCATAAGATGTTTCTCGGCTTGTCTGCTTATTATTCATGTTTCTCATCCATATAACAGTATGGGTTCTATATAACACTTCAACACTCTTTTTTTTTTTTTTGCCATTGCAATTGATAACTTTTTATTTGTCAGTGAGTTTATGCAAAAGACAACCGTTACCGTGGCGATTCTTGTTCTAATCTCTTCAAGAAACCTTCCATGAGATGTTATTGCTGTTCTGAGACAGTTGTACCGATGCACTTATTTAAAAATGTTCCTATCGACACGAAAGTTGCACTGTGACGATTCTTTCTTCTTGGAGATTTACCACAGTCTCTGTTTTCTTACAATTTAATTCTAACCCTTGTTGTACACAGTATATAATAATCGGATCCACTAAATGCCACAAATCCTGTTCATTGCCTGCTATCAATACTGCATCATCTACATATGTAAGTGTAGTATACATATTATTAGCAGAGCAGGATATTAGATTTCAATTACTAGAAAGTAGAGCTGATATAATACTTCCATATAGTACGCTACATGTCAGTTCTTGTGTGGTACGTCAGATGTCACCGTTTATATATTACATAAGATGTCAACATCAATATAGTACATCAGATGTCATCTTCAATATAGTACACAAGATGTCAATTCCAATATAGTACATCAGATGTCATCATCAATATAGTACACAAGATGTCAATTCCAATATAGTACATCAGATGTCAACTCCTATATAGTACATTAGATGTCGCTTAAAAGTCGCCTTCATTGCACCGGGTTTTATCCCATATGGCTCTGTCTCTTTCCGCAGCACGGAAAGCGTCGCACAAAGCACGACCTCCGTAGCTTTTAGCGACGACCCACAGGAGTCTCCGAAACATTCAACACGTAAACCGAAGGACGCGGCCCGGAATCGAACCCACAACCTTCGGAGCACGAGTCAAACGGCTTGACCACTTCGCCACAGAGACATTAGATGTCACCTCCTATATAGTACATCAGATGCCATCTCCGATATAGCACATCAGATGTCATCTTCAATATAGTATATCAGATGTCATCTTCAATATAGTACATAAGATGTCATCTTCAATATAGTACATCAGATGTCAACTCCAATATAATACATCAGATGTCAACTCCTATATAGTACATCAGATGTCATCTCCTAAATAGTACATCAGATGTCATCTTCAATATAGTATATCAGATGTCATCTTCAATATAGTACATCAGATGTCAACTCCAATATAATACATCAGATGTCAACTCCTATATAGTACATCAGATGTCATCTTCAATATAGTATGTCAGATGTCATCTTCAGCATAGTACATCAGATGTCATCTTCAGTATAGTACATCAGATGTAGTCTTCAATCTATTACATCAGATGTCATCTTCAGTATAGTACATCAGATGTCAACTTCAGCATAGTACGTGAGATGTCAATTCCTACATCAGACGTCAGTCAGCTTCCATATAGTGCTATATTTATTGTACATCAGATGTCAACTTTTACATAGATAAAATACTAATTCCAATATAACAGAACAGTATTAACTGCCATGTTAGATTTCGGATGTCAACTTTCATATAGTAGACCAAATGTTAATTCGTACACAACAGAACAGATGTCAACTCCTACGTAGTCGATCAGATGATGTCTATGAGGGCTTACAGGATTAACAAGAGATAGTGGCGGTAGCTCTCGACTTGGAGGATGCACGTAACAGGGTTAGGTATGATCGGTTGACACACACACTGTTGGACATGGAGGTCTGCCCTTGCCTTGTCAGATGGGTTGCTGCAGTCCTTTATGAGCGTAAGGTTGCACTGCGCATGGGTTCCTGGACGTCTGACCCCTGTACTATTACACCTGGGTTGCGGCAGTCCTTTATAAGCGTAAGGTTGCACTGCGCATGGGTTCCTGGACTTCTGACCCCTGTACTATTACACCTGGGTTGCGGCAGTCCTTTATGAGCGTAAGGTTGCACCGCGCATGGGTTTCTGGACTTCTGACCCCTGTACTATTTTATACCTGGGTTGCGGCAGTCCTTTATTAGCGTAAGGTTGCACTGCAGATGGGTTTCTGGACTTCTGACCCCTGTACTATTATACCTGGGTTGCGGCAGTCCTTTATTAGCGTAAGGTTGTACTGCAGATGGGTTTCTGGACTTCTGACCCCTGTACTATTAGTATTATACCTGGGTTGCGGCAGTCCTTTATGAGCGTAAGGTTGCACCGCACATGGGTTTCTGGACTTCTGACCCCTGTACTATTACACCTGGGTTGCGGCAGTCCTTTATGAGCGTAAGGTTGTACTGCGCATGGGTTCCTGGACTTCTGACCCCTGTACTATTACACCTGGGATGCTGCAGGGATCTGCCATGTCCCCAGTGCTCTTTAATGTCTATATCAGCGAAGACGCAGATAATAAGACACCAGGTGTGGGTAGAATCTTGACATTTGCAGATGATGTGCTGGTGTACAGACAGGGCAGAGGCAGGAAAAGTTTGGCTGCAAACTTACAGATGGCAGTAAACAGGGTGGCGGGGTGGTGCAGGAATGCAGGGGCCGTTATAAACCTAGACAAGGCTTCGGTTGTGTGGTATCCCTGGAAACCGGATTGGGAAGGCAGATGTCCCATGTATTGTATTGAATGGATGTCCTCTTAGTAGAGAGAGTAAATTGAAGTACTTGGGTATCACCTTCGACAGGTGTAAGTCTTTTAAAGACACTCTGGGCCGACTAGAGCTGTGTGACACTTTGGGCAGACACTAGTCTGTGTGACATCCTGGACAGACACTAGTCTGTGAGACATCTTAAGCAGATAATAGGCTGGTGAATGAAGGGAGGATCAACCATGGTCACCACTGGGTAGAAGCCTACCTAAGAAGCCCATTCATAATATGCCACAATACTGGGAGTGTCATTGAACTTCACTACCATGATGGTAGACAATTCAGCACCTACATCTTGCACACACTATCTATCTGGAGAGATCACAAACACCCTGGGAATGAGTGTGCTGCTGGCCTGCCCGGAGTCAAGTCATCATCTCGCCTCAGTTCTTCCAATCATACAAGTCTTCTTCTCCTCTTTCCTGTGGGTGGGTGGGTGGGGAGATTTGTGTGAGGGGTGTTTGGGTGGGGATGTGAATGGGGGGACATGTGTGTGTGTGGGGGGATGTATATATGGGTGGGGTGTTGTGTGGGTGGGGAAGGTGTGAATGGGTGTGGAATATGCGGTTGGGTAAAGGATATATGTGAGGGTGGGGATGAGTGTTTGGCTGGCTGGTTGGGGTGTGTGAGTAGATGGGAGATGTATGTGCTGACGGGTTGGTGGGAGATGTGTGGGTGTGAGTGGTTGAGGGATGAGTACGTGAGTGGATGGATGTGTGTGGGGGATGAGTGTATGGGTGGGGGATGTGTGTGTGGGAAGATCTGTGTGGTTGGGGGATGTGTGCGGGGGTATATATAGGTGGTAGGGTGTGTTTGGGTGGGAGGTGTGATGTTGTGTGGGGGATGTGTGTATGGGGGATGTGTGTATGGGGGATGTGTGTATGGGGGATGTGTGTGTGGATGGGGAGATGTATGTGTGTGTTGTGTTGCTAAGGGATGTGTGATTTAGGGATGGGTGACTAGGGGGTTGGTGGGTGGAGGATGTGTGTGTGCAAGTGGGGGAAATGTGGGTGAGTGCAGGTTTTGTGTGTGGGTTGGCGAGGATATTTGTGTGGTTGGGCGATGTGTGTTTGGCTAGGTGGTTGGGGGTGTGTAGGTAGGGGGATGTGTGGATGATGTATGTATGCCTGGGGGTATGTGGGTGTGGAGTGGGAGATGTGTGTGGGTGGGGAGATGTGTAGGTGGGTGGGGGAATGTATGTGTGCCTGGGGGATGTGTCTCATAACATGGTAATACGCATTGTTTATGTTTACATTCTTTTGACGTTTTTTTCCCTATGTGAATGTATTATGCTCTATTGATGAAAGAAAGATGAGTGATTGGAAGGGCCAAATGTAAGACAGGCCTGCATGCCCAATTTGTTACCCTTTGAAAATAAAATTTGGTCGTTCCCCCTCTATCTCCCAAAGTGGCACAGGCCCCTAATCAACTCACCCCCAGCCCACCCATCCTTCCCTAATCCATGCAGCTCCATCCACGTTCCCCCATATTATTAATTTGTTTTTAATTTTCTTCTAAGTAAAATAATAACAAAAAGCAAGGGTCCCTTCTACATGCCTAAGGCACACTGGGAATAAGGGGCTAGATCAATGTGTTTTATTTAACAAATGTATATGTAGACCCAACGGCCCTACGGTCAGTATCATACAGGCTGCCTTTGCTTTCCAAGATATTTCCTGGTGCCCATTTTAAGCTGGGTCCACCTGGGAGCCCAGAGGTCAAGTGTTAAACAAAACTCCAACTTGCCCTGATATGGACCGAACCCATGGTCACCAGGGAGGCAGGTGAGCACCTAGCATTTTCTAACCTCCGCTACCTTTTTTTTTTTGCCCTGTGGATTGTAGACACAGACCTTTCTACTTATACAGGATGTATTTTTAATGACTGTTCTGTGTTTGAATAAATTGCAGATCCAAGTTTTGTATTTACCTATTATGTTGCATGAACTTTACAGAGGGTGAATACAAAACTCGGACCGGCAATATTTTCAAACACTGCACAGTCATTAAAAATACACCCTAAACTATTCTCAGGTTTTCTTATTGTATGGTCTATCCAGCGCCAGCATTTCTTCCTCACACCTTGGTTCACTGGTATTTGTCTAGTTCTCTCCACTGGTGAGCTTGTTACACTATTCAGGTACAAGAGTGACCGACTCAAACTGATGAGTTTCTACAACTAAGTTTCTGGAAATGGTCTGGGAAGATATGGCAACAAGGAAAGTTAATGACCACCTCAATTCATATGTTACGTTATGGTCTGTAATATAATGAAACATAATGCTTCAAAATGATCTGGGAAGATATAGTAACAAGGAAAGGTACTGGCCAGCTCACCTACTATGTTATTTCATGGCCTAGAGTATGTCAAAACCTAACACTTGACTCTCCATAGGCAGCATCTGCTCTGAGACTACCTTTACAACAACTAACAACAGCTACCTAGCATACGTTCCACCGAAACAGCACAATGACAAACAGTGATAGATTACAACTAAAATAGAACATGCATAACAAAAACAAGCATTGCCAAAACTGCACAGACAATCCATATGAGGTATATAAATTCACCTTTATTCTCTGTTTGACTCACACAACATCTGGGGGACTTGTATATCAGCATATACTCACAGCCTATCCAGTCTTTCACAGCCACTTCATATTAGTTGACTTATTATTTACACGTTTTGCAATGAGAACAGTAATAGATTTTTCCATTCACTGAAATAAATTAATGTTAATTATGTATTTAGTTACACATATTGCAATTTACCCTGTGGCAACATCAAGTGAGACCAAACTATATTAATGCTGATAGGATGACTTGGGGTGGGTGAAAAAAATCACTGAAAAAAACGGAATTCAGCATCCAATTTAAACTTCAAATATCAATACAGTTTCTAACTAATGATGATAAATATATATTACATATAACAAGTAATACAACAATAGAATACACACAAATTTACAATAAAGATACATTTTCATATCACACAATTTTAAGCATAAATTAATATTACATTAAAATAAATTGTGATGATTTATTTATTAACAGCAAATTATTAAGTCTTTGCCAAACACAACATTTCGGTCAAGAAGATGTCATCTTCTCAATGAAGGTGAGCTGCAATAATCTCCATCATCCAGTCTCTTGTTCTTGTTGTATACACTGAGACTGCTTTTCATCCATCTTGTTGATCTTTCCATTTGCATAACTGTCTAACTCTTGCTTGCCTGCGTTCAACTCTTCCCTCCTGTATATTTCAGTTAGTGCCACTTTATGTGAAAACAAGACTTTCTTTTGCCTGAGAAGGTCAACAAACACCCGCACAAGTTGGATGTGTTGGCCTAAGGGTGCAAATAAACATGGCACAACACAACTACATCTGGGGAAAAAAAAACAAAACTGGATGAATGAAGAAGAAGAAGAAGAAGAAGAAGAAGAAGAAGAAGAAGAAGAAGAAGAAGAAGAAGAAGACTTCCTTTTGAATGCATTTATTTAGAGGTGTAATCATACATTTAGTTAGTTAACAGATCATCATCACTGCCTATCAATCTATTAGTCCATAAGTGCTCAGATCCTCTCCTCTGTATCTCCTTCAGCTTGTAGCGACTGATGACACCAATTCTGTGATGGCTGGCTATTGGTCTTTGGCTCAGGTGCGACACTCTTGTCTTGATGCATCCCATCTAACTTGATATTCTTAAAGCCAGGTTGAAATTGCAGAATCACATCCATCTCTTGAAAACTCATACTGGAGGTCTACTACTGAAGATACCAGAGAACAAAATCCCATGATAAAGACAAAAACACCATAGAAACAACTAATTACACAGGCAAGCAAGGAAATCAGGCCTGAGACTACATCAGGCCTGAGACTACATCAGGCCTGTGACTACAGAAGGGCTGAAGATAACTGTTGAGAATAGAGGACAATAAAGAAAAAAGAAACAAGACAGGTTTGCAAGCCAGGCTTCTGTGGAATGTGGGTGAGCAATGGACTGGGCTGATACAGTGAATGCTGTCAGAGAGGCAGGGAGATGAAACAAATCAAGGGATGACTGCTAGTCTGCAACCGCTATCAGATTACAAGAAAATCAAATCGTAAAGGGTGTGTAGCCAGACAAAAGCGCTGTGTGGGAGGCCAAAGAAGAATAGTCAACCGACACAGAACTAGCTCGGTGATCACTACACACGGAGGGAGATACTGAGGAAAAAAAAATGTTTTGCATATCCTTTACAGGACATCGCTGTCAACATCAGCATCTTTCAGCTGTCTGTTGATTTCTTGGCAAGATTACGCTCAGTAGTTTGCCATTGCTTTCTGAGCGGCCGGCTCAGTTATCCCGCAAGTCACCAGCGGGGGTCGAACCGCTCCCAGCTCTCGCCCTGCTACGAGACTCTGCGTGATAAACGGGATTATGGAGAAAATGTTGTAAACCCTCGGCCAGAGAGACCGGCAGATACTGAGGATGGGATCCAAATATTTGTGGACTGAATGGTCTGATGTGCAGCGAGGATAATCTGATAACTAACCAACCAACCAGAGGTCAGTGGAGTGACATAATCAGATGACTTCAGCATTAGTTCAAGGACTGAATAATGTGACAATGAAAGATACCTTTAAGGCAGTACCACACCTGGCTACGACTATATCTACCCTAGATTTGAACCCCAATCAACCCTTAGCTGATAGGGTGAAAATAAAATATATAAAATACCTCCACACTTAATGGCAAACTTAACATAAATTAGTTATTTGCGTGTCCTTTTACTGGACGCTGCAATCAACCCCAGCATTTATTGACTGTTTGTGATTACTTGGCAATTTTACGTTCAGCAGTTTGCCATTGCTTTCTGAACTGCAGACGCTCATACTATTGAAATCAACGCAAAGCAGTCTGTTCCCAAATCACTAGTTGCTGATTGTACAAAAATGTGTAAGACAGAAATAGAATAAGCCTGCAAACAAAGCTGAAAGTCTACAAAGCAGTTGTATTATCAACACTGCTATATGCTTGTGAAACCTAGACTGTTTATCAGCGACACACTTCCACGCAGTCTGCCTTAGGAAGCTATTGAAGATTAAATGGCAAGACAAGATCTCAGGCACTGAAGTCATAGAAAGTGCGTCCATGCCTAGCATCAACACTGTACTAATTAAGAATCAGATTTGCTGGGCTGGTCACTTGCATGCCAGATCACAGGCTCCCTAAGCGAATGTTTCACGGCGAGCTGCGTTGTGGTAAATGCTCCCAAGGCGGCCAGAGGAAACACTTTAAAGACACTCTTAAGATCTCACTAAAAGCTTTTGGAATTCATCATGACACTTGGGAGACTGCTACCTAAGACCAAAATTCGTGGCGTACATCATTACGCAAAGGTGCAGTCACTTGTGAAGCAAACAGGACTGCAAGAGCTGTGAAGAAAAGGCTGGACAGAAAAACCACTGCAGGAGATCCTCCTCCTGGAACGTCAAGTATTCTTTGCCCACATTGTCAAAAAACATTTTGAGCCAAAATAGGCCTTATTAGCCATCTTAGAACTCACGGCTTCATACTCTCAACCTTACAAGATGAAATGAACGGTCAATATCATTCTTGATGAACAAACAACAGTTGCTGATTACAAACACTCAACTTAATATGTTGGGGAATTGTGAAACTGCGCACATCAACTCATAAACTACAGACACCGATTGAAAAACAAATGACAAATTGATTGTGTGACCAATGGATGGAGACTACAGATCATATGGTGACATTTGTGAGCAACAAAGGCAATCCTTCACCAACAACCATACCAAATTTATCTCGACATAATTTCTCTCTCTCTCACTCACTCTCACATAAATTGTTCAAAGACAGTAATGGCAGTGCCTGAATTATTTGTTCAACCTGATAATAAGATGTTTAACAAAAAGACACCATGTCCATACCAGTATGGTATGTAGGGAAGTCATGGTAGCACAATGGCTGGCACTAATGCCTGCTGGTCATAAGTTCAAATTCCCATCTAGGCGGAATTTTACAATGGACCTGGCCACCCACGTCGACCCAGCCTAAAATGAGTACCACAAATGGTCTTGGAAGTAAAGACGATTGGTGTCAAATTGACCACCTCAGCCCTTGAGTGCCAATATGGGCCTAGCACTACATTCTCATTATGCCCCAAGGTCCTTTACTTTAGAAATAAAATTCTACACAGGTCAGCATGGCCGAATGGATAAGAACAAGTGTTCTTAAACATCCGGTGTGCTGATGCCAAGATAAGGGGTTCAACCCCTACACAGGACAGTTGGACTAAACTGTTGACCTATCGTCATTGACTTGGGGAAGTTAATTACAAGTACCTCTGAAGTCGGAGTGGGTTCGCCTGATGGCGAGGGACACTTAAAAGGGAAAGCTAATCCATACGCAAAATTCAGTCCAGCACTTCTAGAAGAAGTGTGTATGGACTACGCTTGAGCTCAAAGCGAGCGGGCAAAAAAAAAAAAAAAAATTCTATACCATGGATATGGTACTACCATAGTACCATATTTTCCAGACCAATCAGCACTAAAGCTTTGGAAAATTGTGATCAATATCCTATTGGCTGCCTTATCCTATTAGAAAATTGTCTCACACTGATTTTATGAAGAAATCAGAAAATGGACACAAAATACTGGAGAGATGGCCATCTACATCCCAGAAAATATGCAAACATCCATTTTGTAAAGGCTGGTTTACACCACAGCCACAGGATCACAAATAACCTCTCCTTAAGTAACAACTGAACCCACTTGCCAGCAAGTAAGTGCACTAGTCACCATACTACATTAGCCTCCATTCTTAGTAAAAGTAACACATATTTATAAATTATGGCATTAAAATAATTTAAACAATTATATTACTACAAGTCACATACAAATTACACGTAATAAGATACATCTTTCATCTGTAAAATATAATTTGGCACGCTCTAATCTACACATATAACATAAAATGTGACAACATGCAAGCTACAATATTAAGTCTTAAGCAATAAATGCTCCGTAGTACGCCTCAGCTCGTAAAATACATGACTTCATTACATCAATACCCTCAAGGTTGTCTTTCTTTTATTCCAAAATTTCCTATTTGCTTTTTCTCAGTTACTTTGTACTTAACACTTGCTCTCTTCATCTCTCGTGTGTTGTGTCTCCACCTTGCAGTGGTAGAGAGGCTGGAGTTTTCCAGTGGCTCAAAGATCTATGCTGACGGTAGCATAGCTACTGGTAGGGTTTCTTATGTCAGACTGTTCCAGAAGTAGGGACAAAATGAAGTTCACAAACCTGCTGCCTTGTAGGTATATTGGGGACAGTCAAAGTAGGGAATCCAAACCAGACAAAATTATTGTCAAAACTGATGAGCCACGGGCTTCATGAAACAGTGCACCACAAATAATTTTATGATGAAGTCGTGAACAAAAAGAAAGCAGAAAGCTGGGGAGGGGGTGTTTCCACCAGGTGATGATAGTGCTGGACTCCTGCCTTGTAGGGGCACATCCAATGTGACTGGTGGTCCACTTTTCCCTGTTCTGTGGAGTCAAGGTACAGAGGCAGGGATAGGATAAGAACTACTGACCAAACATCCAGACACTCAACATACTACAGTGGAATGCTGAATGAGTCTTTAACAGGAAAGTATCTCTAACAAATAGCCTTTATGAATACAAAATTGATGTGGCATGATTCCAAGACACATGCTTCAATACACATCATAGATTTTCAGACAGAGAATATCAGGCCAATTTTTTTATGACATCGAAGAACACAAGGGAGAAGCTTTAATTCATGAAAACTCAATACCAAGCAGTGAAGGGTCTGTGAACTTTACAACCAAACAGACATTATAGGAGGATGATATAATGATAAAGGAAGAGAAAATCAGCATTCATAATTTATACAGCCTAGCAGATAAATATCTAACACTAATACAAACTGCATAACAGTCACAAACTTTAATAGCTGCTAAGAAATATGAGGACGCCCACATACTGTTAATCCATCCATCATGTGCCATGCCGGTAAGTGTGGGTGGTCATGTTCTGCCATCTTACACGATCATCAGAGTTGTGAATCCGCTCTGTGTTCTTGCCCCGACCATGCCATGTGGTCAAGCCATCCATATATTTACTTCTCTGCCTTCCCTTTCTTCTTTTCCTCATACTGTCAACAGAGGAGATGAAGTGGAGGACTAGGAAATAGATTCTAATCTCCATTTAATCAACAAACCAGAAGCCAAACCCAGTATCTACTCTAGAAAATTATGTACTGCTTCCATTCCAGACTTTACCTTCTGCACAGGAGAAATCTTCTACAAACTTAGGCACCATATGCAAGACCAATTAGCAGGCAGTGATATGGATCAATAAAACTTGTGATGATTATGAATTATGTTACACAGCAGCAAAAGCCATTGTCTTGCTGGAATTACAAATGAGCTGATTAAGATAAATTTGCCATGCTAAACAAACAATTACTGAGAAAGTTTATAAACACGACATAGCAAAATGAAAATAATGGTGGAAGTCTGACTGACTAACTGGCACCTTGCCGTCTTGACAGACAACAGTTTGTAAAATGGAGTTATACATCTCCACTAACACAAAGCCTGGGCTGAATTTAGAGACCATGTGTTTCCCATGCAGCATGATCCCTCTCTCGACCTGTCTATTTTACTCCAGAGGAAAGATAACACCAATACGTCTGGAACAAGACGAGATGCAGAAGCTGCCGGATAAGCAAAGCAATACTCTAACTGTCCACCTGTCAGAGCTTCCATTCTAGACCAGTTGCTGACCAAGCCTTAGTGCCTGGTCTGCCCTGCTATGACAATTAGTCTTTAGGTTGTATTTCCTCGCACAAGGGTAAGGGGTGGAAGTCTAAACAAAGCAATACTGCAAGCTGCCACTGAGTCCATTTCAAGAGAGGCAAGGAAAAATTACAAATCATGCTGAACTACAGAACTACACATTCTGGAGGACAAAGTCAAAGATACCAGGAAGACAGCAGAGAAAGAATAAACTGAAGCAAACATCTCACTGAAAGCCCTTTCAGCGACATACAGAAGAATATTAAATTAAACAACAATAGATTTTTGGAGACCAAAACATTTAGAACATGAACTTAGGTATGGACAAAAACAAACTATGGAAACAAGTAAAGTTAACTGCATATTCTTTACATGACATCACAGTCAACCCCAGCATTTTTTGGCTGTTTGTGATCTCTTGGGAAGTTTATGTTCAGTAGTTGGCATTTGCTTTCTTAATGACTGGCACCCATACTATTTCATAAAAAATAAATGCAAGGAAGTCTGCTGCCAAATTGTCTGCAGCTGTGTTTCAAAAGTGATATGTGGGATTACGAACTGAGTCCGTAACCCCTTCACCACGGAGCCGGAAAAAAACCATTAAGGTAATAATAAAGAGCCCATTAACAAATAAGAGTTAAACAAGTAAGCTTGCTTACAGGGAAAAAGGCTGCAAATACACTGATGAAATACTATGCTAGTATAAATTACACTGATGTCACAACAGAACAGAGAAAAGCAATGTATGACTAACAGACATGCCATAATAACACTGAGGAGTTGCAGAGTGCATGATGGAAAATGTTTAAATGGAAGAACTGGAGGCAATGAGTGCCCTAAAAGAGAAGAAATGATGAGAAAAGGATGAAATTACAAAAAAATGCCAACAAGGAAAAAAAAAGAAACTACTCGCAGTCCTAAATCGCATTTAGAAGAGAAGAGTAGACCCACAGGCATGAAAGCAAGCTATATTAATACCATTAATGGAGAAAGAAAGCTATATTAATACTATTCATAGAGAAAGGAAGCTATATTACTACCATTCCTAGAGAAAGGAAGCTATATTAATACCATTCTTAGAGAAAGGAAGCTGAACTAATACCATTCCTAGAGAAAGGAAGCTAAACTAATGCCATTCCTAGAGAAAGGAAGCTATATTAACACCATTCCTAAAGAAAGGAAGCTATATTAACACCATTTCTAGGGAAAGGAAGCTATATTTGCTGCTTTTTTGTTGTTGCTTGCGTTCGCTGGCTGTGAACTCCAGCGTGAAGTCCTGTATGTCAGATGGTGACATCCTGTTGTCCAACGTCAGTGTGATGTCATACCTGACTGATGTTTGCGTGAGTATCCATTGTCCCATGTCTGGCTTATTGGTGAGCAGACTGGTGGTTCCTCGCAGTGCAGGCAGATACTCTCTGACTTTGGAGGAAGGAAGCTATATTAATACCATTTCTAGAGAAAGGAAGCTAAACTAGTACCATTCCTATAAAAAGGAAGCTATACTATTACCATTCCTAGATAAAGGAAGCTATATTAATACCATTCAAAGAGAAAAGAAAGGACCTGGCAGAAATAATATCTATCGACTTATCAGTTTACTTAGATGTGCAGGAAGTTTAAAACATCGAAGTAGACTTGCTCCTAGAGCAAGGTGCTGGCAGAATTTAGAGGTGACAAGTTCAAATCTTGGTATGGCAACAAAAGCTTTCAATTTGATTATTGTCTACTGTTTTCTCTAAACCTTACATCTTGCCTCTACGTCTATGAGTACCAATCCATACCTGAGAATTTATTTATATGCATCATAAATAGTAGGCTAATGAGGCATGCGAAGAAAAAAACTTCTTAACTCCACAACAAGCAGATTAAGAAAGTATATATTCACTGATGGTCAAATATTCTTAACAGGCCAGGAAATAGGATCCTTTCCAAGAGAAAGTAAACAACACACACACTGCAATGGTCTGGGTAAATTTAGAATAAAATACCCGGCAAAGTATGGAAGGAGGCACTGACAATAAAACTGCAAAAAATAAAGATGTATGACAAAATGTACAGATGGATCAGCAACTACCTTAAGAACAGAATTGGCCAGACAAGAAGATGGTATTGGTCTAAGATGTCCCCAAATAAGAGTTCTTCCCCCAACATTGATTCTAGCATATAAACAACATTAATGAAAATGTTCTAGCCATGATATAAGCTAATTTCCATCAGGAAAACTGTCACTGTTACAGGATGGTTAGTTTCTATCAAAATAATTGTTCTGGAATGGTTAATTTCTATCAGAGGTCAAGTAAAATGGATGGATAGTTATAATCTGATTTACTATCACAAGGATAGTTACTACTGAAGTACTTTCAACAGGTTCATTGTTATCAGAAGAATTGTCAAAAGAATGATTTGTTACTACAACAAGAACTGTTGAATGCATGGTTAGTTCCAACTGGATGAAAGAATGGTTAGCTACCATCAAATAAACTGTCAAAGGAATGGTTAATTAACATCAAATGAACTGCCAAAGGAGATAGTTAACTACTATCAGAAGACCTGTGTAAAGGATGGAATATTACAAGGAATGGTTAGTTATAAGTGGAAGACCAGTTGAATAAATGATTGGTTACCATTGAAAAACATGTGGGAAAATATGAATGGTTAGTTGTTATTGGAAGATCTGTTGAAAAACAAAATGGTTATTTACTAGCGGAAGACCAGTCGAAAGACTGACTAGTTACTATCAAAAGAATTATTGAAAGAATGGGTGGTCACCATCAGAATAACTATTGGGATAATAGTTAAGTTACTATTGAAAGAACTGTCAAAAGAATGGTTAGTTACCATCAGAAAAACTGTTGGAAGAATATACAGTTACCATCAGGTAAACTATCACAGGAATGGTTAATTACTATTAGAAGTGTTGAAAGAATGGTTAGTTGCCATCAGAAGAACTGTCAAAATTCTATTTGGTAATGTATTGAACTGTTGAAAGAATGGTTAGTTATCATTAGAAGAACTATGTGAGGAATGGTTAATTAAGATAAACTGTCAAATGAATGGTTAGTTAATACACATATATGGGATTGTTGAAATAAAAATGGGGTTTGATACTATAATAACTGTTAAAACAATAGTTAAGTTTTAATTACAATCTGATCTATCAGAATAGTGGCTAATCAGATAAACTGTCAAAGGAATGGTTAGTTACCACATATAGGACTGTTAATAACCATACAAACTGTTGAAATGATGGTTAATTACCAAAAGACCAATCAGAAGAATTGATAATCAGATAAACTGTCAAAGGAATGCTTAGTTACTATAAAAATAGTTGAAATGATGGTTAATTACCAAAAGACCAATCAGAAGAATGGATAATCAGATAAACTGTCACAGAAATGCTTAGTTACTATCAGATGAACTGTCAAAGGGATGGTAATCCAGGTCAGCAACAAGTTTTCTTGGTACTTTCAATTTCCTTCTCCGAGATGAGGAGTGAGCTTCCACTACTGCTGATGTGATTTTATTCTCACATATTTCTCTGACTGGTATTTGAGCATCTGCAACTTTCTCTTCAGAGTTGACCAGCATGTTTGTTGTACCCTCATCATCATCATTCTCTGACTTACTGCTTAAAACTGAGATCTGAGTCCCACTCCTCAGACTGATCTTTTCATCAGGTGTTTTGCTCTGTGCTCTGGTGAAAATTTTACGATTTCCAGCATATGATCGCAATGACCTTATCTTACTTTTCTTCCGAGGTACTTCATAAGACGTGTTTGAAATGTCTTGGTAATCCTCGATATCTTGGTCTCCATCTTCAGAGCTTCCATTCTCACTAGTTCTCTGCTGCATCCGTTTGATTCTCAACAGATTCAATACTGTATTTTTCTTAATCTTTGTGGATTCTTGGTGGCTTTTCTTCACCATGTCTTTACATTTTAAATAACATTTTTGGCTGCTTAAGTCTTCAAATCTGGAAACAAGAGACTGTCTTATAGTTATTTTCTTAACAGCTTCTGTTCCTTTGATGCCTTTTTTTTCATCACTAGCAGAACTGAGCTGCTTTGATTTTGTATTATGTGTTGAGGTGGGAGGTGTAGGGAGTGCTGGTGAGTTCTCGGCACTGGACGTAGACACCGGGGTCATGGAGTTCACAACAGGAGAATTGCTTTGATTTGAATTTAACAAGGATACCTGATTATTTGCGACAACCCCGACAACATTCCACTGATTGGCTTCATTCAATGTCAACATGCTTTGGCATGCAGGCAGTTGACTCTGAATTAAGTGACTGAGATTCTGCTGCTGGGCTAGGTCTTGTAATGTTGGCATGCTGATTGGAGATGCCGTATTCAAGAGTGAGGTAGCTGGCGGGACAGTTAATGCAGAGCTGCAAGGAGTACCACCTATGTTCAAGACTGGAAACTGCAGTGTTGATGAGGAAAGTAATGATGGTGATGTCAAAGATGGCAAGAGGCTGGGTGATTGTGATGTGGCTGTTGGGTGAGGGAGTATGTTGGTAGTTTCTGTTGCATAACTGGAAAATGGTGAGCCTGATGCTGTTGAAATGAGAAATGGCATTGACATAACTGGAGATACAGGGTGTTTTTTGGGTAATGGGAGAACAGGGCTTGCAGCGGTAAGAGGGATCCCTAACTGGGTAACTCCAACACCTTTCCACTGATTTGGTGAATTTGAATGATTCAGTCTGAGATCATCATTACTTGATGGGATCTCTGGGTTTGGAGATTTATTCTCAGACTCCTGTGATTTGGATTTTTTATTGCTCTCTCCACTGGGAGATAAATGATTTGGTGATGAGCCTGCTGACAACAAAATGGTACTGGTGTCCATTGTTGAAAGTGGTGACAAGACATTTACCAGCTGACTGCTCATCACATCCTCCAACCTGGCCGAATTCACTTGATTGGTTGTACTTATGTATTCAGAAGGTGATGAAATGCATGGATTTAATGATGAGGAGCCAGACAAAGGTGACCCTACAATGCCTACAACTGTCCACTTGATATCCTCTGATTTAGTCAGGCCGGGTATGTCAGGGACGGAGCTGAACTGATTTCTGTCATCGTTTGCTGGTGCAACAGATGAATTCCCTCTTGGTCTCAGTGTGGACTTTTTCTTTGGAACATCAGTACTTTTGTCTTTGTTTGTTACTGTAGGAGAGCAGAGGGGTATCTTCAGTATTGTTGCATCTAACGCAGCTGATTTCTTCTGTGCTGTTTCTGTGCTGTCCTTTTTATTTGCAGTCATGGGAGCCTGGCTAGTTGTAATGGTGTTTGTAGGAAGTAATGGCGATAGACTTGTAATGCCAATAATAGTCCACTGACTGTCAGAAGGAACGGGTTGAGTGCAAGAGGAACTGAATGACTGTTGTATTTTTGACAATTCTTGTAGTATAGTTTGATTTTCTGGAACATTGTATGCACCCACAAGAGTTTTTATACTCAAATCCTGTGATTGTTTAAGTGCATCAGCATTCACTGAGGCTGAATTTGTGTGACTTTCAGCAGGTTTTGGAGCTTTAACATGATCAAAAACCTGATGCCCGAAATGTGATCCATTTATTACAGTTGCACTGTTACCCTCATTGCTGTCCAAAGATTCAGTTTTTATAGATATCATGTGTGTACAGGGAATATCATCCATTTTTACAGAGCAAGTTAATTCCTTCGCAGGCCATTTGTCAATAACAGTTTCTGAAGCAACAGGCTGTGAAGAAGTGTTTAGATTTACAGAAACTAAACTTGGCTGATCATGGGAGAGGAACTTAGGTGTCATCTGTCCAGCTCCACACTTCATTTCACAGTTGACATCTGCAGCAGATATTGTAGGCTTCACAGCCAATGCAGATGACACTGACGAGGAGCAGTTAAATGATGAGACATTGTCTCCTAGCAGCATCTGTCCGGGACCTGTAACACCTACAACCTGCCAGCCTGGGGGTATGCTTGAAATAATCTGCGCAAGATCTAGCTTGTTGCGATCACAATTTAAGTTGGTTACAACTGGACTCTCCAAAACACTGTCAGATTTAGTTACAGATATGTCCTTGTTTTTCACACTTCTCATTTTCATTCCTGGTTTGTTTGGTCCAAATTTATCCGCAGCAGTTTGATTGTTATTAAGTTTATTTTTTGTGTCTTTTACATTCTTGGCATTTCCAAGAATATTTCTGTCTTGTCTATTATGAATGTCATTGTCTCTATTTCCTCCATCCACAGGAAGAACCACAATCTGCTGATTTATCTGTTGTGCATTCAAAGTTTGTTCCATGTGCAGTGAAGAGTCTGAAGGCTTTAAAATCACTGGAATCTGTGTGTTGTGTAGATGCAATTGCTGACTGTGATCTAAGGAGGTTGACTGAAGTTTAGAATTGAAAAAAGGCATGGAAACCATAAAATTTGTTTGTGCTGAAAGTGACAATCCAGAGGCAGGAAGCAATAACAAAGGTTGATTTTGCATGAGTTGCTGTTGTTTCTGTTGCACAGGTGAAACAAGTGGGTGACTAATAACCGGAACAGATAGAATGCTTCCAAAAGCTGACGAAGACCCCAAAGGCACCAAGGCTGAAGATGATAGCTGTATAAAGTTTGTTGCAGGTAAAGGTGAGCCTATAAGGACTGGCGATTCTACAGCTTGCGTAGAGTTATGAAGCTGTTGATGAACTGATTCCATTGAAGATTCATTTACACAGCAGATCAAATATCACATGCACTGTATGATGTGCATAAAATATTCTTGTGAATGTAGATTGCTTACATCTTCAAGTTTCTGTATGTTCGTTTTTAATCCTGGAGACACAGAGTGAGCACAAATTATATTTATAATAGCGGTTAAAAAACTAACTAAATATATGTTCATTGGCAATGTTATGTATTATTAAATGAGTATGATTATGACATAATGATTAGACATTGATGTATTAAATGCGAGATTCTGATGTAAAGATTCCATCCATCATGTGCCATGCCGGTAAGCGTGGGCGGTCATATTTTGCCATCTCACTCGATCACCAGAGTTGTGGATCAGTTCTGTGTTTCTGTCTCAACCATGCCACTTGGCCAAGCCATCCAGGTATTTACTTCTCGTTCTTCCCCTTGGTCTCTTCCTTTTGACCTTGCCAGTTGTCACCAAGTTCTCCAATTCATTTCTTCTCATAACATGTCCAAAAAATTTTGACTGTCTACGTCTAATGTCTCTAATCAGTTTACGATCTTCATTTGTTTCTTGAAGGACTTGTACATTGGTTTTTCTGTCTGTCCATGGCATTCTTTGCATTTTCCTCAGAAACCACATTTCCACAGCCATCAGATGTTTTTCAGCTTGTCTGCTCACTGTCCACGCCTCACATCCATGTAAAGATTAGATCTTTTTGTTTTGCCTTTAAGACTCCTAACTGAGTATAGGCCTAAAACCATGCATGCCAAGCCCTATGTTGGCCAGTTCATGGTTGGGTGGATGTTGGTTGAAGTTTTCTACATATGAAGTTGCCAGCCTCACACAAACACTCTTATGTTACCTTTAACGAGCTGCAAAGGAGAATACAGTGTTACTATTCTTTACTTTCCCTGTCATGAAGGTAAGAAGTGTCAACCAAATTATTTCAATTTACTCACTTATCTAAACAGTAAACAGTATGTGTAAATTTGTAATCAACAAAACTGTTTCTTGTGGCATTGCAATATAACAAATTCTCAGCTCAGTAAATTACTTATAAAATATGGTGCTCTGCTGGTGTACTGACAGTAGCGGTTTCCTGAAGAATGTGGGTGTTTAAGTGATGCACTTGTGATAATTCTCCACTCCAATTTTCCCTTCGGAACTGTACCTAAAGAGAAAACCTACATAGACTCTATGTAAGATATAATAAATACATTATTAAAATTAGGCACTCTTCCGATTGACGGGTCTAAATAGTTCCGCAGTGAATAAGTCAGGGGTTAAGGGTTAGGGTCAGTGTTAGTTTAACACTAACCCTAACCCTTAACCCTAACTTATTCACTGCGGAACTATTTAGACCCGTCAATCGGAAGAGTGCCTAAAATTATATTACAATGAAAATGTATATTATTTGTTTAATTCTGCTTCCATCCAAATTATTTAATATTTTAATTATTTTATCAGAATGACTCAAACATGGTTCTTTGAAAGTAAAATCAAAACATATAATATATAATTATATTATTATATTCCCTTGTAACACGCTAATTAGTAGTATAATGTTGGTACTGGACTAGTATTTATTTTACTTTAACTCTCATTAACATTATAATTATCATCGTTGTACTCCAAGATCGCTCCGTGCACGTACAAAATAAATAATTAATTACAAATTTACAACATAGCAAATGCAAAATGCCATAGGCCATAGGTGGTAATGAATGGAATGGTATCTCTACTATATCTATACTTATTACTATATCATATCACATCAATATCATTTGAGTACATTCATACAGCATGCTGCCAGCCAATAGCGTACGTAATATACTAACCATATTACCAGTACAAGAGACGTGCTCAGGTACTCATCCGTAAATCACCATTGTGGAATTTTCTCTCCACGATGAAACTGAAATAATATTCTGGCTTCTTCTACTGAATCTACTCTAGCCCCAACACCTGACGACTGACTTCTTCTGCTGTGTTCATCATGCCAATGTTGGGAGGTCACCGGCAGTTTTCACTTGTTAGTAAACACATGATAATTATAAACATAATTTAACACAGAATGAAGTTAATGCACAAATACCAATCTGCATGGCCTTCTACCACAGACATTAAGAGATGATTTCTGTTACACCACAACCACTCGTTTCTCCTCGGACAAAACTGGGCTCTGTACCTGCATGCATGTAATTTGCATCTATAATCAGGGGAGTGATCTTTATGTCATGCATAATTTAACATTTCATGCCCATACTGTGATCACAACCACGATCTGTTTATCTTGTAATATAATTTTAATGTTTATAATATTACACTGGTATAAGTATGGTTTGTTTTCTCCATAAAATATCTTTTACAATCAATTATTTATACGCGCAAAGGTGGAATCAGCGTTTACATAATTTATTTAGCCCAAGTCGGCCTCCTGTATGTGGCGTATTGCGTGAGGTAAACCTTCTAAAATAGGAGTGCATACATTAGGCTTGCATTAATTATTGATTTCTGTATGCAGGCAGTTCTTCTCTACACCGCACGCTTTCAACCAGCGAGAAGTATTATTTATTCCAGACAAGTAAAAAAAGCAATACATTGTGCAACAATTTTGTATGCACTCGTTTATGTTTTAATACTAATTACTATAGGACATTAATTATCAATGACATTAATACGTGAAAACAACAAGCGCAGTATATATAATGTATGCAACACGTATTACACCCAGAGATAGTTTTGTTGTCTGTTATATTGTACGACATGTAGAGAAAAAGAGTCACACACACAGTCATAAGCCAGATCTATGCACTTTTGTTTGGCAACAATGATTGTTTTAAACCAACTTATAATTCGACATTCACTTGTTAACTTGCAACGCTTTCCATATCGTACACAACTGGAAACTACATAATCATTATTCATTAACAATGTTTGAGAGAGAGAGAGAGAGAGAGAGAGAGAGAGAGAGAGAGAGAGAGAGAGAGAGAGAGAGAGAGAGAGAGAGAGAGAGAATAGTTTCTTTTCTCCCTGTCCCAATTCACAATTTTAAATAAAGTAGTCACGGAGTATAGATAACTAACAAAACAACGTTCATCTCTTGGATTCAGATGGCGGTTTGGTAGTCAACGATTTTGGTGAATTGTAGGTAAATGCAGATATGCATTAAAGTTTTTAATTTATTGTGAAATACTCGTACGGACTTTTCAGCCTAGTAAATCAGGATATGGTACGAAGAGGGGAAAGGCCGGAATGGTGCTGTTTAAAAACTGTCCAGCGAGATCGTGCCTCCTTTCTTTAGTTTTTTACAAGTGTATACCCGCGATTATAATATTAGATTATTGCGTGGTTAAAAAGCAATAGAATGAATTGCTAGAGTACAGTGGTTCTCAACCTTTTTTGGCCCATGCCCCCCTTTACCATATATATGTTCAGAACGTCATCCCCCACCCCCCTTTTCGAATTTCCTCCCTATAAATCTCCCCCAATTAAAGCTAAATTTAATAACACATACTAATTACTAGAACAAGTCTAGACATCTACATAAAACGTGATTTGTGGGTCTCCATTGGCACCCTGCCGTCTTGACAGACGATAGTTTGTGCTTTAAAAAGGCATAACTTTTAACTATGGCGGTAGCGAGTGTGACTGATAAGGCCAATTTGCGCTGTAAATGTCCGTTCACAGTGGGTGCATCTGAACACGTGGTCATTTCCACCATCATGCACCATCTTACGTCTCAAACGCTTGGTGTGTGACTTTTCTGCAATAATTTTCTCCTTTGACTTTATTCCATTTCTGATATTTGCCCTCCATGCAACACGTTCAGCGGCGACTTGCTCCCAATGTGCATTATCAATGCCTGTATCAATCATGTCCCGCTTACACACATCTTTGTATCGTAGTAGAGGCCGACCCTGAGATCTCTTACCCATCTGTAATTCACCATAAAAGATATCCTTTGGTATTTTACCATCATCCATCCTCCTAAGATGTCCTATCCATCTAAGTCTACGAAGACTGAGCATGGAATAAACTGTCACACAACCTGATCTTTCCAATACTTCAGTATTTGTGATTTTGTCTTGCCACTTAATACCAAGAATTCTTCGCAGACACCGCATATGAAAGCTGTTTAAATTGTTCTCTTGGTGTGAGTAAGTTGTCCAGGTTTCACTGCCATAGAGAAGAGTACTAAGGACACATGCTTGATAGACAAGGACTTTTGTTTTGGCAGTAAGCTTCCTGTTCTCCCAGACTCTTTTTCTTAACCTGTTCATTGTTGTTGCTGCCTTACCAATCCGGATGTTGATTTCCTGATCTAGGGATAATTTGCTATTTACCACTGATCCTAGATATGTAAAATGGTCTACTATCTCTAGTTCGGCGTCTACTTGTTTGTGGGTCTACTTACGTTATAAAACAAATTTCATTAGGGCGAGAAGTACAGAACTGTAAAATTTAGAGGGAAAAACAATATCAAGTAACTGGTTCTTGTAAATTCCCCCCCCCCCCCCCCCCCCCCGGAAACCCTAAAGGGGGGGGGGAATTCCCCACCGGTTGAGAACCACTGCTATAGTAGTTTGCCTTTCTATTAAATGTATGCATTTAATGATGTTTCATGGCATCTCGAACAAAAGAATACGAGCTCGGGTTAAACATAACTCGTGTAGTACTTGGTAGTTTACTACCAATTAATAAGTAGTACTAGTAGAGCAACTGCTGGTCTAGGCGTTACATGACTTTCTCCGTAATCCTGTATACTCTCATGAGTAACATGACATGCGCGAGAATTGATAGCGGTTCTCTCCGCGTCGGTAATTTACGGGGTATGTGAGCCGATCGCCCTGAAAGCAATGGCAAACTACTGAGCGTAATCTTGCCAAGAAATCAACAATCAGCTGAAAGATGCTGATGTTGACAGCGATGTCCTGTAAAGGATATGCAAACACCAAAAAAAAAAAAAAGTAGAGCAACTTCTACAAAAAACTAGAGACTAGAAATACCATAAACCATTTATTTATTATTCAGGAATCCTGTTGGGTAGTTTCTTTCAGCCTTTATTATACAGAGCTGCGAAAATACAACCCCTAGGGTGAGCAACATTTTAGTAAGATAACAATAACATGGACAAATTCTTAGCGTTACAGCTTTCAGTTTGGACCATCTCAACATGTTAGGTTGTTTCCACGGCGAAGTGATTATGCCGCTGGCCTTGCGCTCTGAAAGTCGTGAGTTTGATTCCAGGCTATGTCATTAGGTTCATGAGTACAATTTTCATGGAGAATCCTGGTGGTGGTCACTGGAGCATTGGAGTTTGTGCTTTGTGGCACGCTTTTGGCAGACCAGCCTGCTGAAAGAAATATATGGGATAAAACCCAGCACAATGAAGTTGATCCTCTTGACTTCTAAACCTATTTTAAAGATACACGTCCAAGTTCTCATATCTAACATTTTTTTTAAGGATTAACCCATAACTGATGGGAAGTGGCTCATAAACAATAGCAAGTCTCAGAAACTGAAATAAGTTTACTATATTAAACATGGTCATGTAAATATAATGGGGCAAAGCACACACACATGCACCTCCCCCCACACACCCACATCCTTCTCCCTCACAAACGCACACCCCTCTCCCCCACACATTCACACCCCTCTCCCCCTGCACACCCACATCCCTCTCCCTCACAAACTCACACCTCTCTCCCCCCACGTACCCACACCTCTACCATCCCATGCCCTCTTCCCCACACACGCCTCCACCCATACCCCTCCCCCATACCCCTCTTCTTCCCCCCTCCGCCCTAACCACCACCGCACACACAGACACACACACACACACACGAGACAGAGAGAGAGAGAGAGAGAATGAAATTGGAAATAGAAATGTGCAATGTGTGAAGGTATGACAGATATGGGGTTTCTCTAGAATGCTTAGAATCCTATAGACGGCTATAAAAACCAATATCCAAGTACTGAAAGACACCAATTCCCCGATACATTTATTTCATTGAAACAAAGATCCAGCTAAAAGAACACTCTCTGAAACAAGTACAGAGCTACAAGTATTTAGGAAGTATAATATCAAATGGTGGTTCCTCTGAAGTCAGAGTGGTTTCGCCTGATGGCGAGGGATGCTGGTAAAAAGGAAAGCTAATCCACACAACAAAAATCAGTCCAGTGCACTAGAAGTATGAAGAGTGTGAACTACGCTTGAGTTCACAGTGAACAAACGCAAAAATAAAAATCTTGTCAACCGGGAAGGTTACCCCGGCACAATGCAATCACATCCGAAAAAAACCTCCAGATGAACGCAGAAGAAGAGGAAGAAAATCTTGTCAATATTTGGGGTCTTACCTACATTTTAAAATTGAGTTTGAATTTTGCAGCTGGCTGCTTCTTGACTCTCTGTGTCTGACAGATTATGTTGCTACAATTAGTCTCTTGGTTATGCTTTAACGTTTTGTTTGTATGTTTGTTTGTTTGGGGGTCTTTTTGACATTTGAGTTTCCTGCTGGTGACATCAGCATTTTCAATGCCTGAGCAAGAACTTCTGGTGATGGATTAGTAGCAATAATAGATGCAATAGGGCAAGCCAACTCATTGGACAAATGGCACCAATACTAAAGAACAACCACTTATCAGTAGATACTAAAAAGCACTCTACAACACAGTCTTCCTACCAACTCTATATTACCAATGCCAAACCTGGACAATGACAGAAAAAGAAAAAAGAAAAATTACAACGGAAATGAGATTCCTGAGAATAATGCTCAATGTATCAAGAAGAGAGAAAATCAGAAGTTATGAAACCTGGACTAAAAGGGAGATTGGGGTGGGTGGGGCGGGGTGGGGGGTTGTTATACCATAGCTAGATTTAATGAGAAAACAGCAAGTTAAATGGTTTGGCCATATAACTAGGCTACCAACTAACAGTATCCACAACAAGCAATGGTGTACAGACCAAATGGAACCAGAAGAAGAGGCCGACAATGTAAATGTTGGACAGAGCGATGGGATTCTCGATATATGCAGCTCATAAACGGGCACTCTCCCGTTGTTTATGCTTCACCCGACACCACAAGGTATACAGGGAACAAGATGAGAAGATTAGATGATGATGATTTATTTAAATACTCGCATCATGACAAATCAGTCGTTTTTTTTGGGGTCATGTTATGAGACGAGAGGGTGTAGGGAAGATTGTAACAATCAGGAAGATTGAGGGAGGCAGAGGTTGAGAGAAAATGCTGGGAGGTTTGACAGAGCGGCACAGAAGAGGATCAATGGTTGAAGTGTTGAAGAACACAGAGGAGGGAAATGATCTCCTACCCTGCTTGGTATAGCACATGATGATGATGGTGATGATTACAAAAGAAAACATAGCATTGAAGGATTTCACGTGGCATGGTTAAGGGCCATTAATCCATTAGAGGCTAAAGCAGAAGAAGACAGTGGTGTGACTTGGGTTGTTGCACTATCTGTTGAAATATATATCTTCTCAAAGTTAAAATGTGTATATATGGAGGTGAGCGACAGTTGGATTTACAATTACTTCTCTGTTTTTATTAGTAAATACAGAATTGTTAACTTTACCTTTAACAGGTGAATATTTGTATACAGTGAAACATCAGAAGTAATATTTTACATTTCATTTACAGCTTAAGAGACAAGTTTTGATGTGTTGCTAGTGATCCTGAAATCCTGTCACAACATGCCAAGAACTAGATTCTTTGTCAACAAGATGCCAGATTACACAGCTGGCGAAGAAATTGACATCAATAAAACCACCTGGCATGAACAGATTATTGCTCTCATTAAGGTCATTACTGAAGCAGCAAAAACGGCATCTGAAGATGGGGGTCTCTACGTTGGAACGGCCGGAATCGCTTACATGCTGTGCTACGCTTCCAGCTATGAGCCTTTCTATGAGAATAAAAGAGAGTTTCTACAAATGGCAAAAGCCTTGTTTGATCGTGATCTTAAAATCGCAGAAAAGAGCAGATCATCTAAAGCTGACCAAGTATCGTTTATCCTTGGACCATCAGGTTTATATGCTCTTGGCGCATTTCTGGGTAATGCTTTAAAAAATGAAGCACTGGTGAACGAAAATGTTCAGCGCTTTCAGTCTGTTGCCAAGGAGTGTTTGAAGCCTAGATTTCTTTCTTGTGGATCTGATGAGCTGTTTGTGGGTCGTGCTGGTTATATCTGTGGTGCTCTTGCATTAGAGAGAAGATTAGGTGTAAAGGTTTGTAGTTTACATTATTCATAGATATAATAGATTCTTCTTCTTCTTCTTCTTCTTCTTCTTCTTCTTCTTCTTCTTCTTCTTCTTCTTCTTCTTCTTCTTCTTCTTCTTCTTCTGCTGCTGCTGCTGCTGCTGCTGCTGCTGCTGCTGCTGCTGCTGCTGCTGCTCCTCCTCTTCCTCTTCTTCTGCTGTTGCTTTGTTGTAAAAATTATCACGTTTTTCAAGTGGCAGATCTGCGGCCAACATGGGCGATCATGAATCTCAAATTCTCTCTGTCATTTTATATTTTGATGTAGTTGGTGTTGCATAATTTATTATTTGCTGTCCAACTGCTTAAGCATTCTATACACACCTTTTTCTGTCTTCCTCAGTATTTTGTTTCCTAGTGTTTTTCCACATAAGGCTAATTCCCTGTTTCACATCTTGCGTTGAAATGTCCCCATAAACTTCATTTGGTTTTTCCTTATAGGTTTTGATGAGTGATCTTGTAACACCTGCAACTCCTAATACCTCACCATTGATTTCTTCTTCTCAATCCTTGATATTCTCAACACTCTTCTCAAAAACCACATCTCCAATACCTCCAGTTTCTTCACTAAATCATTAGTCATGTACTCTTCGTTGGTTGTTGAAGATGAGGGCAGAGCACGTATATGAATGTTCCAAGTGCTGAGATGTCAGTTCTTGACTCAACCAACTCATCTCGTCATTACTCATGTAAAACTGATAAGGACATGATAACTAACATTTATTTTAAGAAGACAATTTTTTAACAATGATATAGCTATCAGTGTTGTAGAGATTAGTCACTTTGAGCTCATAAGCCCACTCTTGTAGATTGTTATTTCTCTGTATGCTATAAGCCCATGTTGATATGGGAAATCACGTCCTAAACAAAAAAAGTACTGGCAGGTACTGAGGTGTCAAGGGCTAGACCCTCACATATTCTAGGCCATACCATATAGAGATAGGATGGTCAGTCCTCGCCTGCCATGACGGCACGCGCCACCAAAAGGAAAAAAGGGTTTTCCCAGATTGACACTAAAGTGGACAAACAAAAGGAGAAACCAATGGGAACGTAAAAACGTCATACGACAACAACGGGAGACGCTGTGACACCTTGACACCAAGGTACGTGTGTTTTTCTGAGAGCTCCGTATGGAATAAGATCTGGACGAAGCAATGGTTGTAAAGATTCGGCAAGTGAACAGCGAAAGGAGAGGAATGATCTGTTGATGAGAATTCATGCAATGAGAAGGACCGGGCCAAGATCAACCTAGACTATTTTTCGGAAAAGGATGACTCAATGATGAATTGGCAAAGGCTGAGCATCAAGGTTAACAGAGTGGAATCGGGAGCTGATTATAAGAGGGATAAATAAACGCGACAGTTTATATCTTTAGATTTGTTGATCCCATGTGATTCTGCAGTGCATTAATAAATGCCTGAACTGTTAACACGACTGCCGTCAGTTCTTTTGTGTCAAATTCAATATTTGAGGTGAGACCTTTTTCTATTGTTAATGTTTATTAACGAGCGTTGCTTTTGCTATGGATCAGCCCTGTTAATATTATAAAGGGGCGACATTGCATTAAGGCATCGCCCATACCATTTTACTTCTCAGAAAATTATGAAAACTATCAATTTCATGAAGCTGGATCAACCTGAGAGTTTTACAGGTCAGAACAAAGAATTCTGCCACTGCTAAGGACTGAACCATTGTCTTGGCAAGCGAGCGATGCTAATAATAGAGAGCTTGAAATATCAACCAATCACTGCCTTTTTATTTTTGTGTGGAATGAAGTGATAATGTGATTGGTTCTGAAACATTTAGGAGAGCTTTAACATAGATATCTGCACCTGTAGTGAAGTTTGAATTTTATTTGATTTAATTTCACTGTGGAGATTCAAGCAAAATATCTGCCAGCACTAGCCATAGAAAGCAAAATAGATCTAACGTCTTTAGAAATATTGAAACTGGAAGAAAATATTAATGGAAAAGACTTGATCAGGTTTACTCATTGGAAGAGATCCAAGTTATGATGATAAGCAAAAATCTAATGACATTCAAATGCTTCAGCTAGACTTGTAGAAATACTTATATTTCAGCCATACTTTGCTTCAGCTAGACTTGTAGGAATACTTATATTTTAGCCATGTTTTGCTTCAGCTAGACTTGTAGAAATATGGCTGAAATCACAGCATTATACCAACGTGTGTGTACTAAGTGATTCAATGAGCATGATTCAGAAGGTCAAAGCTGGATCTGTACGTAGACAGTGGACTGAGTCGCTGCGGAAGTCTGTTGTCCGTAAAGTCACCTTCATCATATCCTTAAAGATATGGCGAGAACAGAGGACTTTGACGTCAGTGAATCCACATCGCTGTCCAGAATGAAAGACCTGGGAGTACGAATCGGCACAGCCAGACGCGAGAGGTACATCGGGAAAACAAAGAGCCTCGTCAACCAACACAGAACTGGCACTATTAGCCACCGGACGCTGATGCATATGCTGGGGGGAGGATCTGAGCACCTATGGACATGTCCGGAGTGCAATGAAGATACCCCAACGGATAATTGATAACTGATTGTAGAAATACTTATATTTCAGCCACATTTTGCTTCTTCTAGACTTGTAGGAATACTTATATTTCAGCCATACTTTGCTTCAGCTAGACTTGTAGGAATACTTATATTTCAGCCATACTTTGCTTCAGCTAGACTTGTAGGAATACTTATATTTTACCATACTTTGCTTCAGCTACACTTGTAGAAATACTTATATTTCAGCCATACTTTGCTTCAGCTAGACTTGTAGGAATACTTATATTTTAGCCATGTTTTGCTTCAGCTAGACTTGTAGAAATACTTATATTTTATCATACTTTGCTTCAGCTAGACTTGTAGAAATACTTATATTTCAGCCATACTTTGCTTCAGCTAGACTTGTAGGAATACTTATATTTTAGCCATGTTTTGCTTCAGCTAGACTTGTAGAAATACTTATATTTCAGCCATACTTTGCTTCAGCTAGATTTGTAGGAATACTTATATTTTATCATACTTTGCTTCAGCTAGACTTGTAGAAATACTTATATTTCAGCCATACTTTGCTTCAGCTAGACTTGTAGAAGATCTGCAGTGACATCGTGGTTAGTGTGCTTGCCTGCCAAGCTACAGCAGAGGCAGGATCATTTTGTCCAGCCAGTATAGCTCTTGGGTCGTTATAAAAATGGGTGCAAGTCAATTGTAATAATTTTCTGGGAATTGAAGACGGGCGTGGGTAATATCATGAGCATGGTCGATGCGAGTTCGACACCTGGGCCTGTCGCTTGCCAAAGTAAGGGAAAGATTGGTCATCTATTCCTCCTTGCTCTCAGGCCTACAAAATGTGATGGGGCTATCACATCGCAGACCCATAGCAGGAAACTGCTTGGGGACAATTGTTTTTAATTTTGAAAGGCAATGTGAAAGAAAACTGGCCACTCCATTTATATGTTGCGGCCTAGAATATCTGCCTAACATTTCACACACTTGTCTGCTAAGGAACTACTTTTTTTATTTAGACTTCCTCAAAGACTATAGTGCTTGTAAGTGGACTGGTAAATCTAGGACAAATCTTTGTGCCACTGAAAGTGGTGCACGGTGTAATAAGTGACGTGTAATAATATGTTAATGCATTGTTTACTTCTGCACAGATTGTGGATGATGCGACAATCAATGATATTTGTGCTACCATGGTACAGTCTGGTAAAGATTATGCCAGAAAACACAGAACAAAAGCTCCTCTCATGTATGCTTATTACGAAACAGAATACTTGGGTAAGATATTCACTTTACACGGCATCTTAGTGGAGAGTGTAACATGGCAACCTTCACATGTAGATATATAGGAATTCCACAGACCTGGCAAGTCATGTAATTGTCTTTCTATTTTGTGTGAAATGATCTTTGGCATCAGCTTGCTAACTATAACAAACACTGATACTCGGTTTGTCACTTTTTCTATACGAATCAAATGCCCATGTTTTACCAGAGCCCTTATAGGAAGCAAAGAATAGTAACACTATGCTTTACCATGCCTGTCAAAATAGTCCCAATAAATCACATTAAAATGACAAGGTTAAAAAATTGTTAGTTGCTGTGACGAAACGCGTTTATCTGTCTTGGGTCGTCAAGTTCCCGCACTATTTTGGCGCGTCATCGGGGACTTTCCCAGCTAAAAATAGACTGAGGGAAGCCGATGGAGGACTTATTATCTAGAATCGTCTCGAAACACTGGAATTCGAGTAACCCGTGATGTTGGGTATCGCTCTAAATTCCCGTGCAGAGAGATCTAGAAACTCTAGGCGGGGAATGACGTTTTCCCGAGAAAGTATCTTTTCTCAAGAAGCACTCGCTTCTTGTGCGCATCGAGTTGGCACGAAGCGGGAAATTGGCTAAACCAGCCATTCACTTACTTTTGTTCGAAGAGAACAGACGCTGGCCTGAATGTGAGCCATTTTTGTGTTGCGTCTCACCTCAACCATGATTCGGCTGACTGTTATGAAAAGGAAGCTGAGAAGCCCTTGAACAGTTCGGAAGCTGACTGGAGAGCTGGTTTCACCATCCAGGTAGATATTTGGTTAAATCATTTAACTTTGTACGTGTGTTCCACACGCCATTGTTCTAACCTCATTACCTATGCGGATGTCCTTGCATACTAATTAGCAAACCGATCGATAACGCAGGTGACAATTAATCGTGGGTTTGTTTACCGTGTGCTCGCGAATCAGCTGTTAGGAACGCCGTAATGTGATGTGGGCGATTTGGGTTCCAAATATATGTACCATATATTGCCAATCGTTGCATCTATTAGGTTGCTGTGTTAGAATAAAACCTAGTTACTTGTGCCGGATGGAAACTTAGATTATGTCAGTCAGTTGCTGAAGCCAGAAGAACGGTTAGAAAACCAGGTAAGTTGGTAGGTGGAGATTCAGACAAAATTGTGCTTAGTTACTAAGTAAAGGAAGAACTTAGTTCTGTGCCACCAGGAATGATGTCACTATTGTGTAATAACTTAATAGTGAATTCATTGTGTGGACCAGCGGATTTCTGTGGAAAGGTAAGTGGCTTTGGTGCTATATCTATATATATATGATGTGACAATGTGTATATATATTAGTTCATGGCATGGGATACTTCCTGGGGTAATTCCGAACGCCGAATAGATCGACGCGTGATAACACTGCGTGCCGTCGCGATGTAAATATGCGTTCTGAAATCTTGTCTAAGCTATCCTGTTTCTTTCATACTGACGCTAGTGCGAGTGAATGCTAAGGTGCTGGAAGTATGGAAGGATGCCGGAGGCTGTATGAGACTGGGGAAATATAGAATATGGGGATGTGAAAGCAAGTTAGGAAAGTATGGGTTGGTAGACCAAACCAACGATGAAGTTCAGTCCAGGCCAAGGCTAAACCACTTGGGAGGACAGAACTGGAACAGTACCCTTGGAACATGTGGGGGAACATGTATTCTCAAGAAGGCTTCTTGACTCTAAGGCAGAGTCTGATAAGAAGAGTTTGCTGTGGCGTGGGCAGGTGGTCCAACCAGCAAACAGGCTTGTGTACATATTGGATGTGATCAGGTACTATTCCTATATCCCGAGGGATGGTATAGTGATCAAGATTATGTTTCTTAATGTACATTGATGATGTTAGGAACGAGTCTAGGGACTCTTTACCTATTTGTTTAGTTCGATTAAATTAGAACAATAACAGCCTGGTATCATTACTGACGTTAGCGACAACTGGTAGATGATTAGGGATAGGTGAGACCAATGATCAGACTCGTCATTCTGATTTCTTGCTCTGTTTGACGGGCTGTTCTGTGAGGCCAGCTGACATTTGTGAACCCATGCTTGACTACTCTCCATATAGAGATAATGCTTTGGTTATATGAATAACTAACTAGCATGACTGAGGGTTGAGTAGTTTTGGTAGGATGCATGTGGACTAATGTTTGGGCCAGTATACTCTCACCGGTCGCTCTTCCTTTTCAGGAGTTTGCCTGTTGAGGAACCAGTCAACTATAATTGTTGTTGGCAGAAAACCACTTCGTGTGACAGAGCGAAGGGTTCAGTTCTTTACTTATCACGCCAGACTCCATCACACCAGGTACCCAATGTGATTCACCATGCGTGAAGGTTGCTTCAAGACATACAACTGCCCTGAAGGTGCACGTGTGGGAAGTGATGGTTTGTGATCGTTTAAAATAGAAGATACTCTGTTTTGCCAGGAACATTTCAGCATGTTGAGTAATCATGCTCGACAGGGAACACCGGTCCGTCTGGTTTGACGGGGGTTCTGCCTAAACGCAGAAGTAACTAATCTTCAGACACTTGAATGGTTCTTTGGACAGCTCGAGTGGCAGGTCTTGAGAAGAACTACACCAGTATGGACGTGTGTCAAGTGTAACCCGGTGGAAGGGACTAGGGATTATAGTCCAACCTGAATTGTTTCCGTAAAATAGATGTCTGATTCTATTCATGTACTGTTTCCGTATCCAGATTATCAACTGGGTTCTAGAAGGACTCAGTAACTTTTCAGTAGCCATATCTGATCCTCCAAAGTGTGACTGTAAGAGACCATTGAATTGGTCAATGCCATATCGGTTCTGCAGTGGGACTGTGCTAGGAGTGACAGACCATTCGGTTGGTCAGTGACTATTTAGTTCATCGAAGTAACCAATACTTGGAGCCAAGTCCAGGAAGATTGTCTCCAACTCGGTTGTGTTCGAGAACTGTATTACCAGTGACTCCGTGGGAGTGTTATAGATGCAGTTGGTCCAGTGAAGTGTGGTCCAGCAGTGACTCTATTGTTGTGGTTCCACGTTCGGGAGACGGAGTGGTCTCCAAGGTTCTAGTCATCTCACTGGAAGGAAGCCGGGTGAGTGGCGGACCGACTGGACGGGACATCTGCATCCACTCTACTTCTCAACTCGATGAAGACACCTACATCTCTAAGTCTTTCTCTACTCTATCTTCTATTTGTGTAAATAGATTCTTCTATCAGGAGGTTCATTTCAGTTCTATATTCTCAAGGGTAGAATAAACTTTATGTAAGTTGACTTGCTCTTTGTATAATGATTGAGTGTGGTCTCGGACGATGCCTAAGTGTTCATTGTTCAACAGGTGTAGGTAGTTAGTGGGGGTCTAGAATCTGGAGGGGTGTGTAGACGTAACTAAATAACCTGAGATCAACCACAGAGAAAAAAAAGTGTATCTGCTCGTCCAACCCCTGGGGCTAGAATACACGGGAGTGCTAGAGACACCTCGGGTGTGGTTCACTCTCACTACCCAAGGTGAACCCGAAACACTCCGTTACAGAGTGGGGGCTCGTCCGGGATTATTCCAAGATCTTTGTGTGTTGTAGACCTCTCACATAGGGATAGGGACTTTGTCTTTATCCTCTACTTCAGTCTACATAAGATTCTACTACTTCTACCTATCTCCTAACTGTCTGACGGACATTTGTGTTGTGGTGATTAGTTAGTACTGATTATTGATTCATTGTATTGCTTCACCCACACATACTTGAGTACCCACCTATCATAGTCAACATGTCTACCCAAGAGTTAGACTTGGACAAAGTTCAGGAAACTGGACGTAAGTCTGGTCTTGAAGGAGATGCTTTGAAATCATATGTCCAAGAGGTGGAAAGAAATTTTCGCCAAGAGGAAAGAGAGAGGAGGAGAGCAGAAAGAGAACTGGAAGCCAGTAAAGTGGCTCTTGAGGAAAAGAGGATAGCGGCTGATACTGAAATGAAACGGCTTGAGTTGGAAGCCGAGAAAGAAAAACGTGACCATGAGTATCGAATGAAGCTACTTGAGGCACAAATGCCTGCTACAGGTGTAACTGATGGAGCTATGGGAGGAGGTGTACCTCCTGGCTCAGAGTCAACCAGTAGACGTGACTACCAGGCTATGAAATGGCCTTTACAGCCGTTCGAACCCGAGAAGGAACGGATAGACCAATACTTAGAGAAGTATGAAGCCATGTCTATTGCAATGGGTCTAGACAAACAGAAATGGTGTTTGAAACTCTCCCAGGGACTCCGTGCAGAAGGTTATGAGGTGTATGCACGCTTACCACCGGGGTTACAGAATGATTACCCGGCATTGAAAGCGGCTCTCTTGAAGAGATTCGAGATCACAGCGCACTCATACCGAAGGAAGTTTCGAACGGCGAAGCGAGAACCTGGTGAACTGTTTTCAGCATACAGTGTGAGATTGAACTCATACCTTCTTAAATGGATGGCCTTGGCCGGATTTAAGGAGGAGTATGAAAGTTTGCGTGAGTTGATGGTTGTAGATCAGATGCGAATGCAAATGTCTAAACCCTTGCGAAACTTCTTAGGTGAGAATGGGGCTGAGAGATTGGATATAGTCACCAAGTTAGCCGAAAGATACGTTGAAGTCTATGGCGAGACTGGGGACACCAGTCCAACAGATCCGAGATCGAAAGATCCGGATCAAGGTAAGTCAAAGAAGAAGTCAAAGAAGACCCAAGGTTCTGATGAACCAAAGAAACAGGTAGGCTCTTTAGAGAAGATCTCTAACGTCAACCAAGGTAAGAATAGCCCACCTAGTTCTCCAAAGAGGAAGTGGAGTGAACGTTGGTGCAAATTCTGCAAGTCCAGCACTCACAATACGAGTGAGTGTAAGAGTAAGCCCAAGGACTTTCACTTTGCTTGTCTTGCAGAGGTTAGGGATAGATCTTGCAGGAAAGTGAAGTCGGTTGATGGAATGGAGAAACTAGACGACCTCCAGTGGTTGAGAGAGTAGAAGTGAATGGGCGACAGGTGTTGTGCCTCTACGACACGGGATTGCAATTTTCAGCTGTAATTGCATCCCACCTGACAGGCCCAGAGCAACTCACCGGGGAGATGACGGAGATACAGCCAGCCAGTAGGAGTGCTGTGGCGTTACGTTGCCCGATTGCCAATGTGGAGATTCGGAGCAAGTACGTTACTGGACGCATTCAGGCGGCAGTCGTACCGGATCCTCTCTATCCCCTAATTCTAGGCCGGAAGTACGTGTTTCTGGGCGAACCAGAACACCCTAGCATCCATAAGTCTAGGCAGGTCAGAGATACAGAGGAAGAGGGTCTCGAAAAGGTAAGTCTCCGAAACCCTCACCCGGATAGAATGAGTAATGCTCGGAGCAAGGATGCGACAGAGTGTCCTTGTTCGGAATGGTTGCCCAACAATGAAAACCCGTTAATTCAGGGTAAGTTCAACTCTGATAACCAGTCACCGTTACTTCAGACTGGAACAGAGAAAAGGCAGAGGGAACGTAAGTTGGTTCCTGAGAGCTTCAGAGCTAATCTGCTGCGAACGGTACATGTCAGGTCCCCAACCGGACATCTGACTGTAGGGACAACCAGTAAATGTCTATCCCGGTACTATTGGTGGCCGGGAATGACAGGCGACGTGCGCAGGTATATTAGGTCTTGTCCGGAGTGCCGTAAATGCACACCTGAGAAACGGACGAAGACGAAGATCTCCTTAGAGGTTGGAGACCGAGTTCTAGTACTCCTCCCAATCGAGGGGAACGAATTCGAAATCGGGTGGCAGGGCCCATTCCTAGTGGATAAAGTGGGGCTCCACAAGCACTATGGAGTGGTGATCCTGGGAAAGTCTACTACTTTCCATTCCAGTCTCCTCATGCGCTAGGAGGGGAAGCCCGATGATAAGTCCACCAGCCCAAGGGCGCAGAGATTCGCTGAAATAACGGTTCGGGGTTCAGGTCAGGTAGCGGAAAGCCTGTCACACCATAGGAAGTCCTATATGTATGTGCAGGTACCTTCTTCGGTTCAGCCCGGTGCTCGGGGGAACATGACCGGCCAAAGGAACACCCGCAGTGCTAGCTACACTGAGAACCGAGGTAGGAAGAGGTGGGTTGTGTCGGAACGGACACATACCCTTGGTCCCTCAATCCGACCGACTGCAGTCCAGCTGGGTCCTCGAAAGGGGAAGCTGGAGTTGCAGAAGTCCAGTAAACTCTGGCAGGAACGATCGTTAAATCAGGTCGAGACGGGAGCTCTGGTCCGCAAGATACTGCGAGATGCCCGATCGCAGTAGCGGAGTAGGCGTTGATCACCCGTGATACTGAATAGCTTGCCACCCCACCGAATGTGGTAAAAGTATTCTATACAATATTGACGGGTTAGACTTCCTCACCCGCCATCCGGTCTCTTAGAAAGAGGAACGAACGACATAGACAGCTTCTGCGTAGAAGTGGAACGACGGGGTCGATCCTCTTAAAGTGGGGGCCTATGTGACGAAACGCGTTTATCTGTCTTGGGTCGTCAAGTTCCCGCACTATTTTGGCGCGTCATCGGGGACTTTCCCAGCTAAAAATAGACTGAGGGAAGCCGATGGAGGACTTATTATCTAGAATCGTCTCGAAACACTGGAATTCGAGTAACCCGTGATGTTGGGTATCGCTCTAAATTCCCGTGCAGAGAGATCTAGAAACTCTAGGCGGGGAATGACGTTTTCCCGAGAAAGTATCTTTTCTCAAGAAGCACTCGCTTCTTGTGCGCATCGAGTTGGCACGAAGCGGGAAATTGGCTAAACCAGCCATTCACTTACTTTTGTTCGAAGAGAACAGACGCTGGCCTGAATGTGAGCCATTTTTGTGTTGCGTCTCACCTCAACCATGATTCGGCTGACTGTTATGAAAAGGAAGCTGAGAAGCCCTTGAACAGTTCGGAAGCTGACTGGAGAGCTGGTTTCACCATCCAGGTAGATATTTGGTTAAATCATTTAACTTTGTACGTGTGTTCCACACGCCATTGTTCTAACCTCATTACCTATGCGGATGTCCTTGCATACTAATTAGCAAACCGATCGATAACGCAGGTGACAATTAATCGTGGGTTTGTTTACCGTGTGCTCGCGAATCAGCTGTTAGGAACGCCGTAATGTGATGTGGGCGATTTGGGTTCCAAATATATGTACCATATATTGCCAATCGTTGCATCTATTAGGTTGCTGTGTTAGAATAAAACCTAGTTACTTGTGCCGGATGGAAACTTAGATTATGTCAGTCAGTTGCTGAAGCCAGAAGAACGGTTAGAAAACCAGGTAAGTTGGTAGGTGGAGATTCAGACAAAATTGTGCTTAGTTACTAAGTAAAGGAAGAACTTAGTTCTGTGCCACCAGGAATGATGTCACTATTGTGTAATAACTTAATAGTGAATTCATTGTGTGGACCAGCGGATTTCTGTGGAAAGGTAAGTGGCTTTGGTGCTATATCTATATATATATGATGTGACAATGTGTATATATATTAGTTCATGGCATGGGATACTTCCTGGGGTAATTCCGAACGCCGAATAGATCGACGCGTGATAACACTGCGTGCCGTCGCGATGTAAATATGCGTTCTGAAATCTTGTCTAAGCTATCCTGTTTCTTTCATACTGACGCTAGTGCGAGTGAATGCTAAGGTGCTGGAAGTATGGAAGGATGCCGGAGGCTGTATGAGACTGGGGAAATATAGAATATGGGGATGTGAAAGCAAGTTAGGAAAGTATGGGTTGGTAGACCAAACCAACGATGAAGTTCAGTCCAGGCCAAGGCTAAACCACTTGGGAGGACAGAACTGGAACAGTACCCTTGGAACATGTGGGGGAACATGTATTCTCAAGAAGGCTTCTTGACTCTAAGGCAGAGTCTGATAAGAAGAGTTTGCTGTGGCGTGGGCAGGTGGTCCAACCAGCAAACAGGCTTGTGTACATATTGGATGTGATCAGGTACTATTCCTATATCCCGAGGGATGGTATAGTGATCAAGATTATGTTTCTTAATGTACATTGATGATGTTAGGAACGAGTCTAGGGACTCTTTACCTATTTGTTTAGTTCGATTAAATTAGAACAATAACAGCCTGGTATCATTACTGACGTTAGCGACAACTGGTAGATGATTAGGGATAGGTGAGACCAATGATCAGACTCGTCATTCTGATTTCTTGCTCTGTTTGACGGGCTGTTCTGTGAGGCCAGCTGACATTTGTGAACCCATGCTTGACTACTCTCCATATAGAGATAATGCTTTGGTTATATGAATAACTAACTAGCATGACTGAGGGTTGAGTAGTTTTGGTAGGATGCATGTGGACTAATGTTTGGGCCAGTATACTCTCACCGGTCGCTCTTCCTTTTCAGGAGTTTGCCTGTTGAGGAACCAGTCAACTATAATTGTTGTTGGCAGAAAACCACTTCGTGTGACAGAGCGAAGGGTTCAGTTCTTTACTTATCACGCCAGACTCCATCACACCAGGTACCCAATGTGATTCACCATGCGTGAAGGTTGCTTCAAGACATACAACTGCCCTGAAGGTGCACGTGTGGGAAGTGATGGTTTGTGATCGTTTAAAATAGAAGATACTCTGTTTTGCCAGGAACATTTCAGCATGTTGAGTAATCATGCTCGACAGGGAACACCGGTCCGTCTGGTTTGACGGGGGTTCTGCCTAAACGCAGAAGTAACTAATCTTCAGACACTTGAATGGTTCTTTGGACAGCTCGAGTGGCAGGTCTTGAGAAGAACTACACCAGTATGGACGTGTGTCAAGTGTAACCCGGTGGAAGGGACTAGGGATTATAGTCCAACCTGAATTGTTTCCGTAAAATAGATGTCTGATTCTATTCATGTACTGTTTCCGTATCCAGATTATCAACTGGGTTCTAGAAGGACTCAGTAACTTTTCAGTAGCCATATCTGATCCTCCAAAGTGTGACTGTAAGAGACCATTGAATTGGTCAATGCCATATCGGTTCTGCAGTGGGACTGTGCTAGGAGTGACAGACCATTCGGTTGGTCAGTGACTATTTAGTTCATCGAAGTAACCAATACTTGGAGCCAAGTCCAGGAAGATTGTCTCCAACTCGGTTGTGTTCGAGAACTGTATTACCAGTGACTCCGTGGGAGTGTTATAGATGCAGTTGGTCCAGTGAAGTGTGGTCCAGCAGTGACTCTATTGTTGTGGTTCCACGTTCGGGAGACGGAGTGGTCTCCAAGGTTCTAGTCATCTCACTGGAAGGAAGCCGGGTGAGTGGCGGACCGACTGGACGGGACATCTGCATCCACTCTACTTCTCAACTCGATGAAGACACCTACATCTCTAAGTCTTTCTCTACTCTATCTTCTATTTGTGTAAATAGATTCTTCTATCAGGAGGTTCATTTCAGTTCTATATTCTCAAGGGTAGAATAAACTTTATGTAAGTTGACTTGCTCTTTGTATAATGATTGAGTGTGGTCTCGGACGATGCCTAAGTGTTCATTGTTCAACAGGTGTAGGTAGTTAGTGGGGGTCTAGAATCTGGAGGGGTGTGTAGACGTAACTAAATAACCTGAGATCAACCACAGAGAAAAAAAAGTGTATCTGCTCGTCCAACCCCTGGGGCTAGAATACACGGGAGTGCTAGAGACACCTCGGGTGTGGTTCACTCTCACTACCCAAGGTGAACCCGAAACACTCCGTTACAGTTGCATATCCATTAGAGGACATCGCAGTCAACCCAAGCATGTTTTGGATGTTTGTGATCTCTTGGCAAGTTTATGTTCAGTAGTTTGCTTTCTGAATGACCGGCACCCATACCATTTGATAAAAACTCAACACGGGTATGCGAGATTACGAACTGCACCCATAACCTTTTCGCCACGGAGCCGGCGCGATAATGAATCTCATCTCATCTCATCATGTTCCTCTTGTACCTTGCGGTGTCGAGGTGAAGTATAAACTTCGTGAGAGTGCCCGGTTATGGGCTTCGTATATCGACATTCCCATGGATTCTGTTATTCCCTCCGTCCAGCGTTTACGTGGTCGGCCTCTTCCTCTGTTTCCATCTGGTCTGTACGTCATTGCCTGTTGTGGCATGCTGTTGACTGGTAGCCTACTTGCATGGCCAAACCATTTGACTTGCTGCTTTCTAATAAAATCTAGAGCAGCTTTAACCCCCACTTTAGTCCTGATTTCTTCATTTCTGATCTTATCTCTTCTTGATACGTTGAGTATTCTTCTCAGGAACCTCATTTCTGTTGTTGTGATTTTTCTTTTCTCTTTTTCTGTCATTGTCCAGGTTTGGCATTGGTAGCACAGAGTTGGTAGGAAGATTGTGTTGTAAAGTGCTTTCTTAGTAGTTATTGATACATGTTTGTTCTTTAGTATTGGTGCCATTTGTCCAATGAGTTGATTTGCCTTATTGCACCTATTTTCGATCTCGTCTTCTGATCTGCCATTTGATGATATTATACTTCCTAGGTACTTGAAGCTCTTTACTTGTTTCAAGGGATGTTCGTTTAGGTGAATTGTTGCTGTTTGTTCTTCTTTAGTTATAGTCATTACCTCTGTTTTGCTTGTGCTAATTTTCATGTTATGTTCCCTACACATTTCGTTTAGACTATTCATGTGGTCTTGTAATTCAGCTTCTGATTTTGCTATTAGTGCTTGGTCGTCCGCAAACAGGAGTTCTCTAATGGTTAGATTTGCAGATGGTTCTTCTTCTGTGTTCTCGTCATGCGGTATTCTTGCTGTCTCTGCTTGGCTGGTTTCTTTACATATGTTGTCTATATATGTTATGAACAAGAGAGGGGACAGGACACAACCTTGTCGTACTCCAGATCTTATGGTGAAGGGTTCTGAGTGTCCTCCAGTTGCTCTCACTATGCATTCACTGTTGTCGTATAAACTTCTACATAGGTTTGTTAGATGTGTACTCACTCCATATTGTTTAAGGATTTCCCACAGCTTGTTTCTATCTACCCTATCAAATGCCTTTTCTTGGTCAACAAAGGCTAAGTAGAGTGTTAATGAATAAATCACCAAAAAAAGAGAAGTAGAATTGGTAAGCTTTACTAAAACACAATCACTAGTAACAAAATGGATGTTGCAGCCAAAGCCTTCATCAGCACAGAAACAATAAATACACACTGTTACAACTAGATGAAAAACACCACATGCAAATACAGGGTGTATTTTTAATGACTGTGCAGTATTTGAAAATATTGCCGGTCAAAGTTTTGTATTTACCTATTATGTTGCATGAACTTTACAGAGGGTGAATACAAAATTTGGACCGGCAATATTTTCAAACACTGCACAGTCATTAAAAAACATATATATATATATATATATATATATATATATATATATATATATATATATATATATATATATATATATATATATATATATATATATATATATAAGTTATTCATCCGTGCCCTTGTTATGGACTTGACACATGTGTGGTTGAATACCACATGTATGGTTATAACAATGTAACTAGACTGAAAGGTGATTCAACTGTTCACTGATAAAGACATTGATCAAAATGTTCCCTTGTGTCTGTGTTTTTCTTTTGCCAAACTTCCTAGTCATAGTGAAGGGGTTACAGATGCAGTTTGTAATCCCACATACTGCGTTCAAAACACAGCTGTGGGCGATTTGCCAGCAGACTGCCTTGTGTTGGTCTTTTACAAAATGGTATGGGTGCTGGTCGTTCAGAAAGTAATGGCAAACTACTGAACGTAAACTTGCCAAGAGATCACAACAGCAAAAAAAAATGCTGGTGTTGATTGCAATGTCCTGAAAAAGGAGATGCAGCTAACTGTAACATTCATTATCAGTTAACAAGACAAAGAAAATAACTAGGACACAAAAAAGCTATAAATATTTAGCTCTGTATCATAAAATATTTCCGTTTAATATTCTGGGATGGACAGTTTCTGAGGAAGGGAACAGGGTACCACAAATTATTGTGCAGTGACTTAATATATATTAAAAGATTAAAGTTGAGAGGATCAGCCTCATTCTGTCAGTGTTTACCTCATCTGACTCAGCCTCTCTTCACATAGTGGCAAGCCTCCTGTCACACAAAAAACAAACTCTGTAGCTTCAACAATGATCCCAGGGGTCTCTGGAGAAATATTACACTAGTTTGAAAAAAGACCCATGACCTTCAGAGCCCAAGGCAGACGGCTTAATCCCTTTGGGATGGAAAGTTGCTGAGGAAGGGAGTAGGTCACTATGCTTTATTATGTAGTGACTTAGTATATGGGAAGTCTTAACTACAACACACGCCCTATGGCAACATCAACCTTGCTTTTACCTGTTTGTACCAGGCAGGGAACCTGGTGACCTAATAGTTAGTGAACTGGCTCAATAACACACTGGTCAAGGGTTCACTTCAACAGCAAACACACATACATTTTCTCCACCAGCCACAGCTCTAAATTTGACCTCATCATCATCATGTGTCCTGCCAAATTGCCCAAGTGTTTATGTCTCTCTATAAATCTCAGTCACTAGTATTTTGGACCAACTCTACTGATGATATTTCACCATGCCACCATCTCAATCCATCCAGCATAATTTCTCACAGTCTGCACCTGCCTGTTTTTCCAGTCATCAATGATTTTCCAATGCCTCTTTTCTCATCACATGACCAAAGAAATCTGATCTAGTCTTGTAAAATATATACCAGAGGTAGTTCTGGAAAGAGACAGGAGATGATCATCTTACGTCATAATGAAGCGACTTCAGGAGGTGGGGCGGCTTAGAGGTATCATGTCCCACTCTAACCTGAGAAGATCAGGTATGAATTAAGTTGTGGATGTTTACAAAATAAGAAACTCAAGGATGTTGTGCTGTCTCTCCTGATCCTAAGGAACTGGATCGAGCACCAAGCATTCTCAAGTTAAGGACAAAAAAAACTAATATGACTCATTTGCATAATAGTTAGTTAGTTAGTCTTTCCTCTTGAGCCTAAGTCGGCACATAGGGCAGAAGTCATTGGCTCTCCATGTCCGGCGGTTCAATAATAACTATGTCCTTGTATGTGTAAAGGCCTCTCACTTTGTACTCCTACATTTGTATCTGCCAAGACCTTAATGCCAAGAAAACCACCATCTCAAGGTCACTTACTCCCTCCTCATCAACATACGAAGATCCTTTGCAGAATGTTGCTCTCATTATGATCAGCAAACAAGATTCTCAATTCTTCACCATTTCCCTATCTCATGCACTTTCATGGATTTGAATTTGCTTTGAGGCTGATTTTTTCAACCAATAAAATTGACCTGGGCTGCCAGGTTGACTGAGCCTAAAATGGGTACAGAAAATGTCCTAGGACGTAAAGGTGGCGGGAGTGGTATTGACCACATCACCCGCTGAGTGGTGATTAGTCTGTGTGAATATGGGGTCTTGACCACATCACCCACTGAGTGGTGATTAGTCTGTGTGAATATGGGGTCTTGACCACATCACCCACTGAGTGGTGATTAGTCTGTGTGAATATGGGGTCTTGACCACATCACCCACTGAGTGGTGATTAGTCTGTGTGAATATGGGGTCTTGACCATATCACCCACTGAGTGGTGATTAGTCTTTGTGAATATGGGGTCTTGACCACATCACCCACTGAGTGGTGATTAGTCTTTGTGAATATGGGGTCTTGACCACATCACCCACTGAGTGGTGATTAGTCTGTGTGAATATGGGGTCTTGACCACATCACCCACTGAGTGGTGATTAGTCTGTGTGAATATGGGGTCTTGACCACATCACCCACTGAGTGGTGATTAGTCTGTGTGAATATGGGGTCTTGACCACATCACCCACTGAGTGGTGATTAGTCTGTGTGAATATGGGGTCTTGACCATATCACCCACTGAGTGGTGATTACTCTGTGTGAATATGGGGTCTTGACCACATCACCCACTGAGTGGTGATTAGTCTGTGTGAATATGGGGTCTTGACCACATCACCCACTGAGTGGTGATTAGTCTTTGTGAATATGGGGTCTTGACCATATCACCCACTGAGTGGTGATTAGTCTGTGTGAATATGGGGTCTTGACCACATCACCCACTGAGTGGTGATTAGTCTTTGTGAATATGGGGTCTTGACCACATCACCCACTGAGTGGTGATTAGTCTGTGTGAATATGGGGTCTTGACCACATCACCCACTGAGTGGTGATTAGTCTTTGTGAATATGGGGTCTTGACCACATCACCCACTGAGTGGTGATTAGTCTGTGTGAATATGAGGCCAGCACCATATACCCAATGCACCAAAAGCAATATCACAATATCTTCTAAATATCACAGGATCCTTTACTTAGTTTACTACTGATCATTTGGGATGCATTTATTTTGTAGAGAAGGGCTTGTAGTCTACAGTATCCTGTTCAGAGTCTACAAATGACAGTTAGCTGTGTTTTGGGACTGAGGGGGTTTAGAAAACTAAAAGTGGGTTGGATAACAAAGACAAGAACAATAAATTGCACAATTTATTGCCTGGCATATTCACAATGGGTTGGCCATATAAGTAGTACCTGATCAACTCATGTAGAGTTGTTTGTACAGAATAATTTAAGTGACTGCATGCAGACATTGTGTGTATCTTTTATTTCTCATGTCTTCTGTGCTTGAAGGTGCAGCTCATGGCATTTCATCCATTCTGCAAATGATCATCAGTTGCCCATCTTTTTTGGAGTCCAACCCTGCTGCAGCCAGAGAGGTTAAAGCTGCGGTTGACTGGCTTCTGACCATCCAGCAGGCCAATGGTAACTTTGCCCCAGCTATGGATGAAGTTAACAAGCCTCGTAATGACAGCGATGAATTAGTACACTGGTGTCATGGCGCTCCAGGTAATTTAAAGGGAGAGAGAGAGAGAGAGGGAGAGAGAGAGAGAGAGAGAGAGAGAGAGAGAGAGAGAGAGATTTGCAGCCACCAACATTCAATGTGAAGATGGCAACTGATTTGACTTGGCATGTTTTCTCAGTTGTCATGAGAAAAAACATGTTGTTGCATTGTTTTTCAAATGAAATGGGCTGATCTACAGAGCTCGTGGCCCTCAGTTGCAATTTTGTTTCAGAAGGATTCATTGTAAGTTTTGGATGACTCCAGGACCTCAAATTAGTGACTTAAATACAATTTTATATTAATGTAGTTTTATGTGTCTTTATTTTTTTCTTTTTGCTGTTGGGTGTCCTGGCAAAGGCTTTCTAGTTGCAACATTTATTTTGTTGCTTGTGATTGTGTTTGTGTAAAGATAACCAATTTCACTTCCTGTTTTTGTTAATCTTTTTACTTTTTGAAACACCTTTTCTCCATCTGCTAATCTCTTACAGGTGTTGTGTACCTTCTTGCTAAAGCCTACAGAGTTTGGGGAGACGAGCGATACCTCCAAGCCTGCATTAATTGTGCTGAGCTCACCTGGAAACGTGGCTTGCTTACCAAGGGTCCTGGCATTTGCCACGGTGTTGCTGGCAATGGGTATGTCCCATTTTTCTGAATGTTTTGTCATTTGTTTGATTGTATAATGTGTTTCTAAGACTTGAAAAACCAGAGGAGTCGGTGGCTGATAATATATTGGCGTGAACTGCATGTTCAGAACGATGGCGGCCGGCTGTTGCTGAATTGACTGGCTTGCCTTTTTGATTCACGAGTGCATTTTTCAGGAGACTCCTGGGAGTTGTCGCTGGAGCTACGGAGTTTGTGTTTTGTTCAGCGCTTTCGGTGAGACCGAGCCATGTGGGATAAAACCTGGGTCAGTGAAGTCTTTCTGGTAACTGCCGATTCCAGAAAGAATTTACATTGGTCAGTGAGGAGCATTTTGTGTGATATTCACGGCACAGGAATGGAGCATAATGGGAACGACCTGTTGCTGTGAAGTTGGAACCGCGACTAACTAACTATAGTGGCTCTTAAATCAGAAGAATATGCCTGTATGTTACTGGCAACGTTAAGGGAAGCAGAGAATAGTCATTCCATAACTACCATACATGTCGTAGAAGGCCACTAAGGTTTTGCTCAGTGTAGGACCTGTTCCTGGCATATCAGCATCCCTAGATCAGGTTTTGGTCTGTAGGATCTGTTCCTGGCATACCAGCATCTCTGGATCAGGTATTGGTCAGTGTAGGATCTGATGCTGGCACATCAACATCTCTGGATCAGGTATTGGTCAATGTAGGACCTGTTCCTGGCACATCAACATCTCTGGATCAGGTATTGGTCAATGTAGGATCTGATGCTGGCCACATCAGGGTTGGTATGACACTGACTACCTCATCCTATAGAAAATTTTAGTTGCAAAATCGAACCAATCATAAAGTGTACAAGGGGGCTTGGTGTGAATTGTTTCAGGGCCGGTGTTTCATTGGGAGATGAAAGGCAGGAGCAGCAGAAGACAATCAGAAGTCATATTTAAATACAGAAACCACTAACAATATGCTGCACGATTTATTGCCTGGCATATTTCGCTGCATCTTGCCAGGTGCATACTTGAGAACATGCATCTTTCCTGTGGCAATACACACGAGTCTTGGACCCTATCACAACCACTAAAGAAGAAAATCAGGGCTTTTGAACTGAAATGTTACAGAAACATTCTAAGAACATCGTGGGCCAAGAAGAAGAGAATTATTGATATGCTGTAAGATGTGAACATCAAAGACACCTGGCTCATAACAATACCATGTCTGGGAAACTGAAACACTTGGGCCATATTAAACATCACATTGGTTTGGAAAGAACAGGGATGGAAGGTATGTTTTCTGGGAGAAGAGGCTGGGATCAACCCACACAAAAATGGACACAGAGCAGGGCTTGAGAATGGACACAGCAGGGTAACCGGCAAAGGATCCAGGAGTCCTTTTGGTGGGATGTGATGGGAGTGACTTTTTGCAGGGAACCTGCTACATGTTGATCATGATGGCATCTTAAAAGAAAACTTCATACCAGTCTTCGGATTGAATGATCTGACGTGATGTGGGAACTATTTGTGAAGCTGGGCAGGTCAAGGCAGAGAGTGGGGTCATTCACACCCCCACCCCTCCCCCCAAACCACTCGCTTTGAACTCTAGCCTGGTCCATATACACTACTTCTAACAGCACGGGACTGAATATTGCATGTGGGTTAGCTTTTCAGATTACCAGTGTCCCTTGGCATCAGGCGAACCCACTCCGACTTGCAGAGGTACTTGTAATTTACATCCCCCAAGTCAAGGACGAGAGGTCAACATTTTAGTCCAACTGTCAGGTGTTGAGTTGAACCCCCTATCTCAGCATCAGCACACCAGATGTTTAAAGACGCGCGCTCTTATCCATTCGGCCTGCAAGATCAATCTCGCGAGTGGGTTTGAGCTGCTGGCTGAGGAGATCCAGTGTGAGCACTTTCTCCAAGAAAAGCTATCACTCCTGTCTCCCTAGAACCACTGGCTTCCACTTGAGCAAGTATTATTAATTTATGGGGTACATGTTGCTGAGAAGTTACAGTGTTCACTCCAAGTTCAGAAGGCACCTGGTTCAATCCCCAGCTCAGGGCTGGGAATTTTCCCTAGAACCTTTGGTATCTAATGATAGCACACATACGCTGACCTCTTGGGTAGTGACATCGGATGCTTGTCCTTCTCAGATAAGGCTGAACAACAGAAGCTCCCATGTGCCAGTTGTGCATATTAAAAATTCTACGGCATTTGAAAAATCGCAAAGAGTAGGCCATAAGGCCATTGTCCTGGCAAAATTGTTAGGAAAGGAAACCTAGCCAGTTTGATGGAGATTCTGACCTTGGATGGAATTTGTCTAGAGGACGTTAGCATGGCCAAATGGATAAGAATGTGTGTTCTTAAACATCCGGTGTGCTGATGCCGATGTCAGGGGTACAGCCCCTACACCGGACAGTTGGACTAAAATGTTGACCTCTCGTCCTTGACTTGGGGGATGTAAATTACAAGTACCTCTGAAGTCGGGGTGAGTTCACCTGAGGGCGAGGGACACTGTTAATAGGGAAAGCTAATTCACACACAAAATTCATTCCAGCACTACTAGGGTGTATGGACTATGCTTAGGTTCAAACAGCGAGCGCAAAAAAAAAATATCTACATGAAGCAGACCGTAAACAAATACATGCTGGAGTTTAACACACCAATCTTTGAGGAGGAGAGGGCGTGGGGGTGGGGTTGTGGTGGTGTGTATGGTTTTTAATTTAAAAAAAAAAAAAAAAAAAAAACTAGGTATGGCGCACTTCCCTCAAAATAGGAACAAAGACGAAGTGCCTTCATTTATGACAAAAATTTCTACCATTAATTTACATCCGGACATTAATTAACATGCTTTTATGTTTCTGACCATACTAGATATGTATTCCTGCTGCTGTACAGACTCACTGGGAACAAGAAGTACTTGCACAGAGCAAACCAGTTTGCCAACTTCATTTTCACACAGCAGTTCCAGTCTGGAGCACGCACCCCAGACAACCCATACAGTTTGTACGAGGGCTTGGCCGGGACAGTCTGCTTTCTGATGGATCTTCTGCAGCCAGAGAAAGCAGCTTTTCCATTCTTTGATATTTTCTAACTGCATAGAGTAGTTTAAATGCAGGAATGTGCAGTTCTGAATGTTGTTTGGTAATTATGGCAAATATTTTGATTTTTGTCTTGTCTTTGATACAACATAACTGAGGCTGTCTCCATGGTAGTTATGTGTAATAGGCAGAAATATCAGGTGTTGCAAAACCCTTGAGACCACAAATACAGCACACATTCATAAATACTGATTGGCTTCTCATAGAAGTAGAAGACAGAAATTAGAGGATACATTAGACAACACAAAAATTAAAAGCTATAGTTATCATCCAGAGATTCAAACCTGTTACCTCTGCAGAGACAAAGTGCACTTCAATGCATTGCTAATGGGGCTGTTGAGAAGTATACTATAGCTAATGGGGGTGTTGAGAAAACCATGCGTCGAAGTATATTTTGTTCATGCAGCAAGGTGCTGTTGTCACTTCAGGTGACAGGTTTGAATCCTGGTATGGTAACCACAGCTTTCAATTGTTACGTTGTCTAGTGTGTCCTCTAATCTGTATTTATTTCTTCTACTTCTGTGAGTGCCAGTCAATACTTGTGGATGTGTTTATGGTGCCAACTTATTTATGTGTAAATATGTATAATATATTTATGAGAATTCATAATCTTCGAGGCAGAATATTCTTATTAGCCACAGCGTCAAGTGCCTTGCCAGCTAGCAGGACGCAATAATGATTCTCCACAGCCTAAAGGTGAAGATACTGCCGTAGGGCTGTTAACTGTCAGGTCTTCACACCTACTGGGTCATGGCATTATGAAGTGGCTGTTTGCAAGTGAAAGATACCTAGGAGTTGGGATTGCAAAAAGTAGATAATTATTTAGTTGAGAATCTTGTAAACATAACGAAATCCACCCACAAATGAATATTCATTGTACGTGTGATTGTGATTTACCTGTACAGGAACTCTCGCCAGTGCTATGGAATTTATGCACTAAGCTGAGATCACCCTGCACTATGTTCTAAAAAATGAGACAACCATGGCACATATTGATAATTTCAAGTACTTTAATGCAAATTCATTTATGATCTGCAGTGACCTGCTGCCATTCTCATCACCCATCACTCTTTAAAAATGTGACAATTATTTCATAGTCAATTTATGAAGGAGCTGCAGTGGCATAGAGATTAGTACACTGGCCTGTCAAGACAGTAGTCCAGGTTCGATCCCCAGAGGAGGCAGGATGGTTTTTTCTGACCAGTGTGGATCAGGAGACGACCCAGCTTCATAAAAATGGGTACCAGACTATTCAGAATTTTCTGTGAGTTGGTCTGGGAAGGAGAGGTAAGGAGGAAGGGAACAGACCACCCCACCTCATATGTTGTGGCCTAGAATATGTGAAGGCTTAACACTTTACACCCAGTGGCAGCTATGGGGCTTCCTGCCAATGTATGAGGCAGGCCTGACCCAGAGCTGTAATGATGAGAGTACATCTAACTGTTCATTGAACCGCCAGCTCTGTGGCAAAGGGAGTTAGGATGCAATTCATAATCCTGCTCGAAACAGCTGTGGACGATTTGACAGCAGACAGCTTTGAGTTGGTTTTCATAAAATGGTATGATGAGTACCAGTCGTTCAGAAAGCAATGGCAAACTTCTGAACATAAAATTGCCAAGAAATCACAAACAGTCAAAATAATGCTAGGGTTGAAAGCAATGTCCTGTAAAGGATATACAACTATCATTCAGTGAACCATTGAGGTTTGAACTCAAACGCTGGTGGGAGTAAGTGCACTGAATAATTATGTGCGTCCTTTTTTAGCAGTATAGGTAGTCGCATGTGTGTGAAATGTTACTCCTCCAGCTATTATAAGCTGTGACATAATGAGGTGGTGTTTCCAGTTCACTTCCACGTCACCTTCCCAGACAATTCTGGTGTTTCCGTGACGAAGTAGTCAAGCTGTCAGGCTCACATTCTGGTCTTGGGTTAGTTTACAGACTACGTTGTTCCGATCATAGGTGCAGCTATTTCAGAGAACCCTGGGGGTCCTTGCTGTAGCTACAGAGTCCATGTTTTTGTGCGATGCTGTCAGTGGGTGGTTTGCCATTCTGTTGTGAGAGAATGTGTCAGATGGGGTAAAAATCGATGCAGTGGAATCGAACCTCTTGCCTTTAATTAGACAATTTTGGAAATTACTGGTACCCGTCCAAATGAGGCTGGGTCAACTCTACAGCTGTACTGGTCTGAAAGAAAATAATCATGCATTACTGGGGTTTGAACCCTGACAACTGTCTTGGTAGTTAAGCACACTAACCCTGTGGCCATAGTTCTAATAGTGTGCCCATTTATACTGAGTGAAGCTTATGGTGTGTGAACAGTTCACAAATTGTAGACTTTTAGGTTTAATTTATGGTGCATGCATCTATATATGTTTTGTAATGATGAATTACACTATAGTAAACATTTAGTTACTAGAAGGAATAATTTGGTTAGAGTTGAATAATTACATTTTTTGGTGTTGTTAGCTCTTGATTTTTATTCGCCTTGTTCTCAACTATGGTTCAGTAGTTTTTGGTCTGTTGTCTCTACCTTTTGAGTCTTTGTGGCTAATTTCACATATATTATTTTTAGAAAAGCAAATATGCCTTCATGCTACTTACCAAACACTATATAAGAATGTCATGAACTTGACACTAACTACTGCTTTTATTAGAGACATTAAGGTGGCAGTTTGAGCACACATGAGGATGAGATAATGTGGTAGTTTTGAGTACAAATGAGGATGAGACAATGTGGCAGTTTGAGCACACATGAGGATGAAACAATGTGGCAGTTTGAGTACAAATGAGAAAGAGACAACATGGCAGTTTGAGTACAAATGAGGAAGAATCTTGCAGTCTGAAAGCAAATGGGAAGACTCGAGGTGGCACTTTGAATACAAATGAGGAAGAGACATGGTGGCAGTTTGAGTACAAATGAGCGGAAGAGACAAGGTGGCAGTTTGAGTACAAATGAGGAAGAGACAAGGTGGCATTTTGAGTACAAATGAGGAAGAGACAAGGTGGCATTTTGAGTACAAATAAGGACGAGACAAGGTGGCAGTTTGAGTACAAATGAGGAAGAATCTGTGAATCTGAATGCACATGAGGAAGAGATAATGTGGCGGCGGTCTGAGTATAAACAAGATAGGAGAATAAGTATTTGAGAAAGACATTAATATTATCATCCCAAGAACTTAATTTAAAAATCAGTCCTTCTTAAACTAAGGATATTTCTATAAATAAACTCCTTTAAGAACCAGCTGGTTCTGACATTGCTTTCCTCATTTTTAGAGCACCTAATTTTTATAATCACAGCTGAGTCATTTTATTATAAAAAATGCTAGCCTGGATTCAATTTCCTGTGAAATTTCTTTGGAAAAGTATGAAAATATAGCTTATTGTAAGACCTGCAATAGAAAAAAAGCGATAAGGATGAGCACAGAGATATTCACCTCAACATCACAAGGTACAAGAGGAACAAGATGAGATGATGACAGACATTATAACAAACAATTCTGTATCATGGCATGAACAGTTGCTAGCATGTGCATTGATAAAATAGTATTAGTAAGTGAGAGAGATTTGGAAAAGCATGATCACCCAATTTATCCAAAATGGTAAGATGAAAACAGAAAGAAAGAAAAAAGGAAGTAGCAAGAGGGAGAAGGATTAAGAGGTAGCAAGAAAAGAATATAACTGATAAATGTAATATTAATGACAATAACAAACAAAGAATAGGGTTAACGTAATATAATATATTTAACCATGAGAAAGGAAGACACAAAAGTGAGAAGGATGCAAGAAGCAGCAAGAAAAGAATAATATAACAACTGATAAATGTACATTAATGACAATAACAAACAAAGAATAGGATTAACATAATATAATATATTTAACCAGGAGCAACATATTACTTGTGAGACTTGCCATATATGCTCACAGAAAAATACATGTCACATAAGTGAGTATTATTTATGCCAAGTTGTATATAGGGGTTGAAATACAGTTTAAGCAGACTTTCTTGTCCCCTTACAATGTTAGCAAGCAAAGTGGCAAATATATAATAGCCAGGCAGAAGATATGTATTGTTGGGGTTCAACTCTATAACATAAACAGCTTAAGATAAAAACGAGATCACATCTACAATATTCCAGTGAACAAAGAGTACATGGATATAAAGGTAAATTAATGCATGTAAGAGAGGATGCAGATGCTGATATGCCAAGGTGAGTCACATCTGCCCAGAACCTCGTCAGATCCCTGTGGGGGAATCTTGGGTGTAGATACTATTTTGGCCAATGAAAGGAGGGCTGATCATGATCTCCATGATGATGAAACTTGCCAAAGACTACAAACTTCACATGATACCAGACTGCAGGTGAGTCACAAAAGTTCCTCATAAAAACGTGACCAACACCCACATTGTGCACACCCTGTTAGCATTACTCATGACAATACTCAAAGTAAATGTCTTGCTTGTCAGCCAGAATGGAAGTCAAAAACTATCCTCGATTCTTCATTTCATAAAAAGTAAACTCATTACAATTCGATTTACTAAAACAACTAACATGTAAGACCTGAGAAAAGGTACTGAAAAGCTGCATACAGTTGCTGTTCTAATGACATGTATGGCACATTTCAAATCAACAATAGATCAGCACTGCTATTTACTGATATGTACCAACCAATTCACCATATGCTGAACAATGATCTCACCAAAACCCTTTTCATTTCTGTATTCAGTTTGTACTAAGCAACTCATCACCACCACCATCAAGTGCATGGTGTTGCTGCTGATCATGCTTCTCGAAAACTTGCACCCTCATGTAGAAACTATCAACTGATCTGCTTTTATCTTTCCATGCCATCATGAAAGGCTTATCAAGTGTCTTCTTTTGCTGTTTTCCTCTATCTTTATCCATTAATCTTTCCATTTGTTACCTCCTCCAGTTTTATCTTCTTATATTGTGGCTAAAGATATTTACTGCCTTTTGATATTTGTTATAAGTTGTCTTTGTGCCGTAGCCTTTTTCCAAACATTAAAGTTACTTATTTTCAGCTATCCATGGCTATTGTAATCTTTCTCTGTAAAACCACATTTCTGTGGGCTTTAGGGATTCTCTTTCAAATTAAAGCAACTCACAGTACTTGCATAAGTTACCCCAGAATGCCATATATTATTTATATTCTTCTCCATTCCTGTTCTGACTTCAGCATGAGGTCAAGAATTGACATCTCGTGAGACCACTGGTGTGTGCTTTACAAATGCTGGCATTTATGGCCTAAGATATTCATTAAATCCATTGTTATGTTTTAATTTGAAAGAGAATCCCTGGAAGCTGCAAAAATGTGGTTTTACAGAAGAATGATGAAAATATGGCCAAAATAAGTCAGTATTTGGAAAGTGGATAAGACACAAGGAAAGCTCATATCAAATATCAGGAGACAGTAAATATGATCTCCTCCACAGTATGAGACGAGAAAAACTGGAGAAAGTAATAAGATCTTTTGCGCTGTTTCCGGTATATCTCATTACCAGAGTTCTTTTTGGGGCCATATCTTGTGATCATCCTGTCACATGACTGAGCCATGTGGTTTGCTTTTAAAAAGAATATAATCTAACCCTAGTGCTGTCTCTACTTTAAAAAAAAAATTGTCCCAAAGCAGTTTACTGCTATGGGTCTGTGATATGATAAGGCCATCACATTTTGAGGGCCGGAGTGCATGGAGGAATAGGTGGTAAGTCTCTCCCTCAGTGAGACAACAAACACAGGAGCAGGTCACTCGTCCAACAGCACTCATGACATTCTCAGTGCAACTCCCTATCAACTTCACTAATGCAACTGTGCTGTCTCTACTTGCTTCACGATATTTTTTCTGACTTTTTCTCTGCCCATTACATTTACAATTTATTACAGACATTACATTTCTGTTTCAGTTTGTGCGAGACTGCTGTATCAAACTCTTGCGCCGCGTAAATCAATGCATGAATTAACACAATGCCACAAACAAATAACCCATTACTGGTGTGTGATTTGTATGCTGTAGTTTTACCCAAGGGCAGCTTGAACCCCAAAATTAAAAAGAAAAACAAAAAGACTGTCTTTAAATTACGAGAATGTTGATACAAAATGATTTGATTTGTATACCCTGTTAACTAAAAATGTTCACAAATTTTCTTCTTCATACATACAGTTTTAGGACATTATAATTGTTTCAGTATCAAAACAATCTTGACTCAGAAATTTCATGAAAAATAAGAAAATAAAGAACGTGACAATTAAGTAATGTGAGTTAAACTCTATACACCGCTGAGTGAACTAAACAACGGCAGTTAAATTCATACAAGAGACAACATTGCAGTTATAGACAAATTTGAAGTGAACGAAAGAAGAAGTAATCTGAGTAAACACCTGTACTTTCTTAGATTTATACACAAGCCCTCAACTGTATTTATACTAATAATATCTTGTTAACTTTTCTGGGTTATGAGTTATGGGGTATCATTGGGATTTTCTCCATTCCACCTTCAGATGTCAATATGAATAATTGCAAACAAAACAGCAGTAAACTTAAGCTTGCTGATATCACCATAGAGTTCGTCCTGAACTGGAGCAGGCGTAGGCCGAAATACTTTTCTCTATTCTGCATGTGTTGGACACTTCTTTAACAAACATTTAGCTGTCATTTTACCAGTTCTACAGATACACTCATTAGTATCTCCTATCTTTAGTTTATTAAACATATGGTATTTAAGCATCGTTTGGCTTGCCTGTAATTTGAAGATTGTAACTTATTCTTTTTGGTTGAGCTGGTAATATGCATAATCTTTCTAAGATCTATTGTCATCATCATGTGCCGATAAGCGTGGGCGGTCATGTTTTGCCCTCTCACACAATCATCACAGCCGTGGATCAGCTCTGTGTTGTCTCAACCATGCCATGTAGCCAAATCATTCAGATGTTTATCTCTCTGCCTTCCCATTATTCTTTTCTCCTCAATCTTGCCAGCTGTCACTAAGTATTCTAATTTATTTCTTCTCATCATATGCCCAACATCTCTTGACTGCCTACATTTAATCTCTCTAATCAGTTTACGGTTTTAATTTATTTCTTGTAGGACTTGCTCATTGGTTATTCTGTCTGTCCATGATATCCCTGCTATCGGATGTTTCTCAGCTTGTCTGCTTATTGTCCACGTTTCACATCCATATAACAGTACAGGTTCTATGTAGCACCTCAACACACTTTTGCTCTTTTTATTGGTCAGTATGTTTTTCATCTTGCAAAAAGCTTCCTTTGCCGTAGCTATTCTTGATCTCAATCTCTTCAAGTCACACCCATCAGGTATTATGACTGTTCCGAGATAGTTGTATCCATCCACTTGTTTAAGAATATTCCCATTTACTTGTATATTTTTTCTTTCTTTCTCATATCCTTTTCAGGACAGCGCTGTGTAACAGTATGTGTAGTTTGGGTTATAATTAGGATCTAGTGGGGAATTAGAGATACAGCACGATTGAGCATTATGAGTGAAAGCGGAGAGAGATGCTCAATCGTGACGTATGGTTGTTGTGAAGGGGAGTCAACATCCGATATTCCAGCAAGGCAGACACGGCTTGTCATCTTACGCAAATAAACAAACTTTTATTCAACCTTCGACTTTATTACTTCTTTCTACACTATGACAGAAGTAAATATGGAGCCGTATGTCCAGGATTCTGAATTGAGCCGTCCGGCTACCACGCGAAGTACTATATAACTCAGAAGATAAAAGTATCAAGAGGCTTTTCTAGAGCCGTGGCTGAATTGTAGGGTCATCAGGACACTGATAATGGCCGTTAACTGAATCTCAGCCTTCAACGCTTTCCAGGGCCGCGATCTGAACTCTGGAGTTTCAAAAGAAAAGGCTTACTATTTCCAAGCGCCAGCCAATGAACGTTATCAAATTCAAGGGGCCTCCCATGGCCGTTGCATGAATCCTATCGTTTTTCAAGAAGAGCCATCCTGTCCTGGGACCTTGAGAAAATCAGAAATTCAAGTTGAACATTTGTCGGGCTCAACTGATCATGGAAAAAGCCTCGTAAATTCGTGATCGGGCTTCTTGAAACTAATTGTCATTGGGCTTCGGTTGACCTTGACAATTTTTTGGGCCTTGTCAATCCTACGACCCAAATGTATGACCCATCCCAAATGACGATGAAATACCCACTCGAGAATCAAGGAAGGGACCCAACCAGGGGTCGAAAATAATCCAGGCATCCCATGAGACGGGACCCAGGCAGGAAGAGTGTCCAGCAGCCCACGAGAAGGACGAAATTATCTGAGGACGAGAGGGGATATCTGAACTCCGCCACCGGAACTCTGGAACTAATTGTCAGTTGATGCGGGCTCGTGTAAGTGAACTGGATCCGTCAGCGAGCAAAAGAAGGTAACTGTTTAGTTAAAGAGACAATTTGTATTTCCTGGATCTCCGGTGATGTGCCGTAATTTCTTAGTTAGAGCAGAGTCTAAAACATTATTGTACTCTAAGAAACAGGTATGAGGATTTATAGTGAACTTTTTGGTTTCAATATGAGTTATTGAAGACAGGGTTCTTCCTTCCTCTACGCTGACAGGATATTGATGGTGATTCGTGTAATTAATATTACAACTGGTGCTCTTTAGGGATTAACAAAGTGAAATTTTTGCGATTTTGGAACTAAATAACTAATTGAACAGTTTTATGGACTGTGGGAATTGTGTGTTGTAAATTAGTAAATTTATGTGATTCATAAATAGGATAATTAATTAACCAGTTTTTAGAAACAAATAATTTGAAATTGTGTGTTTCTTGGTTCTTTGCTTGCTTTCTTTCAGTATTTTCAGCATGGCGGAACAGGACACCCTAGCGCATCCTCCTTAAATTAGGAGATTGAAATTGTGTGTTTTTTTTGTTCTTTGCTTGCTTTCTTTCGGTATTTTCAGCATGACGGAACCAGACAACTTGGCCCAGGTGTTGACGGGAGTGGGAACAGCGGTAGGAAAATTAAATATGATAATCAACCAACAAGGATTGACAACAGAAATTTTGAGGTTTAGTGGACAGGCCAGGGAATATAAAAAATGGATCACTTCCATAGAAAAATATGCCTATTTAATCTCAGCAACAGATGTAGAAAAAATGAGGTTGGCTTATCAGACGGCAACGGAACCGGTCTCGGATCATATAAGAAGAAAGCTAGAAGCTAGAGTAGATGAGACATGGGAACAATTCAAGGAAGACCTAGCAAGGAAATATGCAGAAATAACGGATCCACAACATGCATTTTCGGTGTTGAGGCAGGCTAAACAAAATAACGGAGAGACGGTACAATTGTTTAGCGATAGATTGATTAATCTGGCTGAAGAAGCATTCTTAGGACAGAATGTACGAGGAGAGGAGGTGGAAAGGATGTTGGTAGGGATCTTTGTGGATGGCATAAAGTCTGATGGTTTGAAACTTAAATTAATGAGGGAAAACCCTGAGAGGTTATCACAAGCGGTGGATATCGCGGTACAAGAAGAAAATTTGAGACGTAGGTTTAGATTAAGAACAGGACGAGAAGTGGGAAGTAATCGAGATGACAGAGTTGAGGAACCTATGGAAATAGGACAAACAAGATTCGGATGGAATAGGAGAGGAGGTATACAGACGTTACAAGGTAGAAATAGGTATGATAATGAGGAAAGAAGAAATATGAGATACCCTACAAGAGAAACAGTAGGTAACACAAATAGTACAAATATTGTCTGTTGGAATTGTGGTCAACGGGGACATGTTTTTCGGTTTTGTAATAACAGGCGTGTCCAGTCGAATACACAGGGTAGACATGACAATAATAGGGTGAGTAGGAATGTTGTAGATGGATACAGGAATTTTACAGGTACAAGAACACAGGAAAATCGGCGCCCTACCTATTAGGCAGGACCTATGATAGGAGGGTAAATAATAAGGTCCCAAGGGTTAGAGAATATGTTAATAACAGGTATAATAGCTCGAACAGAGAATATTTTCAACTAGATGAAGTCAAGAAATTTATAGAAGATAAAACAGATTATAGCTCTTGTATATTAGAAATAGGAAAGTATAGAGTTCGTACATTAATTGATTCGGGAGCTCAGGTTAGTGTAGTAAAAGAAAGTTTTCTATATAATATAGTAAGAAATTGTAGAGTATTTAAGAGTCATAATAATTTACACTCTGTTACGGGACAGAATTTACAAGTAGTGGGACAAACAATGATAAATTTTAAGTTGGGAGGGATCAACATAAGACACCTTTTTCATGTAGTCAAGGGGTTAAATAGAAACATGTTAATAGGAAGAGATTTTTTAATAAAAAATGGAGTAAGACTTTTATATGATTTACACAAATTAAAATTCAGGGACGTCTATATAGATATGCAAGAAGACATGCATATATCAGCACTAGTTAGAGTTAAAATGACAACGACATTAAAACCACAGTCGGTTAATTTGATACAAGTGAAGCTGAAGAAAAACCCATATTATGTAGAAGGAAACACAGTCAGAATCACTGAATTACAAGAGGAAATAATTGATGAGCCTGGTTTGGAAGTTCCGGATGGAATAATAGCGTTAGATAAACACTTAACCTTTCCAGTTATGGTGATTAACAACACAGGTAGAGAAATTAAATTATACAGAGGGTGTGTAGTAGCGAAAATAGAACAGAACGTTAGTGAAATATTGGCAACGGATAGAGTAGAAATGCCGGGAACTAATTATTCACAGTCTTCTAGTGAAAGAAGTAATAACAGACGCGGACGCGGAAGTAGAGGAAACACACGAATGAATGAATTGATCCATCCATTCAAAAGAAATACAGCACAAATACATTCACTAGATAAACAGACAAGAGAACAGGAATTGTTGGCACAGTTAAAGACTTCACCAGAAGATAAAGAAGTATTGGAACAGTTTATAAAGGAGAATCAGGATGTGTTTGCAATTAGTGATTTAGAGTTGGGGAAGACAAAAACGGTAACAATGGAGATAGATACGGGAGACCATCCGCCGATTAGCTTAAAACCATATAGAACTCCCTTAAGAAATAGAGAAATTGTAGAAAAGGCAATAGAAGAAATGTTGAAAGCAGGGATAATCAAAAGATCAAAATCAGAGTGGTCATCTCCGGTGGTAATTGTGGCCAAACCTGATGGTTCGAGTCGATTCTGTTGCGACTATCGGGCGTTGAACAAAATTACTAAAAATGTAGCATATCCACTACCAGTGATAGATGATATTTTGGGGTTGCTAAATGGCGCTACATTTTTTACGACGTTAGACGCAAGAGCAGGATTTTGGTGCATTCCGATGTCGGCAGACGCGCAGAGAAAAAGTGCTTTCTGTACTCATATGGGTTCTTATGAATTTTTACGTATGCCTTTTGGAGTCAAAACTGCGCCATCTCACTACATGCTCTTAATAAATGAAGTTTTAGAAGGTATGCAAAGGTTCGCTCTTGCTTATATTGATGATATTCTGATCTTTACTTCTGGAAATGTGGAGGATCATTTGAAACATATAAAGTTAGTGTTTGACAGGTTAAGAAAACATGATGTGAAGTTAAAGCTCAGTAAATGCCAATTTTTAAAGACAGAAACAAAATATTTGGGGTATATTATAAATAGAGAAGGTATAAAACCAGACCAGGACAAAATAAAGGTTATTAAAGAGTTACCTGCTCCAACTAACGTTAAGGAGGTACGCGCCTTTATAGGAACATGCGCGTATTATAGGCGGTTTGTCCCAGCGTTTTCAAAAATAGCTGAACCTATTACAAACTTAACAGGCAAGTACGCTAGGTTTAAGTGGGATGATGAGTGTCAAAAAGCGTTCGAGTATTTAAAAAACAGTTTAACACTGGTACCACTGTTGACGCATCCAGACTTAAACAAACAGTTGATACTGTACACAGATGCTTCAGACAATGCAGTAGGAGCGTGTTTGGTGCAACCATATGAAGGAAAAGAGTCTGGAATACCAGGGGTTAAAAATGAAAGGCCTATATACTTCTTGTCGCATAAACTTAGCAGATCACAAAGAAAGTGGACGACTATTGAGAAGGAGGCTTACGCAATACATTACGCTCTTCAAAAACTAAATTACTACTTACATAACGCAAATTTTGTTATTAGAACTGACCATATGCCTTTAAAGTCTTTTTTAGAAGCCCCAGTGCAGAACAGGAAAATACAAACCTGGGCATTGAACTTACAGGGATATAATACGAAAATTGAGTACATTCCAGGTAAGATTAACACATGCGCTGATTTACTGTCTAGGGTTCCCTATCCACAGTCGTCAGGTGACACAGAAGATGAAGGAGAACCAGAGATTGACGATCGAAATTGGCAAGTAAATATTTTAGATTCTGCTATAATAAATAGAGAAGAATTTGATAGTCTACCATCGGAACAAGAGTCTGAACATAGAGAAGATGATCTACACTTAGAAAAATTTAACATGAAAGAGGAGCAGGACCTAGACCCAAAAGTGATACAAATAAAAGAAAAATTAAGAGAAACAGAAGATAACAAATATAAAAGGAATTATTTGGTTTTACAGGAGGATGGACATTTATACTACATGTCTGAAAGGAACGAACAACTGAGGAAATACATTCCAAAACATTTAGAAAATGAACTTTTAAAGGCATATCATGATGAAAATGGACATTTAGGTAGAGACAAATTGGTGAAGGCGCTTACAAGTAAATATTACTGGCCAAATTTATTTAAATCTGCATATAAATATGTGGATACCTGTGAGAAGTGCAGATTGAGGAACATGAAAACAATAAAGTGTCCCTTGCAGGATACTGACATTCCTCAGTTCCCAATGCAAAAGATTAGTTTAGATATATCGGGTCCACACCCCAGAACATTGTCAGGAAACGTGTATTTGATTCATATAGTAGATGTTTACAGTCTTTGGCCGGAGGTTTATGCAATTCCGGATAAGAGTGCAGATACAGTAGTCAATATTTTTTTACAAGAGTTTGTCCCAAGATTTAGTTGTCCACAAAGTATACTTACAGACAATGGTAAAGAATTTATAAATAAGAAATTTGAAAAGTTGTTAAATGATTTAAATATAAAACATATAAAGACATCATATTATAGACCTACTTCCAATGCTAGAAACGAGCGTCAACATCAGACGTTATATAGCATTATATCAAAGATTGTAGATGAACATGAAAGGGATTGGGATTTGTTTTTAGGACCTGCCCTTAACGCCATTCGTACTAATCAAAATGAAAGCACGGGTTTTTCACCATATTATTTAATATACGGGAGAGAACCGATACTACCTATAGACAATCTATTAAAACCTAGACGGAAATATATGGGTGAAGACTTTCAAGAGGTTATAATACAGGAAATGCATAAAGCACACGTAGGACTAAGGAATAATATAATTAAAGCTAGGGAAAGGCAGAAAAAGTACAAGAATATAAATACAAACTTGCAGGAATTTAAGGTTGGTGATAGGGTCTATTACAAGAAGCATAGGAGAAACTCTAAATTTGATAATCGTTGGATTCCAGGGTATTATATTTTGGAAAAACTAGGTAAAGTATCGTATAAAATTAAGAACCAGGTCACGGGACATGTAGCAAGGGCACACGTGGAACACTTAAGGAGAGATGAAGAAGAGATAGAATATAATAATAATAATAATTATTATTCAGACACAAGGTTTTTAGATGAACAACTCGTTAGAGGTGCTACAGTAACCCCAGGCGTTAGAAGAGATCCAACACAAAATCGCTTGTTAGCAACTCCAGGTTTTGATGATACTCAAGAACAGACGATACCGAAAACAATAGAAGAAGAAAAGTTGAATGAGACTCATTATGATAGTATGGAGGAGGAAATAAGTGCTCCGTTTAGGAACACTAGACAGGCAACGAAAAGGAGAATGGATAGACAAAGAGATAGAGAAGTGAAGAGACAGAGGAGAATTAGGGATTATTCAACGAGCGGGGAGGATATGCCGTTACTAGAAAGATCCTTGAGGAATAGTGATCGACAAATTAGATGGGATATTGAACAAAAGAGATTAGCGGCAGCTAAAGAGAGACATACAGACGAAGAAGAAGAAATGGATGAAAAGTCAGAGTCAAGTAGTAGTAGTATGGAGGAAACAAATGGATTGTACGAAGAAGAAGACATTGATGTAGAATTAGCATTGGTTCAAAGAAATTTGGAGTTATTGAAGAAGTGGAACCGTAGGAAGTAGATAAGTAGAGAATATTGCAGATAGCAATTTATAAGTGTTAGAATTCGAAAATGAAGAAGATGACTCTTGGTATTTTTATAATCAATATGGAGGTAGTTTTGAATGAAGTATATGTATATATTTGGTTATTTCTCTATGGGGTGGAATTGATGGTTGATTTTTTTAGTAGCTTGGACAAATTGAAGGGAAATAATTGGCAGGTAGGGCCACAAGTAAATAGATGAGTGGATGGTGAATACTACATTAGTATAGATAAGAGGACTTGTACTGTAGTTTACAGTGATTAATTAAGAGGATTTTCCGGGTAGTATGATGTGTTTGGAGTTAGGCTAGAAAAAGGAGGAATTAATGTTTGTACTATTTGTTATCATTGATATCGGCAGATATGGTTATAAGATTTGGATATTGGTCTGTAAGTAACAGATACACATATGTAGCATTGAATTGATGGGTTTACTTGGAATGGTAAACTTGAAATTGACGAGAGGAATGAAAAAAAAAAAAAAAGAAAAGCTAGTAGTGTTGAATCAATATTTTTTTTGATAATAACAATTATTATTGACGGAAACTGAAGATAAATTTTGAAACTTTATTCATAAAGTATGTATGGAAAGAGAAGTGTGATTACTTCTTACTTTTTCCTTTCTTTTTCTTACTTTCCTAAGTGCGCACTAACTCAATCTAACATATCTTTTCTGTGAGAATGTGAAATAGGGGATAAGGGAAATATCTTCAGTTTTGTCAATCATAATTTTAATGAACAATTTAAATTTAAAAGCGGTTCGCTTACAGAGAGTTGTAGGAAGTTTTATAGAGAATTTGGTGGGGAGTTTTTGGTATTATTGATATACTGGGAAGTATGTCTCTGGTTAGCAATTGGCTATGATGAGGTAGGAAAATGAGAATGGAGTTAGGAAATATATTTTAAATTTAAAAGCGGTTCGCTTACAGAGAGTTGTAGGAAGTTTTATAGAGAATTTGGTGGGGAGTTTTTGGTATTATTGATATACTGGGAAGTATGTCTCTGGTTAGCAATTGGCTATGATGAGGTAGGAAAATGAGAATGGAGTTAGGAAATATATAAATGGAATGGCCTGAATAAATAGAGATCTGGTACATTATTAGTATGGTTGTTGGGGCCACTATACGTAATAATTTTAAGAAAGTTTACTTGGAAAATCTTTGTTTATTCACTTGGGGTTTTATTTTCGTGTAACTGGGCAATGATGGTTGTTAATTGATTATTTTATTGAGACTATGTTTCAATGCTATATGTATATGTATTATGTTTTATTTCATGCTTGGTTTGGTTTTATAAAAAGTTAGTTTAAGTAAGTTAGGATCGTTGAGTTTATAGTGCTTTGAGTAAAACACTATTGGACCGTAAAAGTGTCTAATAATGATATAATATTTGCTTTTGGGTTGATAAAATGCATGCCATATTAATTTTGAAAATGTGTTTTAATTGGATAATTGTGACGCCTTGTTTTGATTTAGTTTTGCGTAAACAGTTGGATTGATAGATTAAGTGATGTGGTTAATGAATTGGTTTTAAGTTTGGTTAGAATATTAGTTAACTTTTCAAATACAGGGGGCTTTCGTTCAGAAAGGAATTATAAAATTATTGAGGGAGGGTATGGAGACATAGGCTGTTGGGAAGGTTAGGTTGCTTGAAAAGCTTCGAATATATAAGTAGAGTATAACTAGATAGAAGTTTAAGGGAAAAACTGTGAATAGCAGCATATAGAAGAAATACATAGGGGGATAAAGGGCAGATCATGGGACATGAAGGGGGCAAGAAATAGGTGCTGTGAAAAACCAGCTTTAATTATATTAAAGGTGTTCATAAAAATTGAACAGGATCTCATGCTAAAAGGTGAGATAACGCAATTTGGACAAGATTGTGGTTGGAAATTTTAAATGTTGAAGATATAAGGCTTGAAACTTACGTAAAAAGTTCTATTTCATATAGGGTTGTATATATAAAGCTTGTAAAACATTATATCAACTTGGTTTATAGAAAACAAAGATCTATTTTTGTATGACGTATTTATAAGAAAAAATTTGATTGTACAAATTTTTTTTATTGGCAAAGGAGGTAAATGTGGTTATGTGGAATATGCGTTTCTTTGTGCTTATCTTGACTATTTATTCCTTTTACTTGGTGCACCCCTTCTTTACTTCTTCTAAATACGTTGTTCTCGTTGTTCGGGTTGTCTTGTATTGAGAAATGCGAGTGATTTCCTAATGCCAGTTGTACAAATACGATTTTACGAGCCATTTTGTTTATAATATGCATATTTTATATAGGAACTTGAGGAGCCAAGGAATATATAGTGGATTGCTATATAGTTTGGGGAAATGAAAGAAGAGTAGAAATGGTAAGTTAAAAAAGGGTTACAGTACATGGTACGAGGTATAGAGGTAAAATGGAAGAAGAAGTGGGTTGATTATATAGCTGGGGAAAGAGTTAAAGAAATAGAATGTTTAATTAAATTGGAGTTGGTTTGGGGAGGATTAGAAGAACTATGGAAGATTAGAGGAAAAAGAGGGAATAGAGTAAGGGGATTAGGAGTAAAGATTTTTCCTTTATAAGGAAAATTCTTTAATAAACATGGGGAGGTGTAACAGTATGTGTAGTTTGGGTTATAATTAGGATCTAGTGGGGAATTAGAGATACAGCACGATTGAGCATTATGAGTGAAAGCGGAGAGAGATGCTCAATCGTGACGTATGGTTGTTGTGAAGGGGAGTCAACATCCGATATTCCAGCAAGGCAGACACGGCTTGTCATCTTACGCAAATAAACAAACTTTTATTCAACCTTCGACTTTATTACTTCTTTCTACACTATGACAGCTGTCAACACCAGCATCTTTCAGCTGTATGTTGATTTCTTGGCAAGATTACGCTCAGTAGTTTGCCATTGCTTTTTGAGCGGCCGGCTCACATACCCCGTAAGTTAACGATGCGATTCGAACCACTGCTGATTCTCACCGTCATCACGTTACCCACGAGAGTATATGAGATTACGGAGAAAAGTCGCTAACCTCTAAGCCACGAAGCCGGCTATTACATTGTGGTATTTCCTTCTTCTTAGAGACAACCATAATCTGTGTCTTCTTACAATTTAATTCTAACCCTAGTTGTTCACTGTGTACAAAAACTGTCTCTACTAAATTATAGTACCTAATGTTATTTATAATGGGTATTTCTATTTTTCTAACTGATTCTTCTACGAGTCTTCATGCGTGTGCATATAAATTCAATGATTATACAATAATTATACAAAACAATGTAATTCTATATGAAACTTGTAGAAAGGAAAAACAAAGGCCAGTACAGGCAGGTTTTGGTGTTTGTCCTTCAAGAAAGATGATGACCATTCATTTCATCCAGTGGGGTTCAAAGTTTGGGGCTGTGAGTTCTAAGATGGCTGATAAGGCCTGTTTTGACTTGAAATGTTCTTTGGGCAAAGAATGCTTAATGTTCCAGGAGGAGGATCTCCTGCAGTGGTTTTTTTGTCCAGTCTTTTTTCCCCCCAGTTCTTGCAGTTGTGTTTGCTTCAAAAGTGACTACACCCTTGTGTAATGACGTACTCCATGAATTTTGGGCTTTGGCAGCTTAATGGAACAATCAGCTTACTTTATTTATGCCAACTGCTAACGATGACTGAAAACCTATGTCCTGAGTGCAGTAATGTCTGCTTGTAACAATAATAATAATAGTAAATATGTTATACAAAACAAAACAAAATAATGCTGCAAAGTAAAATACTGTCTTTATCTAAACAAAAACTCAGTGCTGTCTGTAATTTCATTAAATGTAACTCCGATATGTATCTCTGCCTCAATAACACAAACATAGATTTGTTCCGTTTTGTTATTTCTGATCTCAACCTCAAATCATACAAACATAGTAGTAACAACATACCTTTGTTTGTTATACCAACAAAGAAGGTAAGCAGTTTGTTGTTTCTGATCTCAACCTCAAAGCATTCAAACAGTAGTAACAACATATCTTTGTTACATCAACAAATAAGGTAAGCAGTTTGTTGATTCTGAACTCAGCTTTCAATAAAACAAGTTAACTTTAAGAAGTTCCCAAAACATACATTGATAACATATTTAGTACATCAGCATAGAAGATAAGTAGCAGTAAGCTTCCAGGTAATTTATATGCCTTCAGGATAAGGATTCTATAACAAGGTAAATAGTTTGTTAGCTCTCATCCCAGTCTTTATTACTGGAAATATGTTAACAGATTCAGTGTCAAACAAAAAGATGGGTTGGACCAAAGAAAAATGGATGGCGGAAAATGGGAAGTAGGAGTGTGTCACGGTTGTGACTTAAAAGGTGAAAAAATTTAGTAGCATGTCCCTCACAGGATGTAGCAGTCAACCCCAGCATTTTGGCTGTTCATGATTCCTGGGCAAGTTTTACGTTCAGTAGTTTGTCATTGCTTTCTGAATGACAGGCACCTATACCTTTTAAAAAAAACCCAGCACCGCTGTGTTAATATTGTAGCAGACATGTATTATATATCAAATTAAAGGGGTTTGCTTAGGGAAAACTACTGTCTATAAGCCATTGGCAGATATGGGAAGTCACTTAAGACAATTAATAATTCCATGGCACTTAATCAGTTAATAACAAAATATCTTTGTTATAACAGCACAAGGTAGGCAGTTTGTTATAACAGCACAAGGTAAGCAGTTTATTATTACTTTTGTTATAACAGCACAAGGTAAGCAATTTACTATTCCTGATCTCAGCCTCCAACTAGACAAACACATACTGATAAAAACACATCTTCATTACAGCAGCACAGAAGGTAAGCAGTTTGTTATTCCTGATCTCAGCCTTGTGATCCTACAAATTGTTATAGTAACATAACTTTACTATTTACCAGCACAGAAGGTAATCAGCATATTACAAAGCAACATACTAAAATGCCTAAATTCTAGAATTCTCGGCTACATAAAAGAACATTTTTCTTCAAAGTCTGGGGTAAACAGACTTAAGCAATGATCTCATTTCATGTGTCCTAGTACAAAAAAGCACAAATGATCTTTGAGGGCACATCTTTCATGAATATGTCCACGTAAAGAAAATGCACACAAAATATTTTGCTCAAAACAAAGTACGTTGACCGTATCATCATACATATGCCTTGACGAGCAGCTCCCAAACAGTAAGACACAGCAGAAGTGTGTCTCAGGAAATGTCACTGTCATATATTTGTTTGTTAAAATCCAGTGCAATGAAGTTGATCCACTCGCCTGAGCCTTTAATAAAAGAGTAATAGAGCATTTGTAGCAAATTATTACCCTTACCTCTTTACATGAGAGCTAACACTTGACACCCCAATGGCAGGTTTCTACCACAAGACTACCTATTTACTTTTACCTCTTTACATGAAAAGGGCTAACACTTGAAACGCCAACAGCAGGTTTCTACCACGTGACTACCTATTTACTGTTTCCTCTTTACATGAGGAGAGCTAATACTTGACACCCAATGACAGGTTTGACCACAAAGACTACCTATTTACTTTTACCTCTTTATCCTTTTGTTTTGAAAATGGCAGTGGAAATGCAGTTTCTGAGGAAAATGCAAAGAACACCATCAACAAACAGAAAAACTAATGAGCAAGTCCTACAAGAAGCAAATGAAAACCGTAAACTGATTAGAAAAATTATATATAGACTGTCAAAACTTTTTAGAAATATAAGAAATAAACTAGAGACCTTGGTGACAACTGGAAAGAATGAGGGGAAAAGAACAAGGGGAAGGCAGAGAAATAAATATCTAGATAGCTTGGCCACGTGGCATGGTCAAGACAAGAACACAGAGCTGATCCACAACTCCGGTGATCGTGTGAGATGGCAAAGCATGACAGCCCACACTTATCGGCATGGCACATGATGATGACGATGTGTATAGGATTACTTGTAATTTATTATGACAATAACAAATAAAGCACAATAAAGATGAAACAGGCAACAAAATAATATCCTGTTGTTTTGCGTATGGATCAGTTGACTGTTGGAGACTGGCTTACATGGCAGACTTTGGCGTGTAGTCTGAAGCATTAGGGTTCAACTCCGACGAGGAGGCCAGGTCGGAGCCGTTGAACAGGCTTGTGGTCCTATCTTGAGACGGACTCAAGTTGGATGAGAAGAGTGGTGATGAGTTGCGCTCGTGTGAATGATGAGAGTAAGATGTCACTGCTGGGCTGGGGATCAACGCCATGACTTCCGCTATTTTTGACTTCATGTCCATAATCTCATTGTCTTTTTCAGCTACAATATCTGGTAGACAAGGAGAAGATTGTATTAAAACTTGTCACAGTGAAGGGTACCATACTGAGATTTTCACACAATAAATGGAGAAGAAAGCGAGTGTGTTAGCATAGTTGATAGAGAGTGGGTGTGTCAGTATAGTTGATATAGTGTGTGTGTTTAGCATAGTTGATAGTGAGAGGGTGTTTAGCATAGTTGATAGTGAGAGGGTGTGTCAGTATAGTTGATAGAGATTGGGTGTGTCAGCATAGTTGATAGAGAGTGGGTGTGTCAGTATAGTTGATAGAGAGTGGGTGTGTCAGTATAGTTGAGAGAGAGAGAGTAGGTGTGTCAATATAGTTGATAGAGAGTAGGTGTGTCAGTATAGTTGACAGAGAATAGGTGTGTCAGTATAGTTGACAGAGAATAGGTGTGTCAGTATAGTTGACAGAGAATAGGTGTGTCAGTATAGTTCATAGAGTGTGGGTGTGTCAGTACAGTTGATAGAGTGGGTATGTCAGTATAGTTGATAGAGACTGGGTGTGTCAGTATAGTTGATAGAGAGTAGGTATGTCAGTATAGTTGATAGGGAGTAGGTGTGTTGGCATAATTGATAGAGAGCAGGTTTGTTGAAAGGAAGCAGAGCTGATAATGCCAAGAGCGAGGTCGGACAAGGGTTCAACACCCCCATTCATCATGTCACTCAGAGAAGGAAAGACTGGCCACCTACCCCTCCCTGCATCCAGGCCTACACAATGTGATGGCAATACCACATCACAGACTCACAGCAGGAAACTGCTTCTGGGCGAGTTATTGTTTAATGGACAAGTTATTATCGTTTAATGGACAAGGGAGGTGTTACCTTTTTTGATGAAGGATTTGTCCCTCTATGTCAGTTTTTATTCACTGTTACAGTCAAAAGGCCGGCTATTTCCACGTGTTTACATGCCCATATGGTAATAAAGGGAATCTCTCAAAACTTGAAATATAATAACAAAAAAAAAACTTTCACATGCCTTGTCGTGGACCGGGTATATGGTTCTCACCCTATATTAATATACATCAATGGGTGATGTTGCTATCATGACAGCCGCCTGTCATTCCTGGGATATTTCCTGGCACTTGTTTTTGGCTGCGGTGACTGGGGAGACCAGGTCAACTTAAGAACATCCACTTCAATGGGGGTTCAAACATGCAGCCACGGAGCTGGCAGGCAAGCAAGCTAGCCACGGAGCTGGCAGGCAAGCAAGCTAGCCACTGCACTACTATAACCAGGACAAGAATCTAACAAAAAGCAGAATAAAAGTTGCTGGCCCCAAAGACTGTCCTCTTGTCATATAAGAGTTAACATGGCTGCCTGTGTGTACCTGGGTCCACAAGGTAAGCAACACAAAATAGTATCACAACTTAGCCAGCTTGTCATAAGAATGGCACAGGAGTGACTAAAGAAGTCATAAGAATGATTGATTGATTGAGGAATTGACATCACAGCATTCGGGGCATTCCCATAAGCACTCCATCCCCATCCTTAGCAGCCAGCGAAGAGTTCCAACACCAATTGTACCAGTAGCAAATCTGATTATATGTCCGTCTCGCCTTTCCTCTGAGCGTTGAGCGTCAGCCAGATCCCCTCGTAACTCCTCACCGTCTCATTCTTGCCAGACCATGGTAATCCATTTGCTCCTCCGAGGTGTACACGTGCTCCCACAAGGCCGCAACCATGTCTGCCTTGTCATGTATCAATACTCCACCAAGTTCTACAGAGCCAGCCAATCTGTCCGCATGTTCATTTCCCAGTACACCGGCATGCCCTGGAGAAAAGATCCAGGCGATGCCTGCCACCCGTGACCTCCGAAGCGAAGCAAGCCACTCCGCATGAAGCCTGCCCGTCCTCACCCTCGTCAGCATGCTTTCTGAGTCAGTTACAATCACGATGTGTGTGTGTGTGTTGTATTCTCCATCCAGTGGAGAGCCGCAGTGACCGCCTCCACCTCCATTCTTAAGCTGCATGTTGTGGTATCATATGCCAGGCTCTCCTGCACCAAACGTCGACCATTAGCTTTGACTATGAACCCCCAGCCACTTCTCTCACCAGTTGACACCGAACCATCTGTGTAGATAATCACATCACCCAAGTGAGCATTGTCCTGAATTAGTTGCTGGATTTCCACGGCCCCTGCTGGCCACTCCCTGCATTCCCGGCTTAATGTGATTATAACTCTGCACAAGTCTGACTGCTCCGCTGGCACTTTGACCCACTCCTCTCCTCGCCTAATGTTCTCCAAGGGGCACACCTGCCATCCAAGATTTCCCTCTTATCAGTCGCTGACCCTTAACTGCGTCCAGCGCCTCATGCAATGGGTGGTCTGTGTCTGCAGCTACTCTGAGGTATGCCTTCGCCTGCATCACCTTGAGCCTACCAGCAACAGTCGGCAGACCAAGGATGTAACGCATACACACTACTGGGGTGTCTCTGGTGCATCCCAGAATAACCCGCATAGCTTCGTTCTGTATGCGCTCTAACTTCACCAGCTGACTCTCTGAGACAGTGAGCAGACCTAATCCATAATCAATTACTGAGAGGATCAAGGGCTGGTATAGTGTGAAAAGCATTCTCTGCTCTGTGTCCATTGCAGCCATAGTCTTAAGTGCACTGAGTCCCTTTTGAGATCTTGTCACAACCATCTCCACATGGTCCTTGAAGGATAGGCTCCTGTCAAATGTGATCCCCAGATACTTCAGTTTGTTCTCTCTGCTGACATTTCTACCATCTATCGCGAGGATGCACCCAGATGGAGAGCAACTCGACGAGAATGCAGGACGACAGCTATCCAGTTCACCAACCAGGGATTGACCCCCTTCTCCATCAGTGCGGTCATCAAAATATCATATCGAACTCTATTGTACGCATCCTCGAGATCAAGCGCTACCGCCATCGTTTCCTGTCTACTCTGGAACCCCTCATAAACATCAAAGGCAAAAGTGACTGCATTTGACCAGGTATCTTTTCCTGGCCTGCAGCTCCCCAGGCATCATGGAAGAAGCTTCCCCCTTTCCAAAAACTCTTGCAGCTTGACAGCGACTATCTTCTCTAGAACCTTCCCAACTGTATTTTGAAGGGTGATGATTCTAAAGCCGCTAAGCTTTGAATGATCCTTGAATAGTTTTGGGAGAGGGATGAGATAGCTGTGCACCCAATCCTGCGGTACTGATGCTGTCCTAATGCTCTGGTTAAAGCAGTCGGTCATCTTCTCTAGGTCTGCATCGCTCAAACCCTTCATGTGGCCATACCTGACCCCATCGGGCCCTGGTGCTGTGTCTTTTGCCTTTTTCAAAATGTGTTTAACATTTTCCACCCGTATGATGTCTTCATACTGCATATTCTTCGTGGTGCCAGATAACTCCTCTCTAACTGCATCCCTGGTGTCCGCATCATTATGATTGGTTTGCTCTAAAAATCTCTGGAGAAACGCCTCCCCTTTCTCTTTGTCTGTTGTCACGCACACACCATCATCTCTATAAATTGTTCCCACTGTCATAGGCCGATCTTTTGTCTGCATTTGCCTGTGCAGTTTCCAGAATTTTCGCAGTGTTTTATCACCTCCAATCTCCTTCATGAAACATTCCCATTTTGCCTTTGTGGCCTCTGCAGCACAGCGCTTGAAAACTAAGTCATAAGAATGAGATAGGACTGACTAAAGAAGTCATAAGCATGACATAGGTGTGACTAAAAAACTCCCAAGAATTACATAGGCATGACTAAAAAATAAATAAGAATGACATAGGAGTGACTGAAGATCTCATAAGAATGACATAGGAGTGACTAAAGATCTCATAAGAATGACACAGGAGTAACTAAAGATCTCATAAGAATGACACAGGAGTGACTAAATATCTCATAAGAATGACATTGGGGTGACTAAAGATCTCATAAGAATGTCATAGGAGTGACTAAAGATCTCATAAGAATAACATAGGAGTGACTAAAGACGTCATAAGAATGACATAGGAGTGACTAAAGATAGCATAAAAATGACATAGGAGTGACTAAAGATGTTTAAAAAATTCTTAATGGTGTATAACCATTGTAGAGGTATACTGGTGTTTAACAACTGTAGAGTTATACAGAACAGTACTCACTGCTGCATTTCATAAGGATGTTTAACCACTGCTGGGTCATAATAATGATATTTTAACCGCTGTCGAGTTATGAATTGGGATAGTTAACCTCTGTTGAGTAATGAACTGGGATACTTAACCTTTTTTGAGTTATCATAAGGATGTTTAATCTTTCTCGAGTTATAAAGATATTTAACCTCTGTTGTGTTATGAACAGGAATATTTGATCTGTTGAATTCTCCTTAGGATGTTAAATCTCTGTTGAGTTATGAATAAGAATATGTGACCTGTTGAGTTATCATAAGAATGTTTAACCTCTGTTGAGCTATGAATAAGGAACATTTGTTAAAAATTATTAGTAAGAAGACATACTTTGTAAAATTTTAATCTCATTTCTTTCCTTGCCAAGAGCCGAAAATAGGTCTTGTTTGAAACGAGTTTCTGCACACAAGTTGTTTTCTAGCTCCACGTTCTTATCCTGCATGGATGACAGAGCTTTCATCAACACTTCGGTTTCTTTCTGGGTATCTCTGTACTGTCGCAGAGACTGGAGATCAAAATGTATAACAAGTTACTACGTATGCTATGATGATTATAAGGAAAGGAATCAGAATTCCACAGTAGATATGTAAAATAGCATCACAGTAGACATGTAAAATAGCATAGAATAACTAGAAAAGCCTTGTCTGGAATCTACAGGGCAAAAGAAGCAGAGGAAGACATAAAACACATGGAGAAGAGAAGCAGAGACAGAAATACAGAAATGAATAATATGGGGAGGGCATGGACAGAGCTGTATGGGATATCTAAAAATATGAGGGATCTGCATGGAATATCTAAAGATATGAGGGATCTGCATGTGGATTTCTAAGGATAGGAGGGATCTGCATGGCGATAGCTAAAGATATGGGAGATCTGCATGAGGATTGCTAAGGATAGGAGGGAGGGCTTGGAGTGAGTTGGACAAGAACCCATGCTTCTATGAGGGTTAAAGGATGAAAGAAGAAGAATAGTAGGGGAGACCACCATTCTGCTTAGGGAGTCTCCGTGGCAAAGTGGTCAAGCCGTCTGACTTGGGTTCAGAAGGTTGTGGGTTCGATTCCGGGCCGGGTCCTTCACTTCACGAGTGCATTTTTCGGAGACTCCTGGGAGTTATCGCTGGAGCTACTGAGGTCGTTCTTTGTGCGATGCTTTCGGCAGTTTGCTGCGGAAAGAGACTGAGCCATATGGGATAAAAACCCGGTGCAATGAAGTTGACCCTGTCAACCATTCAGCCGATACTGAAAACAAATAAACGGTCATGTGACTATTGAGCAGGACAAACTAAGAGAGACGCACACACAAAAACAGCTTTCAGTGAAGTATTTTTGTTTCAGTTAGGAAGAGCTTGGAGTCAACAGAGATATGTTTTAAAAGATTATTGTTGCCAATAGCTTGGAATGCCAGAGTAACTAACAACGATTGCCTGGAAAAAGCTAATGAAAGTAGAAGATTATATACAAATATAAGAATGCTTCAAATGAAAACTAACTCCGTGTTTGTGTGTGTGTGTGTGCGCGCGGGTGTGTGCGCGTATACGTGCCTGTGAATGAAAGAGAGAGAGAGAGAGAGAGAGAGAGAGAGAGAGAGAGAGAGAGAGAGAGAGAGAGAGAGAGAGAGAGAGAGAGAGAGAGAGAGAGAGAGAGAGAGAGAGAGAGAGAGAGAATATATATTCTGAAAAAGTAAAGAACAAATGTATCATCTTTCGATGTAGTCACCACTGTGTTCAATGCATGCAAGTCCTCCAGCATCGACAAAGTGCTTAGATTCCTGTAGAAAATTTTTTTCTTCGTTGCATGTGTAACCACTCATGCACCACCTGCTGTAGCCCTTCATTGGACTGAAAAGTTTTGAAACTTCATACTCCACTCAACCACTTGCTGGACTGACAGGTATGAATTACCATACTGGACCTTCAGTCACCAATGAATTTCTACAGGTTTCACCCCTTCACCGATCAAAAAACGGATAACAGAATGCTGCTCTTCTTTGGTACATGTAAAAAGTGGGACGGCCATCTTTAAAATGTCCTCATGACTTCACCGCATTTGTCTACCGTGATATCAAGTGCTGAACACTCTTAACATCCTTAACAACAATATTGACAGGTTACAAAACAATGGCATGGTTATTGTAATTTCTATCACATTTTTAAGGTTTTCACTTGAAGCTCTCTTGTATAGAAAAGTGACAAACAGCGTTCTTTGGAATGAAAAGAGAGCTGTGGAAAACACTGTGATGACTGGAAATATCAGCGTTGAAGATGTGAGGCAGACAGGGAGAAATGAAACTGGATGGATTGAGATGGTGACATGGGTGAAGATCATCAGTGGTTGATGATGTGAGGCAGACGGAGAAATGATGCTGGATGGATTGAGATGGTGGCATGGGTGAATATCATCAGTGGTTGAAGATGTGAGGCAGACAGGGAGAAATGATGCTGGATGGATTGAGATGGTGGCATGGGTGAATATCAGCAGTGGTTGAAGATGTGAGGCAGACAGGGAGAAATGATGCTGGATGGATTGAGATGGTGGCATGGGTGAATATCATCAGTGGTTGAAGATGTGAGGCAGACAGGGAGAAATGATGCTGGATGGATTGAGATGGTGGCATGGGTGAATATCATCAGTGAAACTGATCCAGGACACCATAGAATGAGATGTGTGGAGATGCATACATGCTGGGCCAACTGGCAAAGCACATGATAATGGTGTTTGTTTCAGAGGTTTACAGCAAAATGTGCCAAATTAAAGCTGCATTTCATAACATGGACAGTAAAATATGTAACAAATTACTTTCACTCAATGCCAGAAAAAGAGTACTGAAATGCTATATCAAAACTGTATGGCAGTGAATCGTGGAAGATGAGCAAACAAATTAAGAAGAGCTTGGAGGCAGTTGAGATGTGGTTTCTGAGACAAATATTGCGAATGCCTTAGATGGCCAGAGTAACTAACTATCACTACCGGGATGAGGCTAATGAAACCGCATGTAAAACATGAATACACAAAACTGCATTATATGAAATGAAACATGAAAAAAAAGCAAAGATTTCTATTTCTATGATATAATTGCAGATTTGATGATATTGTTCTTGGCTTTAATTTTCTAATGGCACTCAGGGGATGACAAAATCAGCCACTCTGTCCGAAGCTGTTGGCACAATGTGGGTGTCAGGTTTGGTAAGGCACATGGGCATGTGACATAAACATATTTTCTGTGAACTAAGGTATGTCAGGCATGTGACATTATAAACATATTTTCTGTGAACTAAGGCACATCAGGCATGTGACATTATAAACATATTTTCTGTGAACTAAGGTACGTCAGGCATGTGACATTATAAACATATTTTCTGTGAACTAAGGTACATCAGGCATGTGACATTTTAAACATATTTTCTGTGAACTAAGGTACATCAGACATGTGACATTATAAACATATTTTCTGTGAGCTAATGTACGTCAGGCATGTGACATTATAAACATATTTTCTGTGAACTAAGGTACATCAGGCATATGACATTATAAACATATTTTCTGTGAGCTAATGTACGTCAGGCATGTGACATTATAAACATATTTTCTGTGAACTAAGGTACATCAGGCATATGACATTATAAACATATTTTCTGTGAGCTAATGTACGTCAGGCATGTGACATAAACATATTTTCTGTGAACTAATGTACGTCAGGCATGTGACATTATAAACATATTTTCTGTGAACTAAGGTACATCAGACATGTGACATTATAAACATATTTTCTGTGAGCTAATGTACGTCAGGCATGTGACATTATAAACATATTTTCTGTGAACTAAGGTACATCAGGCATATGACATTATAAACATATTTTCTGTGAGCTAATGTACGTCAGGCATGTGACATTATAAACATATTTTCTGTGAACTAATGTACGTCAGGCATGTGACATTATAAACATATTTTCTGTGAACTAATGTACGTCAGGCATGTGACATTATAAACATATTTTCTGTGAACTAAGGTACATCAGGCTTACATTGTTATAAACATATTTTCTGTGAACTAAGGTACATCAGGTATATGTTGTTATAAACATATTTTCTGTGAACTAAGGTACATCAGGTATATGTTGTTATAAACATATTTTCTGTGAACTAAGGTATGCCAGGCATGTGACATTATAAACATATTTTCTGTGAACTAAGGTACATCAGACATGTGACATTATAAACATATTTTCTGTGAGCTAATGTACATCAGACATGTGACATTATAAACATATTTTCTGTGAACTAAGGTACGTCAGGCATGTGACATTATAAACATATTTTCTGTGAACTAAGGTACATCAGGCATGTGACATTATAAACATATTTTCTGTGAACTAAGGTACATCAGACATGTGACATTATAAACATATTTTCTGTGAGCTAATGTACGTCAGGCATGTGACATTATAAACATATTTTCTGTGAACTAAGGTACATCAGGCATATGACATTATAAACATATTTTCTGTGAGCTAATGTACGTCAGGCATGTGACATAAACATATTTTCTGTGAACTAATGTACGCCAGGCATGTGACATTATAAACATATTTTCTGTGAACTAAGGTACATCAGACATGTGACATTATAAACATATTTTCTGTGAGCTAATGTACGTCAGGCATATGACATTATAAACATATTTTCTGTGAACTAAGGTACATCAGGCATATGACATTATAAACATATTTTCTGTGAGCTAATGTACGTCAGGCATGTGACATTATAAACATATTTTCTGTGAACTAAGGTACATCAGGCATATGACATTATAAACATATTTTCTGTGAGCTAATGTACGTCAGGCATGTGACATTATAAACATATTTTCTGTGAACTAATGTACGTCAGGCATGTGACATTATAAACATATTTTCTGTGAACTAAGGTACATCACGCTTACATTGTTATAAACATATTTTCTGTGAACTAAGGTTCATCAGGCATATGTTGTTATAAACATATTTTCTGTCAGCTAAGGTACGCCAGGCATATGTTGTTATAAACATATTTTCTGTGAACTAAGGTACATCAGGCATATGTTGTTATAAACATATCTTATGTGAACTAAGGTAAGCCAGGCATATGGTGTTATCAACATATTTTCTGTGAGTTAACAACACATAAAAATTGATACGACCAGCATCATGCCTGGTCTTTCCCCAGAGAAACAACTATCCCCCAACACGAGAGACCTGCTTGACCTCAGGGCTGTACTGGTCACCGAACATCCTTCTGTCACTGATGATTGAACCCAGACCACCAAGTCAGCAAGCTAGTGCACTAAACACCATAGTTCACCATTGAATAAAAACCTCGTATTTCATATTTACCTGCATTTCCCGTTCTAACTGTCTGTACTGTTCCTCCCACAATTTGTTTTCATGACGAATTTGTTTGACTTCGTTGTCAAATTCTCTTCGTCTGGCCTTGCAGGCATCTGTACATTCACCTCTACCAAAAGACAAATCAGAAGAATTATATGAAAAATCAAGCATGGTTTGGTTTCATTTGGTAAGTTTGTAGACTTGTTTAAAAATTTTTTAGCCAGGGCAGCAGTTTTCACTTACACTAAGTTAAAGGTGGATGTTATACTCTAAGCCACTCCACCCTTACATCAAATTTAACAACAAATTAAATTTAACAAGAATCAAGAGATGAGGAACAGACACTGAGAAAACCTGTTAATAGTATAACTAGGATGTCCTCTCTCTGAAACCCACAGTGCACAAGAAATAGAGACTTAAAATAGTTGCAGAAGAGGATTAAAGAATGCGATGAATAATGTGGGGAAAGCTGCAGAAGATGGCAAAAGATAGGTGAGCTTGGCAGAAGAAGCGACAAGTGACAGTGATATTCTTTCTGCAATGTTCATCTTAAATACCAAAGGAAAATACGCCGGTACTCGGTAGGACATGGGAAACCAGGCAACAACAGCTAGAGTCTCTTGTTCTGGAAATCACAGGGCTAGAGAAATAGAAGTAGACCAAACTTAAAATAAAGCAAAGTATGGAGAAGAGAATTGGAGATAGATGTGCATGATATGGGAAATACACGGAAGAAGACAGAAGTAAAGTATAATGTACTTGGCATGAGATGGCTGAGTTAAAGATCAAAAGGAGGAGAAGTAGATGCAGAGAGAGAGAGAGGAATAGATATATAGAGACTCAGAGACAGGGTGAGGGACAGACAGAAAGAGAGATTGAGAGAAAGAAGGGAGAGACACAGACAGAGAGAAAGAGAGAGATAGAAAGAGAGACAGAGACAGAGAGAAAGAGAAGATCACAAACAGAGAGAAAGGGGAGAAGATGCAAAATCAGAGGAAGATAGACAGGGGCAGCAAAAGAAGACACATAAAAAGAAGAAGAGGAGGAAGAAGAAGAAAAATGCAGTTGTAACATTTAGTAACATGTCCTGGATACACTTAACGGATCCTTCAACATGCCTTGGGGTGTACTGTGTGCAGGGTGCTAGCACATATTTTTATAGACCATACAGCATTCAATGGGTGACGTGGTCAACATTACACATCCTTCAATGGGTGACGTGGTCAACATCACACAGCATTCAATGGGTGATGTGGTCAACATCACACAGCATTCAATGGGTGACATGGTCAACATCACACAGCATTCAATGGGTGATGTGGTCAACATCACACAGCATTCAATGGGTGACGTGATCAACATCACACAGCATTCAATGGGTGACATGGTCAACATTACACAGCATTCAATGGGTGACATGGTCAACATCACACAGCTTTCAGTGGGTGATGTGATCAACATCACACATCCTTCAATGGGTGACGTGGTCAACATCACACAACATTCAATGGGTGACGTGATCAACATCACACATCCTTCAATGGGTGACATGGTCAACATCACACAGCATTCAATGGGTGATATGGTCAACATCACACAACATTCAATGGGTGACATGGTCAACATCACACCAGCATTCAATGGGTGACGTGGTCAACATCACACAACATTCAATGGGTGACATGGTCAACATCACACCAGCATTCAATGGGTGACGTGGTCAACATCACACCAGCCGCTTTTACTTCCCAGAAAATCTTTAGGCAGGTCAACCTGGGGGACCAGGTCAATTTAAAAAAAACTTGTCTGGATCAGGATGTGAACATGCGACCACTGTAACAGCTGGCAAGCATGCTAACCACTGCACTACTGCGGCTCCCGGGACAAGAGTATTACAGAATAAACTGTAGCAGAGTGGGTTATTATAACAACTGACAGGGACAGAAAGAGTTTTTAAAAAAAACCATATATTCAATACCTAATACATGTATGATGAGGTGTTCTGCACACAATGAGTTAAGCCAGATATATCAAACATCTTAGAAATTCTGAATTCTGAAGTCACAAACAATATATTGCATAATTTATTGCCTGGCATATTTTGCTGCATCTCGTCAGGTGCATATTACACACTAAAGTTCAACATATAATGAAATAGTGTACTGAATCCTGTCAAGTGAAATACACAAAACACACTGTCATTACGGTAGTTTTAAAGACATACTATTTGGTTCTTTATTTAAATTCACGATGGGAACATTTTAGAATCTGTACAATCTTAGAACAGTCAGACACCATTCACTTCTCACCTGGCAGCTGTTGCCATGACCACAGCACGAGCCGCAGCCGCCTCCACGCTCTTATTCTTCTTCTCACTAGCAAGTTGGATTTCCAGAACAGCTCTCAGCTTGCGTTCATCTGTGAGCTTTTTCTCCAGGGTGGCAATGGTCTGCTTATCCTGCTGCCGAGATGTGACTAGGTTGTGTAGCCTGGCGTGTACAGAATCAGTTCACATGTTAACACAAAACTATGTCAGACAATTAACAATAGTTATAACACAATGAGATGTAGTTGTTGAGGGGTTAGAGTATTCAGCTAGCACACGGTAGGATCCAGGTTCTGGTCCCTAGGAACACAAAGGACTTATATCAGCCAAAGGTTAAATCTGAACAGCACATGTTTGCGGTGAGAAAAATGTTTTCCCCATTACGCTGACAGATGGAATTTTATAGAATAATAAATAAGAAAATAGTATATTCACTCATTATCCTGGGGTGGTGTATAGGATGTCTGGCATCCTCAGATAAGGGCTCCTTGTCTCAGAATCTCACAGCTCTCATAATGCAAAAAGGAAAATCATCAGTGCAGTCGCTAGTGCACCCGTCTACTGGCCTGCTATGTTCAAATACCCTGGTATTTTAGTCACATAAAAATACAGAATAGTAGGTTGTAGCAAGGCTGATGCCCTGATATTTTGGTCATATAAAAAGATATAGAACAGTAGGTTGTAGCAAGGCTGATGCCCTGATATTTTGGTCATATAAAAAGATATAGAACAGTAGGTTGTAGCAAGGCTGATGCCCTGATATTTTGGTCATATAAAAAGATATAGAACAGTAGGCTGTAGCAAGGCTGATGCCCTGATATTTTGGTCATATAAAAAGATATAGAATAGTAGGCTGTAGCAAGGCTGATGCCCTGATATTTTGGTCATATAAAAAGATATAGAACAGTAGGTTGTAGCAAGGCTGATGCCCTGATATTTTGGTCATATAAAAAGATATAGAATAGTAGGCTGTAGCAAGGATGATGCCCTGATATTTTGGTCATATAAAAAGATATAGAACAGTAGGTTGTAGCAAGGCTGATGCCCTGATATTTTGGTCATATAAAAAGATATAGAACAGTAGGCTGTAGCAAGTCTGATGCCCTGATATTTTGGTCATATAAAAAGATATAGAATAGTAGGCTGTAGCAAGGATGATGCCCTGATATTTTGGTCATATAAAAAGATATAGAATAGTAGGCTGTAGCAAGGCTGATGCCCTGATATTTTGGTCATATAAAAAGATATAGAACAGTAGGTTGCAGCAAGGCTGATGCCCTGATATTTTGGTCATATAAAAAGACAGAACATTAGGTTGTAGCAAGGCTGATGCCCTGATATTTTGGTCATATAAAAAGATATAGAATAGTAGGTTGTAGCAAGGCTGATGCCCTGATATTTTGGTCATATAAAAAGACAGAATAGTAGGCTGTAGCAAGGCTGATGCCCTGGTATTTTGGTCATATAAAAAGATATAGAACAGAAGGCTGTAGCAAGGCTGATGCCCTGATATTTTGGTCATATAAAAAGATATAGAACAGTAGGCTGTAGCAAGGCTGATGCCCTGATATTTTGGTCATATAAAAAGATATAGAATAGTAGGCTGTAGCAAGGCTGATGCCCTGATATTTTGGTCATATAAAAAGATATAGAACAGTAGGTTGTAGCAAGGCTGATGCCCTGATATTTTGGTCATATAAAAAGATATAGAACAGTAGGCTGTAGCAAGGCTGATGCCCTGATATTTTGGACACATAAAAAGACAGAATAGCAGGCTGTAGGAAAGCTGATGTGATGGTATTTTAGTCGAATTAAAAAAAAAAAAAAAAACAACAGTTCCTTGTTAAAGGATGTTCTGGAAGGAAAGCATGCAACAAAAAGACAACATTATAGATGGCAGAACAACATCAACACTATGAAGAACCAGGGGTTTTGGAGACTTATCACAACCAACCTTAGAAAACTTCATTATTCCGCACCTCAGAACAGGGGACAATCAATTATGCAACCACATGTATACAAAATTTAAGACTGGCAAATCAGCTATGTGCAAATGTAGATTGGCAATGCCAATCCTTATTTCAAGAATGCCCAGATTACATCCCATCCATCCATCATGTGCCATGCCGGTAAGCGTGGGCGGTCATGTTCTGCCATCTCACTCGATCAACAGAGTCGTGGATCAGTTCCGTGTTTTTGTCTCGACCATGCCACAAGGCCAAGCCATCCAGATACTTGTTTCTAGGTCTTCCCCTTGGTCTGTTCCCCTCGATCTTACCAGTTGTCACCAAGTTCTCCAAATCATTTCTTCTCATAACATGCCCAAAAAATTGTGACTGTCTACGTCTAATGTCTCTGATCAGTTTACGATCTTCATTTGTTTCTTGAAGGACTTGTTCATTGGTCTTTCTGGCTGTCCATGGTATTCTTTGCATTTTCCTCAGAAACCACATTTCTACAGCCATCAGATGTTTCTCAGCCTGGCTGCTCATTGTCCAAGCTTCACATCCATATAAAAGTACAGGTTCTATGTAGCATCTCAACACTCTTTTTCTCGTTTCAATTGACATCTTTTTATTGGTCAGTATGTTTTTCATCTTGCTAAAGGCTACTTTTGCCATGGCGATTCTTGTTCTAATCTCTTCAAGGCATCTCCCATCAGATGTTATTACTGTTCCGAGGTAATTGTACCTATTCACTTGTTGAAGAATATTCCCATTTACTTAGTAGGCTGTACATCATATATAGGCAAACCTTCTGGCCTAGAAAAACAAAGGTGGAATATAAACTTTATAGACCACTCCATCCATCCATCATGTGCAATGCTGATAAGTGTGGGCGGTCATGTTCTGCCATCTCACTCAATCACCAGAGTCATGGATCAGCTCCGTGTTCCTGTCTCGACCATGCCATGTGGCCAAGCCATCCAGGTATTTACTTCTTGGCCTTCCCCTTGGTCTCTTCCCCTTGGTCTCTTCCCTTCTATCTTGCCAGTTGTCACCAAGTTCTCCAAGTCATTTCTTCTCATAACATGCCCCCAAAATTTTTGCCTGTCTACATCCAATAACTCTAATCAGTTTAAGATCATTTGTTTCTTCAAGGACTTGTTCATTGGTTTTTCTGTCTGTCCTTGGTATTCTTCGCATTTTCCTTAGAAACCACATTTCCACAGCCATCAGATGTTTTTCAGCTTGACTGCTCATTGTCCACGCTTCACATACATACAAAAGTATAGGTTCTATGTAGCACTTCAACACTCTTTTTCTCATTTCAATTGATATCTTTTTATTGGTCAGTATGTTTTTCATCTTGCAAAAGGCTACCTTCGCAATGGCAATTCTTGTTTTAATCTCTTTAAGGCATCTCCAATCAGATGTTATGACTGTTCTGAGATAACTGTATTGATTCACTTGCTTAAGAATATGCCCATTTATTCGTATATCATATTGTAGTATTTCCTTCTTCCCAGTGACGACCATAATCTGTGTCTTCTTACTATTCAGATTTAACCCTAATTGTTCACTGTGTGCAACAATCGCATCTACTAAATATTGCAGGTCCTGTTCATTGTCTGCAATCAAGACTGTATCATCTGCATATCTAATGTTATTGATGTATCGTCCCCCAATGTTGATTCCTTCCATATCTTCTATATTTATGAAAATATTTTCACTGTACATTGAAAAAAGATCTGGAGACATTACACATCCCTGTCTCATAGTCTTTTAATAGGCTGATATTGACCTATATCGTTATCAATTCTGATGGAAGCTTGTTGTTTCCAATATGTTTTTTTACAAGTCTAAGGTCTTTTCCATCAATTTGCAGATCTTCAAGCATCCTTATCATGTCGACATGTCTCACTTTATCGAAAGCCTTTGTGTAGTCAATAAAAAAAAGATACAGATCTTTGTTTACTTCTATAGAACGTTCAATTACTGTTCTCAATATATACACAGCATTTACTGCACCCTTGCACATTGTTCTTCTCCTATTTTGGGTTGTATTTTCTTCCTAACTCTTTGGATGATAATTCTCAGCAAAATCTTTGTGATGTGGCTCAATATACTAATTTTTCGATACTGATCACATGCCAAGGCTCCTGATTTCTTTTGGGATTGCAATAAATACAGAATTACATAATTCAGGAGGTATATCTCCAGTATCATATATTGCATTCAGCAGTCCACTATGTGAACTAAAAAAAAAAAAAAAAAGACAGTGAAGTTTATTCCATAGAAAACATTGCAAATATAGACAATTTCAGGTGAACAAAAGAAGAAGAAACTAACTTTCAAAGTGGAGATGGTACTTGATGATGATGAGGATAATAGGAAATAAAAAAGGCAAATATATGCAACATCTTATATACAGAAGAATCTTGACTTGCAAGGGACATGACTCTATAGAATACAGAAGGGACATGACTCTGTTAGATTACAAAAGGGATATAACTTTATTAGATTATAACAAAATTAGATATACTCACTTGTTTTGTAAGTTCTCATTATCCTGTTGAAGCTGGTACATTTCTGATTGCATTGCCTTCTCTTCTGAGGCAGAACTATTGATGTGCGACCGAAGTTCATGTTCAGAATTGCGACTTGCCTGGAGATCTGCTTTTAACTTCTTGATATCCGACTCTAATCTAAAATGAACAGAAGATCACAAAACTAGAGACAAAACTATGAGTTACTTGCCCTCCCTCCTCTCTCTTTCCTTCTTGCCCTTTATACATTGCTGTCTGTTCATTGTAACTAAGAGGACCACACTGTCATCTGTTAATCCCATAATTGGCTTGTAGGTAGACAGTTCAACTCATTTGAGCCTGGAAATGTCTGTTACACAATAAGGGCAGAGCAGTACTAACTGTTGGTTAGATAGATCCCTTTTAGTTTTCATACAGCACACTTGAGTAGTTGCCCGGATTCACATCTATTCTTACTCCATCAAACAACTCTCTTAAATACTCATTTCATCTTTTTTTATAACACCTACTTCCAATTGTGCAGTCATCCATCCATCCATCATGTGCCATGCCGATAAGTGTGGGCTGTCATGTTTTGCCATCTCACTCGATCACCAGAGTCGTGGATCAGCTCCGTGTTCCTGTCCCGACCATGTGCAATCATGTGATATTGTAATTTGGGTAAACTTTTCTAGACTATCATGTGACCATTAAAATATCATGTGACCATAAACTATCATGTGACCATTAAACTATTGTGTGTTACTTTAGTTTTGCTAATCTGTTTTAGGCTGACACGTGGTACATTTGACACCTCCAAATACATTTTATAAAACTGTAAAAGATTTTAAATGTGGTCGTTACTTTAGAAACATAATTAATATAAGGGATGACATTAAATGAACTTACCGTTGGATGACCTCATCTTTATTATTTGTATATGCAACAGGTGACGGAGATGGCTGTAATTCTTTGTACATATTTTTTCCTTTTTTCGATGATAACGACGACGATGAAGATGACGACAAATTTGTTAACGCTGAGTTAGAATTACTGTTCTCTTTAGGGCTGTTTAACTGTTTGCTGTTTGATTTGACAGGAGGAACATTAACAGACTGGACTGCAGCCTGTGCTATTGCTGCAACCACGTTGTTCCCCAACTTAAACCCTTTTCCAGTTTGCTGTTCATTAGCAAAATTGTCGAAACTTTCATCAAATTGATTCACATTGGAGGACTTGCGCTGCAAATGTGTCTCTATATAATCTGTTTCATCATCTTCATTTACATCAACACCTTTAGGCGATTTTGTTTTCCCAGTATTCAAAGGAGTGTCTTTTTCCTCTTCCACTTTTGATGAAGTTGAAACTTTTTTGTTTGTTGCGCTGGTCACTCCATTTGAGGTCACCTCCTCTTCAGACTTCAGTGGCAATGCTGGCAGAAACACAGAAAACAGAGCAGAATTTACACATTTGATTATGACCATGCTTTCAGAGTGGTTTGTGCATTGCATTATCTTTACAGTAAGGACAGCTGTACATATCTTGAGTCATATTAGAACATTAGCACAAGCAACTATTTTTTCTTCTTCTTCTTTTGTTCGCTTAAAATGTATTGTCTATATCTGCAGTGTTGTCTCTTGTTTAAAGTTCACTCAGTGGTCTATAGAGTTTACCTTCCACTGTTGTTTCTAGCACAAGCTACAAGACAAGCCAAAAACAGAAGATTACATCCATCTCCTCTCTGCAATTACCTTTTTGGTAATCGTTAAATGTAGTTTGTAATGTAGTTGTATCAGTCTTTTTGTCTCTTGCATGCTGATGAAGGCTTTCTAGCCACAATATCCATTCTGTCAATTGTGATTGTGTTTTTGTAAAGCTGAGCAAATCCACTTTCCATGTTTGTTGATCTGCTCACTGTATTTGATATGACCACAGGGTCGTTCTCTTTTTTATTTCCTCCTGCAGTGCCCTTGTCTTTAAATATTTCCTTCAGTTTATACATAAATTATTAGTGGCAACCAACAAAATTATAATTTGTAATAATGCCTCTGAATAAAAATATCTTGGATACAGAAAAGAACAAATGCACCCATACAACAAGATCTGAATACTGAAGAAGGTTGGCTATTAAAGACAAAAAAAAAAGAACATTAAATATTTTGGTCACTTGAAATGTCATGAAAGTTTGGAGAGAACAATAATAGAGGGGTATATGTCCAGGAAGAGAGGAAGACCACAGAGAAGATGGATGGCAGATTATCTTCGGATGGGTGTATAGGATGCGGGACATCTAGCTTATGACCGAGAAGTTTTCCAGAAGGTTGTTATAGGAGCGAGGTTCTACTGAATGAATGAATTAATAGAGGAAGATATGTAAAATAATAACAAGATATTAAACAGATAATGACAAATTAGAAGTGATATCTAATGATATAAGACATTTGAAAGATGGCAGCAGATAAATGACAGATGATGAATAATGATTTGCGAAGCTACCAAAATTAAAGTTTAGAAATAGGCAACAATGCAAGAAATCTTATAGATTATAATATGTGAATCAAAACAATGTTTTCCAGTAGTGAATTTGAATAACAAAGACACAACCATAGAATGTACGATTTATTGCCTGTCATATTTCGCTGCATCTCATCAGGTACATACTGCAGAAGTCACACAACGTAGAGTAAAATAACTTCTGCAGTATGTACCTGATGAGATGCAGTGAAATATGCCAGGCAATAAATCATGCATTCTATGGTTTGTGTAATTTGTGAGTGAAGGAGGTCAGAATGGACGAATGGATAAGAACGTGTGTTCTTAAACATCCGGTGTGCTGATGCCGAGGCAAGGGGTTAAACCTATACCCACACAGGGCAGTTGGACTAAAATGTTGACCTCTCGTCCTTGACTTGGGAACGTAAATTACATGTACCTCTGAAGTCAAAGTAAGTGATGATGACATGAGCTGTCATGATAAAAGTTACACAAACAATGACTACAGATATGTAACACTAACAGTAAAAGACAAAGGATTATAGACAAATTATTAACAATAAAACACATTAGACAGACACACAATAGCAAGCCACATTAGTGCAGTGGCTAGCACATTTGCCTGCTTTCCCAGCAGTCATGTGTTCAAATCCCCATTAAAGCACATTAAAAAAAATTTACCTGGGTTCCCAGATTGACCCAGACTAAACTGGGTCAAGAAAATGACATGAGAAGTAAATGTAGCCAGCTTGATGTTGAGCACATCAGCCATCCAGTGCTGGTTGGTCTATACAAACATGGGGCTAGCACCATATACCCAATACATCTCAAGGCGTGTGAAAGGCCCCTTTAAATACATGGTGTATTTGCAATGACTGTGCAGTGTTTGAAAATATTGCCGGTTCAAGTTTTGTATTTACCTATTATGTTGCAAGAACTTTACAAAGGGTGAATACAAAACTTGGACCGGCAATATTTTCAAACACTGCACAGTCATTAAAAATACACCCTATACTTACTTTTAACAGCTAGTGAAAGAAGATATATGGAACACTGTTATTATGTTAAACAATTAGCACCTGCTAATGAGTAATAAATAATAATGAACATGTGGACAACAATACAGAGCACATACAATGTTTACCTTTGGGTTTACTATCAGAATACTGTATCTCAGCAGGCAGCGCTTGTTGTAAAATTTGTAGGTAAAAATCATTTTCTTTGTGTATAACTTTTTGTCGGCGCTGAAATCAACAATGGTCAGAAACAGGCACATAATAATGCAACATACTATGGATATTTAACACAAATTTAATCTAACATACAATTTTTATCTAACAAACACTATATATTTAACACACAATGTATATATAACATACAATGTATATCTAACTTACAATGTACATAACATAAGTTTAAGTATACTATATAAGAAGTAAGACTTTTGCGAGAACCAACTGATAACTGTGAATTTACAACTGGTCAGACTGAGAGCAGCAAGACAAGAGCACTATGCAGGAAGCCAAAGAAGATTAATAAACCAACACAGAACTGGCATTGTGAGCCACTATACGCTCCAGGATTCACTGATGAGGGGATCCGAGAACTAATGGACTTAATGGTTCGATATGCAATGAGGATGATCTGTCGATTAACTAACTAACTAACATAAGAAGATTGCTATAGTCTAGTATATTTAGGATCGCCTTCATTGCGCAGATACTCTCAAAAGTGTTCCAGTCTCCTAATTTATTTAGCTATAAATTACCACGCACAAAAATTACCAGAGCTACTTAAGCTTTTTTTTTAAAGTTGCATATCCTTTACAGGACGTTGCAGTCAACACCAGCATTTTACTGCTGTTGTTGATGTGGTGGCAAGTTTTACGTTCAGTAGTTGCCATTGCTTTCTGAACGACCGGCTCCCATACCGACATGTTAAAACCAGCGAGACACGGTCTGCCGCCAAATTGGTCACCGCTGTGTTTCGAACGCGGGTAAGCCGCATTACGAATCACGTCCGCAACCCCATTGCCACGGAGACCGGCTGTACTGCTGTACCAGCTGTACTACTTAAGCAATAAATATTATAACATGGGTAGATTTTATCATTTTAATTTATTTGATTAGCAGCTCATAGGCTACTCCTTTTAATTTCTAGCTGTTGAGAAATGTTAATGTCCAATATGTACATGGTTTGAGACATTGAGTAATTATGCACATTGTGCCTGCTTCTAAGCCGCGCCTCCCTTGGGGAGGAGAACAATATGCAACCGGTACTTTGTGCCCTCACACATATTCTAGTACCTTTGGCCATAAGAAGCCAGTTTCTTCCCCGGCCGTTCGCCTCTGTCATCTTTTAGCACAGAAAAATGAATTTACAACCTAAAAAAACTGAAATTAAACTGCATCATGTTATCTGAGAGGATACAGAGTTCTTTCTCACAACAAAAATGCATACTTACTAATCTCATTCTGTAGGAAACATAACTTTTGAAACCAAAGCCCAATGTGACAACTGGATATCCTATGCTGAAAGCAAGAAAAGTTTTCATGACAAATGTTTACATTCATTCATTATTTGCAGCCAGGTGTATGAAAGTAAGTTTCAGAAAAATAATTATATTATAATAGTGTGTGTATGAGTGTGTGCACATGTGCTGGAGAGATGGAAGGAGGGAAGGTACAAGGGATTCTTGTAGAATAATAGCACTGTCAGAATAATTTAACCCTTTACAGGGCAGAACGGTCGAGACCGTTTTTACTCCGGAACGGGCAAAACGTCCCAAAGCGTAATTAATTACTAAATGTTGTAAAAACGCAAACTCGCGGCTTTCCAAGACTTCTGATTGTTTACATCCGGTGTTATCGATAAGAAGATAACATGTGCGGCATTTGCAAGTGTGTGCAAGTGATTTGATCGGATTTTTGTATAGTTTTCAGGGTTATTACGCTTTGTTTTTCAAAATGGATTTAGTCGATTCTTCAAGTGATAGCAGAGATTTCGTTGGGTTCAATTTAAGTGACATTTAAGTGCACGAATTTGACTGAGTCGGAGCTAGATATTTATCAGTTATATCAGCGTAAGCAGTGCACACATTTCGGATCTTTCGGAGACTTTGAAAACGATTGCCGATCAAACAAATGAGTGTGCTAGACAAAAAGATCAAACAGATAAATGATTGACCATGGGTTCCAACAAATGCAACCCAAATGCAGGCAACATTGGATTATTTATTGCATGTGAGTAAAATAATAAATCTGCATTCATTTTCCTTCAATTTATACTTTATTTAACAAAAATATTTTCACTATCAGCTTAGATGTGATGTTTTTACTAACCTAACACTACATCTGACTGATAACCTGAAAAATTTTGCCTGTTCAGAGTTACAAAAAGTCAAAACCTGTGACCTGTAAAGGGTTAAAGCAATAACTGTCTGGATGTGAAAGAGTGAAAGTGACAACCAGGACATCAGCGTGTAACATAGCAACTAGGAAAGAATGGGTAACAGGAATACCTTCATGTTACTGTATAAATACAGACAATTGAACATGTTTTGGCCAAGCAAGAGCCATCTGATCAACATTTGGCACACATGCAATTAGATTAATTTTTTTCAAATCAGGGTTCACATTGGGCAGTCAGCTAATAATAATTCTCCCTTTTCCTTCTTCATCATCATCTTTCTTCTTCTTCTTCTTTCCTTCTTCTGTTTCTAATTTCCTTCTATTTTTTCTAATTCTTCTTCTTATTTTGTTCTACTAATTCCTTCTTTTCTACTTCTCCTCTTGATGTCTTGTCTGGAACAGACGATGATAATGGCTCTTCATCCTCTATGTCCTCTGATGTTTTGATGACGCTGATTTTGCTCATATTATTATTTGTTTCCCACCTGCTTAAATTTTTCACTCTACCACATACTACCAAATTTGTTCCACATCTTTCTGTTTTCCTCTGCCTTTCTTTCCTTGTTATTTTCCCATATAATGCTAATTTTTCTATTCCACCTCTTCTGTTTAATGCCCGATAAATTTCAATTATCTTTGCCTTCTGGTATTGATGGGTGATTTAGAAACACCTGCACTTGTCAATACCTCAGTGTTTGTTTTTTTCATGTCCACAATATCCTTCTCAAACACATCTCCTTGCCATCAGTTTCACCACTCATGTCCAGCATGTGCATATACAGAGAAGGATGGACCACACAGAGAAGGATATACCCACACAGAGAAGGATGGACCACACAGAGAAGAATGGACCACACAGTGAAATGATTACAAGACATGTTAGATGTCTTTGTCTCTCCTCATCAAGCCAACCGCACCTACAAATGATGACCCCATTGTAGTTGGTATAGGCTTGGACAGGAAAGGCAAATAGACATAATGAGTCTTGGAATTATTTTGCTGTGTGGTCCAGTGAAAGATATTATACATATCTTTTTGTCCCCCTAAAGCATACAGTTTACCATGTGACAAAACAACCAGGACAGTAACATGCTTAACAAACAGCATCCCACAAACAGAAGATACAGCATAAACAGAACAAGTGGCAGACTGTACAATAGATTAGTGGGATAGAAGAGGCAGCAAATATCTCCTTGTCCACAACTCACACAGGGGCCTTGTTAAGAAAACTCTCCCTAACCTGATACCGAAAGGCATAACAGGGAAAATAAGATGACAGAAGAAGGCAGTTTATCAAGTAATATTTACATATAGTAAACTCTATACTACCAATGTCAATGACAGAAAAAGATAAAAGAAAAATCACAACAACAGAAATGAGATTCCTGAGAAGAAAACTCAATGTATCAATAAGAGAGAATATCAGAAATTAAGAAATCAAGACTAAAATAGCAGCGCTAGATTTTATCAGAAAACAGCAAGTTAACTGATTTGGCCATGTAACTAGATTACCAATTAACAGTATACAACAACAAGCAATGATGTACAAACCAAATGGAAGCAGAAGAAGATGGACAGAGGGAATAGGACAGAGGGAATAGCAGAGTCCATGGGAATATTGATACATGAAGCCCATAAACGGGCACTCTCATGCTGTTTATGCTTCACCTCAACACTGTAAGGTACAAGAAGGATGAGATGAGAAGAGTAAACTACACTTACCAATGACACGCAAAGGGTCTACACAGGTCTAAACTGAAGGGCAGACTTTTCAACTCCCTCAGTCGTATTGATGCTTCTATATACACAAACAACAGCCATAGTGAAACAGTTGGAAGACAGATGCCTCTCTCTGCAACACAAATCACAGGAAATCATGTCTTTGATATATATTGATATAAAAAAAAGTAAAGCACTCTTTTACACATCTTAAGGTTGATTGGGTATGTGGTGCCAGCTCATGAAGTGGTCAATATCACGCCGCCAGCCTGAACTTCACAAGACATTTCCTGGCTCCCATTTTAGGCTTTGCCTTTACTGTCTTCTGCTTTACTTACACATAACATAGTGCACACAGATAAATCGCCCAAACCTTTTTCAATGCAATCTGCAGTCGATTTGGTATTTTAAAACAAATTCATAAACAGTATTCCTCATCATCTTAGGCTGGGTTATAAAACTAAAAGCTGAAAGAGAGAAGACTGAGAAACAACGGACAGACAGCTCGAGGAACTAGATTCTATAGATGACCTATGCCTTGTAGAACCCTGACAGCAAGATAAATAGATGTATCAAATTTTGTGAAAATAGATGTAACACAGATGGACTACATTTCTACCTTTGCTCATAGACCTGTCCTTCTTATAGTTGCCGACACGTTCTATTATGTCAACATGGCTGAACCCAACACAAATAATAGTTTACTGTAACTCCTCTAATATGGCATTCAGTTAAATGTCTGTGGTGGAGGTCAGCACGGCTGAATGAATATCTGCTGCTGCAGTGGTAGCTGGTTTTTTTTCACATATCCTTTACAGGACATCGCTGTCAACATCAGCATCTTTCAGCTGATTGTTGATTTCTTGGCAAGATTACGCTCAGTAGTTTGCCATTGCTTTCTGAGCGACCAGCTCACATACCCCGTAAGTTATCAACGTGGAAAGAACCGCTACCGATTCTCGTGCGACGTCACATTACTTACGAGAGTATACGAGATTACGGAGAAAGTCGTGTAACCTCTAGACCAGGGAGACCGGCTCATCCTTGACTGGGGGATGTAAATTACAACTTACTCTGAAGTCGGATGGTGAGGGACACTAGTAAAGGGAAAGCTAACCCACGCACATAAATCAGTCGTCCAGCGCACTAGAAGTAGTAGCAAGTGTATGGACCACACATGAATTTAAAGAGAGCGAATGAGAAAAAAAAAAAACAAATTTCCAGTAGTCATATCCATATCTATTCTTCTTGTAGATAAGACAAGTCTGCAAAATGTATTCTGTTGTCACTTGTCTCTGCCACAAAGACAAATTTGGTAGCATAAATTTTCTGATTTATGAGAAGACCATGTTTTTGACTGAAAATAATAACTTGATCCCTCCTCTGAGTTGATATAATGGTTCACCTCTGTTTGTATATCTGATTATTTCCACTGCTTTCTCGTAAACCTGAACAGACAAGATAAAATACAGCCACATAAGCTATGTAAATCCATGGTCAAATGAGTGTAGAAGTTCAGTTTTTTTTATATCTAGCAAGTAACTGAATGAAAAAAAAAAAAAAAAAAAAAACACCAGAAATGAACAACTAGTAATAGAATCTGAGTTCCCGGGAAGGTTAACCCGGTCAACAAATACCCGGAGAGTTCGGATGTGTCAGCCTAACGGCGCAAGAACGTAGCTCTGCTGTAAACAGGCACAACGCAATCGCGTCCTAAAAAAAACTCCAGATGAACGCAGAAGAAGAAGAAGAATCTGAGTTCTGGAGGGAAATTTTCCAACCAGACGTGGTTCTCAGGTAAACCGAGCCAAGCACAACTGATAGCAGAGATGTCTGAATAGGAAAGAGCTGGTTACCCCAACTCATGGTGGTTAAAAATGAAAAATGGGCAGAGGTGTGTCAAAGAGTAAGCACAGACAAGTCACTGAAATTGTTCTGGTGACTACATAAAAGCATGAGCGGAGTAGTCAAGAATAAGAGCATTTCTGACTTCCAAGGTGCTGACCTCATCTGGCAGAGGATTGACGAGGACAAGGACAAAGCCCTCTTTGAACGCTATCTACAGCAGAGCAACCAGACAGACATGAGAGGCTGAAATCTTGCCAAGGAGGTCACGTCAGACAGGTGCAAGGCCCAGAACAATTCAGATGCAGACACAGTGACAGTGAAAGAAATCAAGGCTGTGCTTCGACGATCAAAAAACAGCGCTCCAGGGCCAGATGGCATAAGATAAACGACATAAATAGGTGTACGAGCTAGAGGAACTAGCAGACATGTACAACAACAGTATAGGGAGTGCTAGCATCAAGGAGTGGTTACACAGCTATCTGATTCCCTGGCAAAGACCACACAAAAATTCAGGGATATCGAGTTATAACCATGCAGAATACAATAGGCAAGCTGCTGGAGAAGTTAATTGCCAGGAAAATATCAAGCCAGCTAGAGAAGCAAGGTTTTTTCCCACCTACCCTGGGTGGGTACCGTCCAAAAAGAGAAACCTGGACCAATGCAGCAGTTTTTGCCCATGATGTCTATGAAAGTTTCCACTCAGACATTGAAACCTTTGCTGCAGTGATTGATTTTGAGGACGCGTACAACAAAGTACCATTGGATTTTTTAATGCTTCAGCTTCTTGAACTCAAAATAAGTCCATTCCTCCTTAGTTGGATCGCTGCAGCCCTCTTCCAAAGGAAAGCAGTTTTTAGATGTGGCAGTTGGACGTCGGAACCAACAACAATATATCCTGGCCTACCACAGGGATCACTATTATCTCCGGTACTGTTCAACGCCTACACTGTGAGAATCACCAGTGAGCAGATCACTGGACCTGGCAGGACATTGTCATATGCCGACGATGGTTTAGTGTATCGCCAGGGTAAGGATAGAGATCAGGTTGCATAAGTACTTGGTGTGTTGAGGCTGGGGCAATGGTCAACCCAACAAAGACAACAGTGACTTGGTTCTCGTTGAATAATCATATTGCCAACACTCCAACACCAACTGTAAATCTGTGTTCAGAGACGGTGGAAAGAACGCAGGCAATGAATTACCTGGGGATACGGTTTGATCGAAGCCTTGCTTATAATGAGCACATAGACCAGGTGATAACAAAGGCCAACTGGGGGTTGGCTGCGATGCGGGTGATGGCGGCAGCATACTGTGAGCAGCACTATCTATGTCTTCTATATGAAGGGCTGGTCATGTCTGTTTTTGAGTATGCGATGGTAATCCTGACTCTCAGCCATAAGCAGATAGAAAGGATGGAAAGGATACAGAATAAAGCTATGCGCATTATTCTTGGATGTACAAGAGATACAGCATGCAGGGCGATGCGCTACCTTCTTGATTTTCCAACCATTGAAGACAGAATACAAGTCTGCAGAGCTCACGCCTACCTCAGAGTTAACGCAAACACACAACATCCACTGCATAGTGAAATTATGAAGGTGAAGGGCAGCAGGTTAAAAAGAGGACGGTCGTGGATGAGTCAAGCCGAAGACATTCTTCAACAGGTGTGTTCACTTGAGGACTTAAAACCTGCCGAGGAGTGGGTACAAGTGTCAACAGATTTCTGCACATCCTTTTCAGTTGCATCCAACTAGACAGAAAATGTAGACAAGAAAACCCGGCAGCTGTGGAGGCGGAAGTACAAGTGTTGATTTTCGAGAATTCGCTAGACGGTGATGCTGTCATTTACACAGATGGGTTGGTCATCCGACATGTGAGAAGCTCATGGGCCTTTACGGCTCAGGCCGGAGGGAGAATTGTGAAGGAGGACTCTGGTGCTTTTGCTGAGACCACAAGTAGCCTGACTATGGAAGTTATGGCAGTAAGTAAAGCAATAACATGGCTCGAGACACAGACATTCACTAGGGCATGTTTCCTTAGCGACTCAATGAACATGCTCCAGAGAATAGAGATGGGGGAGATCCGAAGAGAATGGTTGCTGTCTCTGGAGCGGTCTCGGCTGGCAAAGATTAGTTTCATCTTCGTGCCAGGCCATGCGGGAGTACAAGGGAATGAGCGGGATGACAAGCTCGCAGGTAACGCTACTGTGGAAGGTGGATGCGCCATGGACCAGGCTGACATTCTGAATGCTCTACGAGAAGTAAGACTTTTGCGAGAACCAAGTGATGACCGTGAATCTACAACCATGGCCAGACTGCGAGAACAGCAAATTAAAAGAGGGGTGGCCAAACAAGAACACTACACAGGAAGCCAAAGAAGACTGATAAACTAACACAGAACTGGTGTCGTTAGCCGCTAAACGCTGCGGGATTTGCTGAGGAGGGGATCAGAGCACTTATGGACTGAATGGTTCAATGTGCAATGAAGATGATCTGTCGACTAACTAACTAACTAACCCCAAATCATAATCACACAACCTAACATATGTGAAGTACCATCATTTCACACTCCTGCAGCAGTTATCTGCTTTGAGGTTACATTGTATGATTTTATTGGCTTAGAATCATTTTAATTCAGTAATAAGAAGATGAAAGGTATCTTATATAATATGTCACTCTCATTAAATGTCAGAAATAGAGTATTGAAATATCGTACAGAACCAGTTCAGCTATATGGCAGCAAATTTTGGAATGTGAACGAACAAGTTAGGAAAAAGCTAAAAGGCTACGGAGATGAGGTTTCTGAAAAGAATGTTGCGAATACCTTTGACTGCCAGAGTAACTAACAATGATTGCCAGGAAAAGGTTAATGAAAGTAACATGATATATTATACAACTGTAAGAAAAAGACAATGTTCTTTGGTTACGTAATGAGAACAGAGGCATTGGAAAACATCGTGATGACTGGAAAGATCAGCGATAAAAGAGGCAGACCAAGACAAATGATGCTGGATGGCTTCAAATGAGAAATATCATCAATAGAACTGATCCAAAACATCAAGAAACAGGATCTGTGAAGAAACAAATGCCCAAGCCACTTGGCAGGGAACATGAAGACGATGACTGATAAGAAAGAAACACACATAAGAAACACATTCTTCTTTCAGATTAATATAATGCATGCCAAACATTCAGGCCCAGATTTTAACGTACGCAAACACATGGAGACTGATACCCAGTTTGTCTGGCTGAAGTACCCAACATTAAGTGAAAACAGTAAATGTGACATAAACAGATTTGCTAACTGAACAAGTGTACAATTAGTACCTGTGTGCCAAACATACTGCACCCATACATATGTGCTTGCGGCAAAGAAGAGCCACTGTACTGGTATAAAAAGGTAGCATACCACGTCTGATGTAATGGCAATGCAGAAAAAGAAGACAGAGAATGCCTGAAATACCGTGAAAGGGCAAAACAGGTTAACTTAAAAGAAATGTAAATCATTTTCAATTACATAACAATACAAAATTATTGGTATTTTCATAAAACATATATCAAATACATATCAAATGACTCATATCAGAATACCAAATGACTCATATTAGAAAAACAACTTAGTGAAAATAATTTAGTCAACAAGCACAACATGAATGAAGTTAAACACCATCACAGATATTGTTTTGTCAACCAATGAAGAAGAGCATTTGCTACCATGTGTCATAGAGTGACTCAATGTTGACAGATATAGGATTGGTATGAGGTTTTAGTGTTTCCATCATAGAAATTATGTCCATGTGAAAAGTACCCTGTGAGAGAGTGAAGTGGACACTAGATAACTGAGCAATGTTAAATATGGTATTTAAGTAAAGTGTAGATGATGTGATTGATAATTCCAAATGTATTATTTAAGTAAAGTGGACACTAGAGGCTGAGTAATTCTGAATGCAGTATTTACATTGAACAAAGTGGACTTCGGATGACTAAGTAATTCTGAATGTAGCATTAGAGTAGAGTAAAGTGCACACCAGAGACTAATTCTGTACGTCGTACTTGAGTAAAGTGGACACTATATGACTGAGCAATTCCAAATGCAGTATTTAAGTGGACATCGTTGGCACTGTGGTTTAGGGGCAGTGAATGCATTCCCCAATTCCCCGACACACCAAGTCGAGGGTTCGAAATCAGCCGCAGTCGATTTAGAAGATGACCGCTATGCATTGATTACGATAATTTTGAGTGCCGGTCAGTTGGAAAGCAATGACAAACTACTGAACGTAAAAGCCTCCCCCGATGTGTCTCCACCTTGACATGGTGGGGGAGCTTGCGTGTCCCATAGACCCCATTTGCTTGCCGATGGGTGAAAAATTACATATCGGACAGCTTATGGGATAGGGACCAGACTAAGAGAGACACAACCTGCTGCTCTGCAGGCATAGACTGAGGATAGCAGTCAAAATTTAAATGAGGTGCACAAAGGCAGAATTTTCTTGGTCCGGACAAAACTCTTAAGGCTCCCTGTCGAGGGCTGTAGCTGAACGCCTCTAAGCCACAAACCCTCGGATCTTAGAGTCAGGCTGATACCCGTCTACCGGAAAATAGAAACATGATACTGAGCAAGCTACATGCTCAGGTCTGATACATGTTCGAAGGCTCCCAGCTGGGGGATATGAGAGTTTCCCGGATGAAGGGGCCTGGCCGTTTCCCGTTCACTGCTGCACGAAGGTAAGGTGCTGAGCCGGCAGCACATGTAGCCTACCTCGTGAGCGAGTACAAAAAAGTCAGAAAAGTGCCCCAGTCGAAGGGTTACGGAAACTGTCTGTATCTAACTCATAGAGAGTGTAGACAAAAGTGGAATAATGTCTCATCAACGCGAAATGGAACGCACTGCGAGCGAACTATTGCGTGGTCTGAAGTCACAAGCAAAAGCTTACCGAGTGGATGTCACTCGCAGTCTGACCGCTCCTGGTGTGTGATTGAGCGATCGGTGGCAAGTGGGATGCCCAACACATGGAAGTGAGGAACTAAAGCAGCCATGAGCAGGACGTGGAAACTCCTTGGGTGAGCCCAGTCTCAGAGCAATATGTGCCGGCTCTGCAATTATGGAAGCCTCCTTGGATAGCGAGATAATGCCCATGGTCTGCCCCTGCCTTCCCTTGAGGGCAGACCACGATATCGTTGATCGTTCTATCTTGACCAGCTGAGATGTGGGTGACATTACAACAGTCTAACGTGTCTCGAAACCAGAGGAAGGCTAACCTCACTATAAAATGCCCGCCGGAAGTCGGAAGTGTCGTCCTACGGGTGGCAAACTAAAAATTGACACTACGCATTTACGTCCGAGTGAAATGTCTCGTCCGAATGTCTCCCGTGCTAGGAACAGCTCTGACTACCTAGTTTCCGAATGCCGCTCTTGTTCGGAACAGCTCTGACTAGGTAGTTTTCCGAATGTCCGCCGTGCCTGGAACTGCTCTGATGGGTACAGGGACAAGCACATGTCCGAAAACTCGCTTAGTGGAAACCAACCGCAGAGCTGACTGGTTTGTGCAGGAACGGCCCAGGGCGAGCGAAATGCCCAATATATTGAAGTGAGGAATTAAAACAGCCATGAGCAGGACGTGACGATTCCCTCGGTAAACCCAGCACCAGAGCGTTATGTGCCGGCTCTGCAATTATGGAAGCCACCCAGGATGGCGGAAAATGCTATGGACTGTCCCTGCCTTCACTTGAGGGATGACCGTGTAGTCTTCGACTGTTCCAACTAGACCAGCTGAGATGTGGACGGTACCACAAAAGTGAGAGTCTCCCAGGATTGCTAACCTGGTCAAAAATGCACGCTAAAAGTCGGATGTGTTGGCCTGAGGGTTTCGACCCGAGGGTGCCTAACCAGACACACCGCAATCACATCTGAAAAAATCACTCCGGATGAACGCAAAGAAGAAGAAGAAGAACGTAAAAGCTGCCTAGGAAATCAGAAACAGCCAAAAAATTCTGGGGTTGATTGCGACATCCTGTAAAGGACATGCAACTAACTTAAAAGTGAACATCAGACAACACATCCTTCTATTCTGTTCGCCCTATGGGCTCCAGACAAGAGAGTGTCTAGTTATACTCTGCTCAGGTTGTCTCAGTGTGTGGCCTACCCAGCGCCAGCGTCCTTTCCTCACCTCTTGGTTCACTGGTATTTGTTTAGTTCCCTCCACGAACTCCACATTGGTGATTCTGTCATACCACTACATACTACTTTAGTCTCACTATTCTGTGCAGGCACCAGTTAATGAACATTGGTAGTTTATTAGTAATTCTTTCAGTCGTCTGTCATTTTCCCCCCATTACCTTTAGCCGGTTCAACCACAGAAGAGAAGTTATAATTTGGGCCCATCCCAGCCTCAGATAATAATTCTGCGACTGAATCAACCATATTTTGGATATTCATTTGAAAGGAATTATTATCCATAGGAGGTAATTGCTTTTGTTAATTGGGGAATCTATTGCCGTACTTTACATTTTAACAACAATTTCATTGTAAGGGCATTCAGGTTCTTGTAGGTATGTATGCATATACAGCGTTTTATTGGTGAGTATGTTTTCAATCTTGTAAAAAGGCTACCTCTGCCATAGCTATTCTTGTTCTAATCTCTCGCGTGCGTGTGTGCATGCGTGTGTGTGCATTCTTTTTTTTTTTTGCACTCGCTCGCTTTGAACTCAATCATAGTCCATACACACTATTTATAGAAATGATGGACTGAATTTTGCGTGTGGGTAAGCTTTCCCTATTAATAGTGTCCCTCGCCATCAGGCGAACCCACTCGGACTTCAGAGGTACTTGTAATCAACGTCTCCAAATCAATGACGACAGGTCAACATTTTAGTCCAGCTGTCCAGTGTAGGGGTTGAACCGCTTACCTCGGCATCAGCACACCGGATGTTTTAAGAACATGCGTTCTTATCCATTCGGTCATGCGGACTTGCATATATATATATATTATATTATATATATATTATATATATATTATATATATATATATAACAGATACAGTTATGTGTTTATAAAACATTGTACAACTTACCAGTCCCTGGTACTTAAATGAATCATAGACGCTCCTAATCATAAGCCAAAATGGCCATAAGTACTCAAATCTGAACTCCAAGATGAAGTCTGCCATAAGCACAAGTGCCCAAACCAATAGAAATCTCAGGTACAGAAACGTGCTGGAAAGAAAAAAAAAACAAAGTATTACATTAATTTTCAGTACTTGTCTATTATTTTTGAATAATTCAATCGACTTTTTAAAATTATTCATATTCTACCATGGGGTGTGGAAGTACCTACAGCTGTGTTATATTATTTGTGTACAACTGGAAGGAAGAGTGGAGGGTGAGCAAGCAAGAAACAGACCATGCTACATGTGGGTGGGCAACACCAAGAGATGTGTTGGAAGAATAAACTGCAAAGACTGACGAAAGAAGGTGTGCTGGAGACTCATTTTAGATACCTAAAAGTGGACATGCCGGTCTCTCTGGCTGTGGGGTTATAACACTTTCTCTCTGTAATCCCGTTTATCACGCAGAGTCTCGCAGCGGAGCGAGAACTGAGGTGGTTCGACCCCCGCTCGTGACTTGCGGATACTGAGCCGGCCGCTCAGAAAGCAATGGCAAACTACTGAGCGTAATCTTGCCAAGAGATCAACAGACAGCTGAAAGATGCTGCTGTTGACAGCTAAGTCCTGTAAAAAGGATACGCAAAACATTTAAAAGTGGACATGGAATTAGATGATGATGATGATTACGCACACAACATTTATTTTCAGAAAATGACCCAGAGGGTCTTCTCATCACAGAGGATCATCTCATCATGTATCAATAGATACTTTTAAAAAAAGCACTCTACAACACAATCTTTCCCACCAACTCTATGCTACAAATGCCAAACCTGGACAATGACAGAAAAATAGAAAAGAAAAAATTACAGCAACGGAAATGAGATTTCTGAGAAGAATAATCAATATATCAAGAAGAGAGAAAATCAGAAATAAAGAAATCAGGACTAAAGTGGGGGTTATAGCAGCGCTAGATTTCATAAGAAAACAGCAAGTTAAATGGTTTGGCCATATAACAGGGCTACCAACTAACAGTATACCACAACAAGCAATGATGTGCAGACCAAATAGATCCAGAAGAGGAGGCTGGCCATGTAAACGATGGACAGAAGGAATAACAGAACCCATGGAAATCACAATATATGAAGTCCATAAACGGCCACTCTCCCGCTGTTTATGCTTCACCTCAACACCAGAAGGTACAAAATGAGATTAGATGAGATGATCAGCATTTTCCTAGCCCTGTTTCCTTCCCAGTCAATGTTAAGAAAACTCATTTCACAAGGCTGGATTGAGATCGACCAGGGAATATAAAAAAAATCTTGAAAGTAATGGGGATTAATATATATACAGACCTACAAGCACTTGGAATCAACGACTGGCAAGAGAAGGTCAACCAGAGAGACGAATGGAGACGGATTGTATCTGCAGCAAAGAACCTCAATGGCTCGGAACGCTGAAGAAGAAGAAGAATGGGGATTAAACTTAGATTACTGTGACCACAAACAACACTAACCATAACACTGTTGACATTTTTGCTGTGGACATTCTGAAGTTGTCTACAGTTGTCTTTGTTCAACGAGTCATGTCAATAAATGTTATGTAAACAACAGTATGGCAACACCCCACATTGTGCTAATGGTTTCGGGCGGAGGAGGGTAAAAGACTTATCCTGGTGCGAGGAAATGCAATCTAAAGATTAAATGTTGGCAACTGATCTAGGATCGAAGCTCTGACAGGTGGACAGTTAGAGAGTATTGATTTGCTGATCCGGCAGCTTCTGCAGCTTGTCTTGTTCCAGATGTATTGGTATTACCTTTCCTCTGGAGTAAACTAGGCAGGCCAAGAGAGGAATCATGCAGCATGGGCAACACATGGTCTCTACAATTCAACCCAGGACTTGAGCTATGGAGAGGTATAACTCCATCCCTGGTCTTAACCGCCATTGGTTGTAATTATTATGCCTCTTTGTGAAACACAATGTAACAAACTATCCTCAGTCAAGACAACAAGGTGCCAGAGAGATTTATTTTACTGCTATAATTTTACAGCTATCTGTAATGAAGGTAGTCTGCTATTGCTTTCCTTTTTACAAGTGACCATACTGGTCAGTGACTGTAGTCATTGTCTCTGTAAAGAAATCCTCTGCCTACCATTGCAAATTTGAGAGTAAAACAAACAAATAACTTGTTGGCTAATCTTAAGCTCAAAGTGCCACCAGCTCACATGGTTTCCTGTTCGGAGGGTTAAAACGGGTAATGGTGCATGATAAGGCAGATGTGGTCGGGGCCCTTTGGGAAAGTGCAGAAGACCAGGTAGATCATCACAGTGTGGAGAGAATGGTGCTGCAGGGAGTGACCAGAGGATCTGGCCGGCACTCAGGACTTTCAGGAAAGGCCAGACGGACACATAATCAGACTGCTGCTGGTACCATTAATATTAGGACTCTTCGCTGGCTGCTGAGGATGAGGACAAAGTGTGTGGACTATGTTTGAGTTTAAAGCGAGCAAAATCACAAAATAAATCAGGTTCACCGCTGATGGGCGATGGAAATGTGATAACACAAATTATCAGATGAGCAAATATTGCTGAGCAAAAACTGAAGCGATTAAAACTTCTCTGTATTAGAACAGGTAGAACGACAAAATTCAGAGTAGTGATAGCATGCCTGTTTTATTTCTTGTGGCAACATGTGGGTATTGCCACTGGATATATAACAAGCCTAAAAGCACACATACACCTTTGAAAGTAAGTGTTACAGTAGCATATTAAAGCTAATAAGGCAAAAAGAAAGAGAACAAATAGACCTATCTAGCCAGAGCTTAATAATGAAGAGGATTTGTTATTAATACAAATAAAACTGAGGGAAATGAAATATTTTGGTCAAGCAAAAACATCAGTCTGCACAGGTTAGCTATGGAGGGGAAGGTATCAGGGAAAAGCTACGGAGTTCGTGCTTTGTGCGACACTTTCCGTGCTGCGGAAAGAGACCGAGCCATATGGGATAAAAACCCGGAGCAATGAAGTCGACCCTGTCGACTTTTTTTTTTAAAGGGAAATGGAAGACCACAATGTAGTTAGTAGATGGATTCAACCTCGAGATGTGTTATAGTTTATACATGACAGTAGCAAAGGCAGGACCTCTGGCTTTAGCTTATGATAGAAATTTCGAAAGAAAAACTAAGACTCAAGACTGCTACATATTTCTAAATAAAAATTACGTTATGGGGTGGGGGTGTTATCATACCACTGAAGGATATGAATATGTGGACATGTAAGTTAAACAAAACGATTATATTAGCTATTAATTAGGCTAAAGATTCGAGTCTGTGTATATTATTATTGTTGTGGAGTGTAGAGTAATAATGAACATCTGCAAAATATTCAAGTTTTTAATGTTTAAGTAGTAGTTAGAGTTGAGTTGTTTTTAATTTTTAATATTTTTATCTACCTTCCGTAAATACCATCCGTTATTTTGCTTTTTTTCAACGGACGCCGAATTTTAGCACAGTCAATATTACGCGGTCTCTTCATTGTCCTGTGAGAAAGTAATTATAGATCTGTTTGTGAAAGTTAGCCACTGTTTTGGGGGTATGTTGTCTTCCGTTTCACAGCGAACACCGCTTTCTTGTCTTAATGTATGACACTAAACCTGGAAGTACTTTCCCAGTTCTGTTTCCTTTGACATGCGCACTACGTCCATCGCTATGCCCAAGTGCAATCTGGGATTGATGGTGGCGTGTGTACCTTAGCAACGGTACACAGAAATATTACAAGCTGGAGAAACCTTTGCCTTTAGCTTTAGGACATTGACAACACGAGGATCAAATGGATTGTCTGGTCAGGGTGTACGAGGAAATGAACAGGATCACAATAGACTGGATGCTACTTCTCATTTGGGCGTCGGGCTAACGCAGGACAAGGCTGACATGGTGAGCGAAGAGTGAAGAAGCGAACCCGTGCTTGGAAGCGAAAGTCTTCTTCGTCACTGAATTCATTACTCTCGGACCGAGTAGAAAGTTCAGTATAACTTATGTACATGGTGTATTTTTAATGACTGTGAACTTTTTGAAATCAAGTATTTGGTACAAGCACTACTGTCAACACGTATATAATTCAAAATACCATAAAGTACTGTATATTATACATATATATTATAATCATTTTAATATCTATGCACTAGGTCAGCATGACAGAATGGATAAGAACGCTTGTTCTTAAACATCCGGTGTGCTATAATACTAATACTGAGGTAAGGGGTTCACCCCTACACCGGACGATTGAACTAAAATGTTGACCTATCGTCCTTGACTTGGGGACGTTAATTACAAGTACTTCTGAAGTCGGAGTGGGTTCACCTGATGACGAGTAATACGGAAAGCTAATCCACACGCATAATTCAGTCAAGCACTACTAAAAGTAGTGTGTATCGACTACGCTCGAGTTCACAGCACCAACAAAAAACTATATGTGAACAATCCTAGACACCGCCCCCCCCACCCCATGTCACACTGTTACAAACATAAACAAAGAGATCAGATGCTTTTGTGTTTGACAGCACCATACTATATAGTATCAAACATATTAGTAATATGAGTGTAATATGACATTACACTCATGCAAGATAAAAAAGACGGAGGTATCGCCCTCCAAAACATCATAACAAAAATACAAGTACATAGGATCAAACACGTCGGTGAAACCCACCAACACCCAGAGGAAGACTCTTTAGCAAACTATCACATGGGAAATAGGCTATCTTATTTAAAACCTATTAGGAATACATCTTCACATTACTTTGGCATTTCCCCAGCATTTTACAAAACATGTTTTTCAGCTATTAATGGACACGAACACTTACTACGCAAGAAAACACTCATAATCTACAAGCATTTAGATAAACTACAAGCAACTCCAGTACATCTCAGAATCAAAAGAGGGCATAGATATTTCATAACAGATTATACCGAAACTTTCTCTAATCTTAACAACAAGTAGATTACTCCAAAAGTAATAGAACCTACATATAGACTTATTTACAACATGACTTTAACAACAGAAAGAACAGCAAAAATAATAAAACAAATACTAATACCACAGTGTCAGCTGTGTAGACGGAACACCCATGAAACAGGAGAACACATCTACTACGAATGCAACACAATCATGCCAACAAGGAATCTCCTAAAAAACATCCAAAACACTCATATGAAACAAAGAACAGATATTTACAAAGCAGTCATGTTAAATTCCATTCCTTACTACAAACAAAACACTCACACAAAGTTACTTGTTCTATTGGCAGAGTACATAAATCTTATATGGACATTAAGAAACAACGCATACAATTACAGAACTTTCAACAATGAAATTGTCACACAACTTTGTCAGCAAAAAAGTCTCAAACATTCTAATCTTAGAACCACAAGCGCAAATCCCATGAGAGATTTGTCTGAAGACAGTACACATTACCCTTTAGGCACCCAGTAAACTAAGGGGATTGTTGTGGGCAGGATTTAGTACTCCCCATTGTATTTGATACCCAGACACTATCACAAGGAACAGCTTGATATTTTGGACCCAATATCTCCCGGGGGGACAGCTCCTGGGCTCTAATTGCTAGTTTTAAGTCTCTGCTTCTTGTCCCCCATACAAAAAGATCCCCGGACATTTACAAGGCACTAGAGATTCTTCCTGTAATTTGATATCAGGCCACAGACGCATGGGTCCAAAATAAATTTCTCTAGAAGCAAATAAAAAGATTTCGTTTCCATGCCCAAGTGGTTTGGCTCTTCTTGGAAAGATCCTGGACGATGGTAGCAGGCTGTTCGGGTCTTCTTGTTGCTGGGTGCACCGCGCAAGCAACTTGCTTGCTACAGGTCTTTCAGGACTCCCCTACTTTTGCACCGCACGAAATAACAACTCGTGTCATTTGCAAAAGGAATGCGATTTATTTAGAGCTGGCAATTTATAAGCTCTGCGAGCGGTATGCTTCATTGACATTAAACAACATGGATGTAATGAAGTGGTGAGAAATGATACTAGTAATCACAATCTAAATCTAAAGCCTAATATTTAACTATTGCCTAGAAACTTATAGCATTTGTCAAGAACACGTCTACTCTCTAATCGTCTTCAGTCGGGTCTGTCCACACGCTACACATTGCGTGGTCAAGCACGGACGCTGTCTCCTCCGTGCATTAGCGAGTCTTGCGTGCATAGAGTCCCCAGCACGCTGGCTCGTGAACTTGAGTAACCGGGTACTCCACGGTTACTCGTAAGGCCAAGCTTCCCAATGGTTTGGGGAAGCCCTCGCTCAACTGTCCTTAGTTGACACAAATGTGTCCCCTTGTGAAGCTATTTATAGCGCTGGTGTCTCTCCTGTCTGGTGTCTCCCTACTAGACTTGTCTTAACTCTTATTAACTCTCTAAACCCTTATTGGAGATTCTGACACTCTGCATTCATTGAAGTAATGGGGCTTCGGTCTATAATAATCGCTTACTTAACTTCTAACATGGGATGATAGAGGGATCCGGTATCATCCCGTTTCAAGCCACAAACAGTGAAACACGGATTTTAACATTTTCCTTATTTATTTATTTATTTATTTATTTATTTATTTATTTGTTGTTGTTTTATTGGCCTAGTTTAAAATATTTCAACAAACAGTTTTGTATTTCTGCAGGTTACATACAGAAGTTTATAAAGCAAGCACGGTTGTAACAGCACACAGGTTTGAAATGTTTACTCCCAGACAGTTTATTCTTTGATGCATGGGGTGATTCTAGTCGCTTGTACTTTTCAGCTTAAGTTTACTTACCGTAAGTGTTTGTATCCCCATTTTAAAAAATCTTGACTAAATTTAGTGGCAGGAAATGTTCTAGGAAATAAAGGCGGCCGGCATGATATCAGCCAGTGAGTATCCATTGGTCTATAAAAGCATGTAGCTGGCACCATATACCAAATACAATGCAAGGTTTGGAAGAGAGTCTTTATCTTAGTTTTCAGCTTGTTGGAAGATGTTTATGTCACATCTCTCCCATTAATTCCAGTTCTGTTATATTTTCCAGGTGACTAATTTTAGTTAATCTCAGGGCTCCTATTATATAAATACATAGTGCTTGATTTTGCTGTTTGTTTAACTGATCAGACGTGGACTTCCTCCTCTGAACCACGAATTTATGTTGTATTCAGTTATAGGTCTTACTTTTCTTGTATCACCTCTTAAATATGTTTTCATAAGCTTCCCGATCATTAACATCCCTCCCCACACCCCATTTTTCCAGTTTTCTTCATGATACTCATTCGTTGGTCTTCTGGCGTTTTGTTGTGTTTTGGTTATTTGCGTTCTACGTGTCAGACAGCAATCCCCCCATCGTCTTATTTAATAGTCAAGCAACTAATTACCGCTGTATATGATAGTTAAGCTCGCTCTCTCTCTCTCTCTCTCTCTCTCTCTCTCTCTCTCTCTCTCTCTCTCTCTCTCTCTCTCTCTCTCTCCAAAGTATAACGGCTAACGACACCAGTTCTGTGTTGGTTTATTAATCTTCTTTGATTTCCTACATTATGTCCTTGTCTGGCCACACCTCTTTTAACTTGCTATTCTCGCAATCTGACCATGATTAAGATTCACAGTCATCACTTGGTTCTCGCAAACGACTTACTTCTCGTAGAGCATTCAATATATCAGCCTGGTCTATGGCTCGTCCGCCCTCCACAGTAGCCTTACCCGCAAGCCTGACAGCCTGCTCATTTCCTTGGATACCCGCATGCCCTGACACGAAAATGAAACTAATCTTAGCCTGCTGTGACCGCTCCAGAGACAACAACCACTGTCTTCAGACCCACCCCATCGCTATCTTCTCGAGCATATTCATTGAGTCACTAAGTTGTCTACTATGTCCTCAAGCTTCAACTACTATGAGCTCCAAACAATACATATTTGTTTATTTATGAACTGTCTTATGTATCAAAAGACTAGGACCATATCAAACATAGAACCAAGATCTTTCTAAACTGTAGAATATTGAATATATCATCATCGTGTGTCTTGCCAGCTGGCGTAGTAGTTCGTGTCTTTCCACAAATCTCGGTCCTTGGTCCTCTGCGTCAACTCTGCTGGTATTATTATTCCTTCATGACACCGTCTTAGTCTATCCAGCATTATTTCTGTTGGCCTGCCTCTGCCTAATGAATACATGAAGACCACTGCCTAGAATATATCTGGACCTAACAAAGGTAGTATTACTGATGATGAGAGCAAGCATAAAACTAATGTAGTATGAACAATCTTCAGTTGGCAATGTTATAAAATCCAAGAAAGCTTAGTCATGTTAAAAGGACAGACGAAAAACAACATGCAAAACTGAACATGTCAACGGTGACGAATGCAGAGACTATGAAACTAAACCGGACAGAACTAAATGTCGTGGAATAGTTTTATATCATCAGGGTTGGACATAAAGGAAACATATTGTGTTAGCAGCAGCAGAAGCAGCAGCAGCAGCAGCACCAACAACAACAACACACACGCAGGTTTGGCAAGTAGGGAGGGGGGATAATAATAATAATAATAATAATAATAATAATAATAATAATAATAATAAGTAGAAGACCCCAAAAAATAGACGAAGAGGGGGAACGGGATGAGGATTAAGAATCAGCAAAAGAAGGAGGAGAAGAAGAAGAGCAACAGCAAAGGAAAACCAGAAAGTCGTCACAAAAATTGTAACTGTTGCCATTGCAGCTTCGACAATTTTCCATACTCCCTTCACTTGTAAATTCATTTGCAAAATGCTCCAGCTTAGCCTAGCTAACAATAATTCCTCAGGTAGTCAACAATTAGGACCATCAAACTAAAACAGGTTTAGATACTGATAGCTGCCAACACAGCTGGATCTCTGGCGGAGGGGTTACGGACGCAATTCGTAATCCTGCATACCACGTTCGAAAAACAGCTGCGGGCGATTTGGCAGCAGACAGCCTTGCGTTGGTTTTAATACAGTGGTATTAGTGGTGGTCTTTCAGAAAGCATTGGCAAATTACTGAACGTAAACTTGCCAAGAGATCACACACAGCACCAACAATTATGGGTTTGAATGCGGCGTTCTGTAAAGGATATGCAACTAGCCATTTTTTTTTAAACACAGCGGGAAATAAAAGATATTGAACACACTGGGCAAAGAAAACCGTGGAATTCCAAAGGCACACTAGATTCGAGAAAGTTGAGAGCCGTTAGCATCGCCTAAAAGAAAAACATTCTTCGGCGCTCGACACACCCCTTTATCTGGTATTTTATGTGAATTTAAATCAATACATGTACATCTGTTAGACCTGCACTTAAGAGCAATATAAAGACAATAAATCAGAGGGTCTGCCTTGAGTTCTCTTCATGAAACAGGAGCATAAATCAAAACATGACAGTTGTGTTGATGACAGTTTCAGATACGGAACGTTGTGTGGGAGAGACGCCACACCTGAATGGCGCATACACAATATTTGAAATATTGTACGCTGGTTGCTGTTTATACAAGGGGCTTCTCATAAGTCTTTAGATTTGGGAAAAGAAAAATGTCTATGGAGCCAAATCTGGAAAATATGGTGGGTGTGGAAGAATTTCAATATTCAAATCGTTGGCAGTTTGCAGCACATGCAAATCGTTGGCAGTTTGCAGCACAAGCCGTGCTTTATGGGAGAGGGCGTTGTCTTGAAGCAAAGGCAGAATTTGCGTACGCGCTATCCCTCGTTTTCTGGTCACAGCCTTTCTTGGTTTGATAAGGAGATCTGCATAATACTGCCCATTAACCATGTTGCCATGAAGCATGTAATCCTTCAATATGACACCTTTGACGTCCCCAAAAACAGCCAGCATAACTTTTCTTGCAGATTTTTGTGCTCTTGGCTTGCCATGTGTTGGTGAGCCCGGGGTTTTCCACTGTATGCTGGCAATTTTGGATTCTGGGTCATAATGGTGAATCCAAGTCTCATCTACCGTCACCATGGTCGTCAACATGATTTTCGACCGCCACATGTTGAGCAACTGGCCACAGCAATCAACCCGTGTTTGTTTCTGTTCACATGTCAGCAGGCGCAGAGCCCAGCGGCATACACTTTTCTCATGTTCAGTCTGTTGTGAAAAATTATAAAAACTGTACTCTTACTCAGTTTTTCTGGATCCGATATCTCTACAATTGTCATTTCCCTATCCTGGTTTATGATTTTCTTCACATTTGCAGCATTTGCATCATTGCACACTGAGGACAGTCGTCCTGATCTTGACAGATCAGCCACTTGGGAACGGCCGCACTTAAACTGCAAACACCAATATTTTACAGAAGCATACGAAGGACAGACTTCCTCAAACACTGGCTCCATCTCCCTGTGTATCTCTGTAGGTGTTTTCCCCTGTAATATCAAGAATTTTATCACAGTCCTGGCGTCTGATTTCTCCATTGTTCTGACAAACCGTTGGATGTGCAGATCTGGTCAATAGGGTGTGTTGTGCTATGCACCATATCGGGAAAACCAGTTGAGGAGGGAAATTCATAATTCATACGTCCATTACCATTTGAATGAGCTATACATATGCCAAATTTCAATTTTCTCCGCCTACTCCTTCATGGTCAGGCTAAAGACTTATGAGAAGTCTCAGTAATTTGATAGCCTCTAAAATGGCGCTAGCATAACAGGTGTGTGTTTTTTACATTGCAAGTCTAAAGTGCTATGTACGTGAGTGTACACACCGCGCGCGCGCGCACACACACACACACACACATATATATATATATATATATATATATATATATATATATATATATATATACAGAGGTTTTGGTTCTCACTATTGTTAAAAAAAAATAGTTATTCATTAAATTTCTGTTACTCAGTGACTTCCAATTCTAAATAGAAATGAATGAATCACTGAAAAACGAGAAGTAGGTTGAGAGCTTTACCAAAGACAACTACAAAAAACAATGAACGTTGCGGCCAAAGCCTTCGTCAGCACAAAACAAACAAACAAAAATCGATTAAACTAATACACGATCAACACTACATGAATGTCTAAATATCAACTCATCTGTGTCCAAGCTTTAGACGGCTATCGATGGCTGGAATGGAACGGATGTTGTGTGAAAGGGGTCAACTGCCTAAAGGTCAGTACAGCCAGAAACTCGGTGATTGGTTAATTCAACCGGTGAGGGAACCCGCGTTAGGGGGATCGGGGTGCGCCCAGGAGAGCGAATGGAAAAATATGGATGTGTCACTCTGAGGCGATGTAACGGGTGCAGTACGCAATTCCGCCAAGTTCGAAAAGCTGCTGTGGGCAATATATGTGCAGGCCAGCAATCGTTTGCTATCAAAAGGTAGCACAAGTGACGGTAGTTCAGAACGCAATGAGAAACGCTGCTGTGGGCAATATATGTGCAGGCCAGCAATCGTTTGCTATCAACAGGTAGCACAAGTGACGGTAGTTCAGAACGCAATGAGAAACGAACCCATGCAAACCAACCAAGAAGTCACAGAAAGCAGAGATAATGTTGGTGGTAACTCCCACGTCCTGCGAAGGACTTACAACTGGCTATGAAGTTGACTATAAGGTAGCGGAGATGGAGGGGGGGGGGGGGTTGTGGATAAGGGGCGTAGGGGATTTAAATAAAACTGTGTTGGACATTGAGGCCGTGAGGGGAAAGTGAACCCAATTGGAAGATAAGACGGTTTTCCAATGTCTTACGATCGCGTTCGTGAGATGTGCACGATTTTATCGCCGTAACACGTATGTCGGCAACCCCACAGTGGTCGGAACTGTTGAAATGTAGGGGTACCGGTTTCTTGGCACCACTGTCGATATCGGATAAATGTTGTCTAAATCTGTCCGCAAGACGAAGACTTGTCTCTCCAAGATACCTCATGTCGCAACGTGTGCAGATGATCGCATAGATGACGTTGCGACTCGTACATGAGAAACTCTCCCGGATGTGGAAAGTAGTCTTAGGGAAAGTGAGACTTGTGGTTTGAAGGACATATGGACAAGTTTTACAACGAGATCGAAGACATGCAGTTGTGCCAGGAAGAGACTGATGGGATTGTGATAGAGTGCTATGAACCAGCACATCCCTCAGGTTACGATCACGCCTGTATGCCACAAGTGGGGCTTCCGAGAAGACACCGCGAGTGGTCGAGTCTGCCTTGAGGATGGGTAGATGCCTCATGAGAATATTCTTGGCAGCAATATTATGAGGATGGTAGGTAAGTGAGAGAATAGGTCTTCTATTGCGTGGTTTCGGCCTGGAAGAGAGAGCCTCGGCACGACTAATAGACTGGCAGCGGTGAAGAGCTGTAGACAGAACATTCTCCGGGTAGCCTCGAAGGCGGAAGAAATCCAACATTTCGTGGGCTTTTTGACGGAAGTCGTTGTTATCATGACAAAGCCGTCGGAGACGTAGCAGTTGTGAGAAAGGAATGGAATCCTTGCAAGAGGGAGGATGGGAGGAGGCGTAGAGCAGGAATGCATGTGAGGCAGTCGGTTTATAGTAAACCGTCGTGCATAGGCCAGCAGAACCTAAGGAAACTTATGTCTAGGAAATTAACAGCCGACGAGGAAATAGTGGAGGTGAGTCTGATGCTAGGATGAAAGTTAGAGAAAAAGGCAATGAAGTCCTGGAGGTCAGACAATGGCATGTCTGAAACACCAAAACAGTCATCGATATACCTCCTATAGAGCTCCGGGAGCCTACCAGTGTATTGACTCCATACCTGGTGTTCAAGATAGCCCATGAACAGACAGACATAACTCGGACCCATCTTAGTGCCCATGGCCACCCCGCTGATCTGGTCAAAATAGTCCCCATTGAACTCACATGAATTGAGGTTGAGGACTAACTCTGCCAGACGCAGCAATGGACCGGTGGCTATGGTGGGGCCGTGTCTTTTCGTCTAAGAAAGATTCCAAGGCTTTAAGGCCGTCAGAGTGAGGAATAGATGTGTAGAGTGAAGTCACATCTAAAGTAAAGATGTGGTGCTGAGAAGGGGTGGTGAAGCTGATGGAATCGAAGATGGAGATAGCATGGTTGGTGTCTTTGATATATGAGGGGAGGCTAGCAACCAACGGCTGAAATATGCTGTCAAGGAACTCTGAAATCCGTTCAATAGGACAAGAGCAGGCCGAGACGATGGGTCTACCTGGGTTCCCTAGCTTGTGTGTCTTGGGCAGCATGTACAAGGTGGGTTTGCCCAAGCAACTATCTTGGATGATCAGCGACGTGGTTTAAAATTCTAAATAGAACATGTAAACATATTTTCAAACATCTAGCCTGAAGCTTATGTGCAGTTGTTAATCTAAAACATATGATGTCAGCTGACCCGTGCCAAAAGTACAACCAAGAAGCACACAGGCAACATTTTGCATCCGTAAAGCTATTTACTTGGCTGCGGTTGAACGAACCCATTACTATCAGGCGATCACGTTACGCGAGGAGATGAAGCAAGATGAGAAACACATCGTGGCTATCAGTATCCTACGTTTTAAACTCATTCAGTACCAAGCAACTCATCATGCGTTTACTAGTTACAACCTACGAGTATATGATACAAGAGTCGCTGTGGCACAGTGGCTAGCGTGCTTGCTGCCGGTTCGGTGGTCATGTGTTCGAATTCCCATAGAGAAGAGACGGGGAATTAAAGAATATTGACCTGGGCTCTTTTATCTTCTCAGCCTAAAACGGGTACTAGGAAATGTCATGGGAAGTAAAAGAGTAAAGAGTAATATTGACCACATCACCAATCGAGTGACCACTGGTCTATACAAATATGGTACTAGCATTATATATCTAATGCGCGTGACGATGGACCACTTACTTATTTTTACTTACCATAAACCCAATACCTGGCCAACATGGCGAATAGGCAGGCAGTCGGGCCCGTAAGAACTCGTTGAAGAGTTGATTGTCTCCAGGTACGTTTTGCTCTTGGACTTCCCCCATTTTAGGACTTTAGGACCTGGTTTCATCGTACATCTAATAAGTTGTGTGCCTGGTGCGACACTTTGAGCTTTGAATTTCTTTCGAAATGCCCATTTTTTCTGTTTTAAAGTTCAGATTCAGAAAATTTCGGACAGCTGACTGCCGACATACCGGCCGATGCTGTTTGCGATTATGCGTATTCGGGTTGTTTTGTTGTTGTTGCTGTCCGGACTGTTTTCTCCTTCGACAATTAACTGTCTATACAAGTGAAAGACGGCTTGTTTTCAGTGCTCTGTAGGTTTGGTCAAATTGAATCTACTATTTCCTTCATGAGGTTATACGGAACAATAATGAGTATTTTGTGTGGTTTCGCTGGTACAGGAATGGAGCTCTTTTGGAGTGACCCATTTGGTATGAAGATGGAACCTTAAGACTACGAATACATACCCAGTACGACCCAAGGTACATTGAAGAAATCTGGCTCATATATAGCATCATGTTACGGAAATTTACATTCATTCGTCACTTCAAACGTCACAGTGTTTTGGGAGTAACTGTGATGGAATGCATTGCTTCTGGAAGAAGGGGCAACACTCTACCAGCACGAAGATAGACACAAGCCAGTGCAGAAACAGCAGACATGAGCGTGCGTGAGGCAGAGAAATGGCAGGGTAGCGAAAAGCTTATTGGCCGGCAGTGATGAGAGCGGGCAAGGAAGATGTGCTTCTGAAACGACTACTTTGAAGTGCCAGAAAAACTAACAACGATTGTCTGGAAGTGGCTAATGAAATTAGAACAGTATATACAACTATAGGAAAGAGACAGACATCAATCTTTCGTCATGTAATGAGCATTGTGACGTCTGACTTCGGTGGGAAGAGAGGTGGACGCAGACCTAGAGAAATGGTGCTATTTAATTGAGGCAATGACATACAGGAATATCATCAGCGGAATTTAACCTGAACACCAAGAACCGAGATCTGTGGAGAAACATAAAGGCCACCATGAGTTGGCAAGGCCCATGCTAATGATGATGATGATGACGACGACGATGATGATGATGATGCTGATGATAAGAAAGGCGTTCTGCCAAGGACCTGCGACATGATGATGACTGCTGCGAATAGGTCATGGTCGCTAACACAGGCAGCACTTGGCATCGTAACAGTCCACAGTATTGGTGTGTTTGTTATGTGGTCTATGCTGAACTGCGGAGGGGAAACCGTCTATTGACATAACCTTTGAACTACAGGTAGTTCTGCGCCTGGTTCAAAGTGAACACACCCAGGCTTACACGCTAGGCCACGGTTCACAATAGTATTGTGACAGCCAGATGTGGGTCTCGCTGAAATACAATGTTCAAAAGTTAGTTGTATGTTCATTACAGGACATCGTAATCAACCCCATCATTATTTGGCTTTTTGTTATTTTCTAGGCAATTTTATGTTCAGTAGTTTTTCATAGCTTTCTGAATGCCCGACGCTCATATTATTGTGACAATAAACACAATCTGCAAAGCGAACTGCCCTCAGATTGCCAACGGGTGACTTCGTGCCCGGTATTTCGGGATTGAGAAAAGGTATTTACTCTACTCAAGCGACAGATGAGAAGAAATCAAATGTACGTCATCACAAAATATTAATGAAGTTTAACAGAAGACACCACGGTACTCCGAACTCGCCATAAGCGCCCAGTTCCCCTCAGCAAATATGGAAGTGTATAGATACTAAGAACTTCCATGCCATAGTGGTTAGTGCTCTTGGGTTCCAAATTGCTGTCACAACCGGAAGGAAGAGTTGAGGATTAGTTCTTAACCATTTCAAAATAACCCACAAGGCGTGTGCATTCATCACCACCGACTGCAAAAGTCCAACTCCTGGTCTTTTCGTGGCAGAACTGTTTATACTAGCAAGAGATGGGGCGACGACTAGTCTCTGGCGGCGTAAAACCAGACTGCCCTAAACGCGTAGGCACGTACACACGACTGTAGATATGTTTGTACGCATGTACGTATCTGCACTTAAGTAAGACCACTGTCTACTCCAGAAAAAAAGACTTATAAGTCTACATAAAGTGATGCGCATCCAAGTAATAAACCGGTGGTTTCTATGGCGAAGTGGTTAAGCCGTCCGCTTCGCGCTCCGAGTGTTGTAGGTCGTTTCCGGAGTCCATCATTCGATTCATTGATGCAATTTTCTCAGTGATTCCTGAGGATCGTCGCTGGAGCTATGGAGTTAGCGTTGGAGTATGTAAAACGCTTTCGGCAGACCGTCCTTCAGACGAACCAACTCCGACATCTGAGGTAATTGTAATTCACGTCCCCAAGTCAAGGACTAGAAGTCAACATTTCATAATCCCGACATCAGGATCGCGGTTAGCAGCAGACGACTTAAGACAGCTTTGCATTGATTTTTACAAAGACATGATCGCTTACTGTTCAAAAAGCACTGACACGCTACTGAACTTACAGTTACCTAGAATTAAGTTGAGTTGAGTCAAGAACCGACAACACAGCAATAGGGATATTCCCGTACGTGCTTCGTTCTGATCTGCAACAGCCAGCGAAGAATCCCAATAATAATGTTACCACCAGCAGTCTAATTATGTGTTCGTCTGGCCTTTCCTCGGAGTCCTGAGTGTCGGCCAGATCCCCTGGTCACTCCCTGCATCGCTTTTCTCTCCCAACCGTGATGAGCTAGCTGTTCTTCTGCACTATACACATTATTCCAAAAGGACTCCGATGACATCTGCCCTATCATGTCCAATATCCCACAGCTGCTTTAAAAATCATAAAGTCAAGCAACGTCGGATGTGGTCAGTACTTAGATGGGTGACCGCTTGGGAACACCACTGTTGTACATATATTTTGCAGGTCCGCATGCCGAATGGATAAGAACACGTGTTCTTAGACATCCGGTGTGCTGATGCCGAGGTAAGCGGTTCAACCCCTACACCGGACAGCTGGACTAAAATGTTGACCTGTAGTCCTTGGCTTGGGGATGTCAATTACAAGTACCTCTGAAGTCGGAGCGGTTTCGTCTGATGTTAACAGGGAAAGCCAATCCACAAGCAAAATTCAGTCCTTCACTACTATAAATAGTGTGTATGGACTACACTTGAGTTCAAAGCGAGTGAGAGAGCGAAAAAAAAAACAAAACAAACAAACAGGAACTGTTGAAATTTATTGAGTCATCTTGTAAAGTATATGCAACTAACTTTAACTTTCTTGTCTGTAGCCGATATTTTTAAAAACCAAAACCCAAGAATACACTGAAGTCTAAGATAGCACATGCCAGTCAGATACCTCGCAGCTACACACTCACACGAAACATACACAGAGAGACAATGGACCACTTAAAACAACATTACTTATCAAATATGTGTTGCCCCGACCACATCTGCCTTATCATGCACAAATACCACTTACTTGCCTAGGAAATGTTGATATTGATTGAGACGTCCTGTAATGGACGTGCAACCAGCTTTAACTCTTTTGTCCGTAGCCTATATTTCTTTTGTCAGAAACCTAAAATAAAGCGAAGTCTAAGATATTACACGACAGTTAGATAACTGGCAGCGACGCACTCATACGCGTACACAAACATACACAAAGAGACAAGGAACCAATTAATACAACATTGCTTATCAAATATACTCTATCTTTAATGTGGACAAACGCTCTCAGAATCAGCACACACGTCTCCTAAAGTGTCTGCAACGTCAAGGAAGCATCACAAGGGAGTAATTCTTGGCATATCTAGATAGCAAACTGAAGCTTCCTTGCCAGCGTATGCTGGATGGAAATATAAACAACACAGAAAACACAACACCCTTATTTAATATGAACATGTTCCCAAATTATATTTTCAAAATATGGAAAGTGACGAAACACAAAGAGAAAGAATCAAATTAGATCGGCGTTCACGTTTTTGTGTTTTGAACAGGCTTTTAGATAACTACAGCTACATATATATATATATATATATATATATATATATATATATATATATATATATATATATATATATATATATATATATATATATATATATATATATATATATATATATATAAGTAAACAATTATGTATTGATGTGCACTCACAGAAGGAAATGAAAGAAGTAGAGATTAGATGACACACTTTAATAGTGCATGTCCTGTGCAGGACGTTACGATCAACCCCAGAATGATTTACTAGATAATTTTACGTTGAGTAGTTTTCCATTGATTTCTGCGCGTGAAGTCAATGTTTAAGTCCAAATGACACACTGGGATTTGAAATCACCACTTCCAAGTAATGAAATGGGCGTGTGGCCGAATGGCTAGAACGCTGAGCTTCCATACAGGAGACCCGGGTTCTAATCCTCTGTAAAGTGATGGATTTGTTTCTGTCTGGGGCAAAAATCAAACCCTAACCTACATATTTCTGGGCGACTGCACTAGCCGCGTGATCGTAATTCCCCAGGCTCAAAACGCCCCTGTCGATGTACCTACAACGCAAGAAAGTTGTCACTTAATGATATGAGTTAGCCAAGTACAGAAGGACTCTTATTCCTTCACGACAATTAATTAAAAGTTTTATTTGTTTTTGCCGGCTCCCTGGCCGAGGAATTAGCAACTTTCTCCGTAATCCCGAATACTCTCGTGGTTGACGTGAGCGCACGACAATTGGAAGCGGTTCGAGTCGCACCAGTGACTTATGAGAGTATGGAGCCGGTCGCTCAGAAAGTCGTGGCGTGCTGATGAGCGTAATCTAGCCTAGGAATCAACATACAGCTGAAAGATGCTGATGTTGACCGCAATATCCTGAAACAGGATGGAAACTCGGGGGAAAAAAAATTATTTGTTTTCAAACATTATAACAAAAAGTCTTAAAAGTCGAGGGGATCGACTTCATAGCCCCGGGTTTAACCCAATATGGCTCGCTCTCTTTTCGCACGGCGACCTGCAGAAAGCATCGCACAAACCACGAACTCCGTAGCTCCGGCAACGACCCCCAGGAGTCTCCAAGAAAAATTCACTCGTGAACCGACAGACGTAGCCCGAAATCGAATCCCCCGAATGTTGTGTCCACAACTATAGAACAGCGGGAGCGTCAGTGTATCGTGTCATTTACTTTAGTTCACAACTTTAGAACAATGGGCGCGTTGGTGTAACCTTTCATTTACTTTAGTTCACAACTTTAGAACAATGGACGCGTTGGTGTAACCTTTCATTTACTTTAGTTCACAACTTTAGAACAATGGGCGCGTTGGTGTAACCTTTCATTTACTTTAGTTCACAACTTTAGAACAATGGGCGCGTTGGTGTAACCTCTCATTTACTTTAGTTCACAACTTTAGAACAATGGGCGCGTTGGTGTAACCTTTCATTTACTTTAGTTCACAACTTTAGAACAATGGGCGCGATGGTGTAACCTTTCATTTACTTTAGTTCACAACTTTAGAACAATGAGCGCGTTGGTGTAACCTTTCATTTACTTTAGTTCACAACTTTAGAACAATGGGCACGTTGGTGTAACCTTTCATTTACTTTAGTTCACAACTTTAGAACAATGGGCGCGTTGGTGTAACCTTTCATTTACTTTAGTTCACAACTTTAGAACAATGAGCGCGTTGGTGTAACCTTTCATTTACTTCAGTTCACAACTTTAGAACAATGGGCGCGTTGGTGTAACCTTTCATTTACTTTAGTTCACAACTTTAGAATAATGGGCGCGTTGGTGTAACCTCTCATTTACTTTAGTTCACAACTTTAGAACAATGGGCGCGTTGGTGTAACCTTTCATTTACTTAAGTTCACAACTTTAGAACAATGGGCGCGTTGGTGTAACCTTTCATTTACTTTAGTTCACAACTTTAGAACAATGGGCGCGTTGGTGTAACCTTTCATTTACTTCAGTTCACAACTTTAGAACAATGGGCGCGTTGGTGTAACCTTTCATTTACTTCAGTTCACAACTTTAGAACAATGGTCGCGTTGGTATAACCTTTCATTTACTTCAGTTCACAACTTTAGAACAATGGGCGCGTTAGTGTAACCTTTCATTTACTTTAGTTCACAACTTTAGAACAATGGGCGCGTTGGTGTAACCTTTCATTTACTTCAGTTCACAACTTTAGAACAATGGGCGCGTTGGCGTAATCTTTCATTTACTTTAGTCCACAACTATAGAACAGCGGGAGCGTCAGTGTATCGTGTCATTTACTTTAGTTCACAACTATAGAACAGTCATAGAACTCGCACCGGAATTTTAGGAACAAGTGGTCTTAGTCTGTCTGCTACATGATTTCTAGTTGTTGTTAATAGTGTCGATATTTCAGATATACAACCAGGGAAACATGAAACAAAATGGTCAGTAGCAGCTATCCCTTCTTGATTGCCTGTAAATATGAGCCCGACATTATGTCCTTTCGGCCTTTGAGAGCTTTCTGTGATTATTAATATATATGTTAATTATCTCATACGGAGAAACACCATGCAAATGCCCTTTTAGGGAATAATATCAACACTCCCTTACACCAATCCCGGGGTAAAATCTCACACTAAACTACTGTATATCACTTTCTTCAGCTTCACCTGAGATCCTGTTTTCAACATTATCAACATCAGGTTTTCAACATTTACAACATCCGGTTTTCAACATTATCAACATCCGGTTTTCAACATTATCAACATACTGATTTCACCATACGTCATCAGCATTACATTCAGTTCAACCTACGTTCACGTATATCTTCTCATAATTATTATTATACTCGTTTAAATACATCTATGTTGTTTTAAAATTAACCTGGTCGCCCAAGTTCACGCAGCCTTAAATGGGTACAGGAAATGTTCGGGGGAAGTAAAGGCGGCAGGTGGGGTATTGGCCACTTCAATATCACACGACGGTTGATCTTTAACAATATGTGGCTAGCACCATATATCAAACATACTACTGGCACCTTGCCGTCTTGACAGATGATAGTTTGTAACACTGTGCTTCAAACAAGGCGGGGACCAGGGATGGAGTTATATCTCGCCATAGCGCAAAGCCTGGGCTTAATTGAAGAGACAATGTGTTGCCCGTGTAGCATGATCAATCTCTCGGCCTGCCTAGTTTACTCGAGAGGAAAGGTAACACCAATACGACTGGAACAAGACTAACCGTAGAAGCTACCGAATCAGCAAAGCAATGCTATAACTGCCCGTTTGTAGATAGATATAAAAAAAATCAAAACATTGTTTTCTTGTAGTGAATTTGAATAACGAAGACGTAAACAATAGATTCCAGGATTTATTGTCGGGCATATTTCGCTGCAGCTCGTCAGGTACAAACAGCGGAAATCACACAACATAAGCTAAAGTAATTAGATAATTTCTTCAAGCTGAAATCTATACATATTCGTTCAGTAATTTCAATTGACTACCACAGTAATTTTAAACTGGCGATCATGTCTTTCTGTTTGCACAAAACTGACTTCTGCATATTAATGACGATCGCTTCTGCCACCTTTAACATGTGACAATTTTGTGTGTTAAACGACACACGAACGCATTGTCCCTATCAATCACGTGACCGGTTTCTAAAATGTTCCGTCCATTCGATGACGTAGGAGGTTTGTGTTATGTCGGCTTCAACAGATTTCCAGCGTCTTTGTGTATTATTCTTTCAATCCAATTGGGTGTGTATTCTACCACACTGTTGTTTAACTGCCTCTCTGTTCTGCCGATGTAGGTAGACTGACACCTGCATGTAAATTGATAAATACAATTGGATTTGGCGTACAGAGGGACATGTTCTTTTATTGCTGGGGTTGGAATAGATATAATAACTGGAGTTGCAGCATAAATAACACAGAAAGAGAATAAAGAAAGGAATATTTAAAAAAAAACTATTGGAGCTGAAAATATGTGAACTTAGAGGGCGCGCTAGTGTAATCGCTAGGAGGTTTCGCAATGCCATGATAAGATCAGACAGGGATTTGACTCTTCGTTGGCTATGAGAGGGAAAGACTAGCGACCTATTCCTCCGTACATTCAGGCCTGCAAAATGTGATGGTGCTAGCACTTCAGAGACCCCATGCAGGTTCCGGCTTCTGGACGTGTTTGTTTGCACCCTTTGAACTGGCTACGATAGGAAGTCGCCACTGACCCTGAGAACAGAACATTCAAAACACAGACGAGATACTGTAATCAGGAAACGTCCACGGGTGTCAAAATACAGCTCTAGAAGGCTTGGTGTAGTAAAGTGTAAGGCGGGTGCACACAGCGTCAACAAAACGTCACTACAATGGATAGGGGCAGAGCTGATGTTGAGAACATTGGATGTGATTCAGCTAATGAAAATGTTTAATGTGTTAGAAATGTGTCTGTCAAGATTTGGAGAAAACAATCTGTTTTAAGTTGAGTGTTGAGACAGCAAATTGCGATTACACATATAGGAGAAGATAAAAGTGTTTTCAAAAAGGCCAACTATTAAAACAGCCTGGTTTGGAAAATAATAAAGAATAATTCTAACAGAGCCAGTTAACTGTGGGAAACTGGAGTACGGTGTTTGGAAATTCTCTCTCTCTCTCTCTCTCTCTCTCTCTCTCTCTCTCTCTCTCTCTCTCTCTCTCTCTCTCTCTCTCTCTCTCTCCTCTCTTTCTTTCTCTCTCCTCTCTCACTTTCTCTCTCTCTCGCTTTGTCTCTATCTTTCTCTTTTTCTGTCTCTCTGTCTCTCTGTCTCTCTCTCTCTCTCTCTCTCTCTCTGTCTTTGTTTGTTTCTCTTTTTCTCTTTCTCTCTTTATCTCTCATTCTCCCCTTCTTCTCTCTCGTTCTCTACCTCTTTCTGTTTTCTCTCTCTCTCTTTGTTTCTCTCTTTCTCTGCATCTTTTTCTCTCTTTCTCTCTCTCTCCCTTTCTCGTCTCTCTCTCTCTCTCTTCTCTCTCTCTCTCTCTCTCTCTCTCTCTCTCTCTCTCTCTCACTTTCTCTCTCTCGCTTTGTCTCTATCTTTCTCTCATCTTTTCTGTCTCTTTATCTTTCTTTCTTTCTTTCTTTCTTTCTTTCTTTCTTTCTTTCTTTCTTTCTTTCTTTCTTTCTTCTCTCTCTTTCTCTATCTCTCTTGGTTTCTCTCTATCTTTCTCTGTCTCTCTCCTTCTCTCTCTCACTTTCTTCTCTATCATTTTCTCTCTCTTCCTCATCTCTCTCTTTCTCTCTCTCTCTCTCTCTCTCTCCCTCTCTCTCTCTCTCTCTCTCTCTCTCATCTCTATCTTTTGCTCTCCCTTCCCCCGCTCAATTTGTCTCTATCTTTCTCTCTCTCTCTCTCTTCTTGTCTTTCTGTCTTTCACACTGTGTGTGTGTGTGTGTGTGTGTGTAACTTCTATATACCTTATAATTGTGTACGCCGTGCTAGCCGCATATTCTTACAAACAAATCGTCACCTATATACGAGTCTTATGTACTCAGTATCACTCAGGCTGTCTTCACTACCAGGGCAGTTCCAGGTAAGCATTTTATGCTGGGTGTGTAAACATATACCGCGCTAGAACCATATGTCCGTCACTACTCACGGAGAATGAACAGGACCCTTTACTTACCTGTCTTTATTTTTACTGACCAAAAAACAAACAAACAAACAAACAAACACAAAAACTCATTACATGTTGAATGCAATTCACAAGGAAGATACTATGACACATCATGACTTGCTTGGGAATCAATCAATCAATCATGTGCCATGCCGGAAAGCGTGGGCGGTCATGACTCGCCATTTCACTCGATCACCAGTGTCGTGGATCAGCTCAGTGTTCCTGTCTCGTCCATGCCATGTGGCCAAGCCATCCAGGTATTTTCCTCTCGGTCTTCCTCTTGGTCTGTTCCCTTCGATCTTGCCAGTTGTCACTAAGTTCTCCAATCCATTTCTTCTCATAACATGTCCGAAAAATTTTGACTGTCTACGTCTAATTTCTCTAATCAGTTTACGATGTTCATTTGTCTCCTGTAGTACTTGGTCATTGGTTTTTCTGTCTGTCCATGGTATTCTTTGCATTTTCCTCAGAAACCACATTTCTGCAGCCATCAGATGCTTTTCAGCTTGACTGCTCATTGTCCAAGTTTCACATCCATACAAAAGAACAGGCTCTATGTATCCCCTTAACACTCTTTTTCTCGTTTCAATTGACATCTTCTTATTGGTCAGAATGTTTTTCATCTTGCTAAAGGCTACTGTCGCCATGGCGATTCTTGTTCTAATCTCTTCAAGGCATCTCCCATCAGATGTTATAACTGTTCCAAGATAATTGTACTGATTCACTTGTTGAAGAATATTCCCATTTACTTGTATATTACATTGTGGCACTTCTTCCTTCCTACTGACGACCATAACCTGAGTCTTTTTACAATTTAATTCTAACCCCAGTTGCTCACTGTGTACAACAACCGCATCTACTAATTGTTGCAGGTCCTGCTCATTGTCTTCAATTAATACTGTATCATCTGCATATCTAATGTTATTGATGTTTCGTCCTCCAATGCTGATTCCATTTATATCCTCTACATTTCTGAAAATATTTTCACTGTATAGGGAAAAAAGATCTGGAGACATTACACATCCCTGCCTAACACCTCTCTTAATTGGCTGACACTGTCCCACTTCATTATCAATCCTTATTGCAGCTTGTTGTTTCCAATATATGTTTTTTATAAGTCTAATGTCTTTCCCATCAATTTGTAGATCTGCAAGCATATCCACCATGTTGACATGTCTAACTCTATCAAATGCCTTTGTATAGTCAATAAAGCAAAGATGTATATCCTTGTTTACTTCTATAGCACGTTCAATAACTGTTCTCAGCATATACAAAGCATTTACTGTACCCTTTCCTTCTACAAACCCACATTGTTCTTCCCCTATTTCAGGTTGTATCTTCTTCCTCACTCTTTGCATGATAATTCTTAGCAAAATCTTTGTGATGTGACTCATTATACTAATTGTTCTATGTTGATGGGAATGAAAGAGTATAAAAACATAGATTGGTGTAAATCAGCCTACAGCAATCTCTAAAGCAGTGGTTCTCAACCTTTTTTGGCCCATGCCACCCTTCACTATATGTTGAGAATGTCATTCCTCCCCTTTCGTATGTCCTCCCTATAAATCCCCTCCTCCTCTCACCACCCTGCCCCTACATAGTATACGTAAAAATGGAAGATAACTTTAATAACACATACTAGAACAGTTTAGACGTCTACATAAAACGTGATTTATGGGTCTACTTAGGTTATAAGACGAATATCAGAAGGGCGAAGAGTACATAACCTTAAAGTTAGTTAGTTAGTTAGTCGACGGATCAACATCACGGCACACTGGTGTAGCCCATAAGTGCTCCGTTCTTCTCCTAACTCAATCCTGAGTCCGGAGAAACTCAGCTCAGTGCACGAACTCCGTAGCACCGGCGAGGATCCTTAAATACTTTGAGTAGATTTTTAATTCCAAATGTTGCCCGGGCAGCGCGGTTAGGCTACTCTTTATCGATTTCCAACTGCCAAGGGATGCTTTACGTGCGCAACAACACACACGGGCGTCCGATCTCACTACCCAGAGACCAGGGGAAGTTTTATTACTAGAAGTCCACGTGAAAAACTCCCGGTCCTCACCGGGGCGTGAACCCGGGACCTCCAGCACTCGAGGCGGACACCACACCTCGAGACCACTCAGCCCCTCCCCCTGCCCCCCGAACCATAAAGTATGAAGGGAAAAACAATATCAAGTAATCGGTTCTTGTATTAACGCGATCTTGAAATAATCTTCACCCCCCCCCCTTTCCCTGGAAACCCTAAAATCCCCCCCCCCCCCCCCCCCCAGGAATGGGATATTGAATGTTCTTGCAATGAAACTGCAAACAAACTTGTGCACACAGAATCTTGTCTTCTAGTTCTTTAGAAAACAGCAGCAATCACCTGCATGTGCAGACCGTGGATCATGATCAGTGACAGGCTGTTTCTGTCCGCCAAACTCAATTAGTTCATCGCTTTTGAACCATCTCACTTTGTAGGCGGAGGGCAAGGAGGTTTAGGTGTCCAAGGAGGTTTAGGTGTCCAATGAGGTTTAGGTGCTTAAGAAGGTTTATGTGTTCAAATAGGTTTAGGTGTCCACTGAAGTTTATATTTCCAAGGAGGTTTAGGTGTCCAATGAGGTTTAGGTGTCCAAGGAGGTTTAGGTGTCCAAGGAGGTTTAGGTGTCCAAGGAGGTTTAGGTGTCCAAGGAGGTTTAGGTGTCCAGGGAGGTTTAGGTGTCCAAGGAAGTTTAGATGTCCAGGGTGGTTTAGGTGTCTAATGAGGTTTAGGTGTCATATAAGGTTTAGGTGTTCAAGAAGGTTTGTGTTCAAATAGGTTTAGGTGTCCACGGAAGTTTATGTTTCCAATGAGATTTAGGTGTCCAAGGAGGTTTAGGTGTCCAAGGAGGTTTAGGTGTCCAATGAGGTTTAGGTGTCCAAGGAGGTTTAGGTGTCCAAGGAGGTTTAGGTGTCCAGGGAGGTTTATGTGTCCAAGGAAGTTTAGATGTCCAGGGAGGTTTAGGTGTCCAAGGAGGTTTAGGTTTCCAGGGAGGTTTAGTTGTCCAGAGAGGTGTAGGTGTCCAAGGAGGTGTAGGTTTCCAAAGAGGTTTATGTGTCCAAGGACGTTTAGGTGTGCCAGTAGGTTTAGGTGTCCAAGGAGGTTTAGGTATCCAATGACGTTTAGGTGTCCAGAGAGGTTTAGGTGTCCAAGGAGGTTTATGTATCCAAGGGAGTTTACGTATCCAAGAAGGTTTAGGTGTCCAAGGAGGTTTATGTGTCCAGGGAGGTTTCGGTGACCAATGAGGTGTAGGTGTCCTAGAAAGTTTAGGTGTCCAAGGAGGGTTAGGTGTCCAAGAAGGTTTAAGTGTCCAAGGAGGTTTAGGTGTCCAAGGAGGTTTAGGTATCCAGGGATGTTTAAGCGTCCATGGAGGTTTAGGTGTCTATGGAGGTTTAGGTCTCTATTTAGGTTTAGGTGTCCAAGGAGGTTTATGTGTTCAAACATGTTTAGGTGTCCATGGAGGTTTAGGTGTCTAAGGAGGTTTAAGTCTCTAAGGAGATTTGGATGTCCAGAGATGTTTAGGTGTCCAAGGAGGTTTATGTGTTCAAATAGGTTTGGTGTCAAGGAGGTTTAGGTTTTAGTGTGTTGAAGAAGGTTTATGTGTTCACATATGTTTAGGTGTCCAATAAGGTTTAGATGTCCAAAGTTACAAAGTTCTGAGCCAGTTACACCGTAATGGTAACTTCAGCCACTGAATAAGAATATTCATATTTACCCGACACGGAGGGAATTTGTTTAATTTCCGTAATGGTCTTTAAAGTTATTACTTTAACTTTGTCCACTGCATTTTGTGATGTTATCCAGTAAAGTGAAAATGTTTATTGCGCTCACCATCTCTGTAATTATCTGAAGAACTTTATAAGAATCCCGAATCCGAATCCGAATCACCAATGAAATTAGTGGGACTTGCCGTCAATCAGACACAGAGGTTTAGACTTTCAGAAATCTCGCTGTACAGACAGACAGACAGACAGACAGACAGACAGACATATAGGCATATCGACAGACAGACAAGCAGGCAGACAACCAGATAAACGATGTATAGGTAGGTAAATAATAGATGGCAAGTAGCTGACTATTTTATTGTGCTGCTTTGTATATTTTGTGTATTAAAAAATATAATGGCTGTGGAAATGTGGTTTCTGGGGAAAATGCAAAGAATACCATGGACATACAGAAAAAGAAAAAACAAATTAGCACGTCCTACAAGAAGCAAATGAAAACCATAAACTGATTAGAAAAATTAGACGTAAACGGTCAAGATTTCACGGGTACGTTATGTGAAGAAATAAATTAGAGAACTTCGTGACAACTGGCAAGATTGACTGCAAAAACTAGGGGAAGGCAGAGAAGCAAATATCTGGATGGCTTGAACACATGGCATAATCTAGACAAAATCACAGAGCTGATGCACGACTCTAGTGATCGTGTGAGATGGCGAAACATGACCACTCACGTTTATCTGCTTGGCACACGATGATGATAATTGTATATTTGTCTGCTAATAAGAATAAAGTCGGAGTTCCTTTGGGGTAGTGATCCCAGTTTCACAATACGACACAGTGGACTCGAAGAGAGCTGCATTCGATTTGGAAGCAGATCGCTTTTTGTTAATCTTCCCAACGGTATAAGCGTCGGCCATTCAGAAAACAATGGGAAAGTGTTTTTTTGTGTTTTTGTTTGTTCGCATATCCTTTACAGGACATCGCTGTCAACATCAGCATCTTTCAGTTGATTGTTGATTTCTTGGCAAGATTACGCTCAGTAGTTTGCCATTGATTTCTGAGCAACCGGCTCACATACCCGGTAAGTTACCGACGCGGAGAGAACCGCTACCGATTCTCGCGCACATCACGTTACTCACGAGAGTATACGGGATTACGGAGAAAGTCGTGTAACTCCTAGACCGGGTAGACCGGCAATGGGAAAATACTGAACGTAAAATTACCTAGAAAATTATAGACAATCAATAAATTCTGAGATTGCAATGTTCTCTGAAAGGACATGCGACAAACAGGAATAATTGTAATGGCGGGCGAAAGCGGCAAAGAGAAATTAAATATACACAGACCAAATTCTTTAAACATGTATCGGAAGACAAACTTTGAACACTTAGTGAAGCTGCCACAATTAGTGGCAAAACAGTAAAAAAAAAAAAAAAAAAAGAATAAAGAGATAATCTGAATTTTTTGACAAGATGACATAATAGAAAAAAAAAGAACTCTCGGAATCACCCGAGATGGCAAATCTAGATCGCCCACACTTATATCCGCAACACTCGAAGATGAACAGGGAATGAGTCAATAAGCTATTCACAAATAAAATGGTAAACATAATGACCTCAGCGTGGTCTTATGAAATACCCACAGCAGAACATACGCTTTTACGCCATTATGCCATTAATTGTGGGGTTGAAGGCTTGATAACAGAAGTTCCACTGTGCAGCTATCTCTAAACATCCGTCAGCTAAAGGAAGACAGACCGTGGGTTTTCTCCATGAGCCACCCTGTGGGCTTTCGTCTCCAGGAGATACACGATACCTGCATATCTTACTGGGTTATCTTAAAATTATCTGCTTGATGACAAACACAATTCAGAGCTGAGAACAGTTGAGCTGCTGTCTTTCATGAATTCTTTCAGTGCCAGGCGATTTCTCAACATATAACAAAGCGAAAAATAAAAAAAAAACTAGTTCCAATGTCTAGAATAAAATCATTAATTTTCTTTCCAGTAAACAGTACCACTACGCTTGGGATTTGGGGGAAGGAGCTTGAGATTTGTAAGAATCCACAGCCGTGATTTGTACTTGAGTCAGAGACAGACGTCGCACTTCTAAGGTTTCCCAACCCCTAATTTACACAAGCATTCATCAACACATATTCATCTTTTTTTTTTTTTGCAGTCAACATCAACATTTTTCAGCTGCTGTTGATGTATTAAGCAAGATTACGCTCAGTAGTTTGCCATTGCTTTCTGAGCTACCGGCTTACATACTCAATAAGTTACCAACACGGCGAGAACCGTTACCGATTCTTGCGCAGGTTACGTTACTCACGAGAATATACTGGATTACGGAGAAAGACGTTAACCCCTAGGCGACGGATCGCCCGAGGGTCATATGTTAGAAACTCAAACAGGATCATCATCATCATCATCATCATCATCATCATCAGAATCAGAATCATCATCATCTTCCACTTCTCCCGTCAAGCGTCGTGAGGAGGAATAATTTGCGTTCCAGCGCCCGGTGGGCGGCACTGGATAGTGTCATTCCGTGTGCTTGTACAATGTCTTTGATGTCGTCAATCCATTTTCTTCTTGGACGTCCTCGTGGTCTCGTCGCAGATGATCTTTGATGTAAGGCCAGTGATGGTAGTTGCTGGTGTTGCATTCTAACGACATGGCCAAACCACTTGATCTTCTGTCTTTCAATAAATGTGGCACAAGGTGTTAATCCCACAGTCTGTCTGATAATAGCATTTCTTACTCGGTCTCGGATTGTTAAGTTGGCAGCTTTCCTCAGGCATCTCATTTCGCAGGTGTTGATTTTGCGAAGGTGTAATTTGGATAAAGTCCAGGTTTGAGATTGGTAGCATAGGGTTGGTGTAATTTTCCTAAATTGGCCTGGACTCCCACGTAGACCCAGCCTACAATGGGTACCCGGAGATGTCCTGGAAAGTAAAGGCAGCAAATGTGATAGTGACCACATGACCCATCACGTGACGATCGATCTATAAAAATACGGGGCTAGCACCGTATACGTGGTACCCCTCAAGGCGGGTAACTGGCTGATATACTTTATTTATTTTCCCCCCGCGTTTCCATCCTGTTTCATGTTATTGCGGTCAACACCAGCATCTTTCAGCTGTATGTTGATTCTTAGGCTAGATTACGCTCATCAGCACGCCACGACTTTCTGAGCTACCGGCTCCATACTCTCATAAGTCACAGGCGCGACTCGAATCACTTCTAATCCTCGTGCGCTCACGTCAACCACGAGTGTATTCGGGGTTACGGAGAAAGCTGCTAACCTCTCGGCCAGGGAGCAGGCCATATACTTTATTACTAAAATAAAATAAATTGTCCCGAAGTAGTTTTCTGCTATGAGTCTGTGATGCGATAGCTCTATCACATTGTGTAGGCCGAGAGCAAGGAGGTTTTTTTTTTTTTTTTCGGTTAGTCCTGCCGGCGTAGCTTGAAAGCTCGTCGGTAGGCGTCCAGTGGTTTTGCATGTATCACCTTGTACCGGGAGGGCGCGCTTTAGCGATGCTACTCTTGGCTTGCGTGTGCGTGAATAGTCCGTCTGTCCGATAGATATCTGGTTGATCCTGCCAGTAGTCATATGCTTGTCTGTCTCAGATGGCTGTGTGAGGTACACCAAAATGGGATCTTCCCATCCAACGTGACTTAGCGAGGCAGGCGTTTCAAGAATGTAGTCATATGCTTGTCTCAGCTTTAGCGATGCTACTCTCGGCTTGCGTGTGCATGAATGTCTGTCCGGTCAGTCGCCATGTGCACATTTGCGCTGGAGAGGCTCAACCGTAAATCGGGAGATCTGCTCGCAACTTAGACGAGCAGCATCTTTTGTGGGCAGTTTCTCGCCTCATGTTTGTGTGTGGTCTGCTCTGGCGGTCAGTCCGTCTTCGGTGAAGGAAATCGTGTTGATCCTAAAAGTAATCATACGCTCATTGCTTGTCGCTACGCTTGTCTTAAAACTGAAAATTAAAGGAATTGACGGAAGGGCCGATATAAACAGGGATAACTGGCCGTGGCAGCCTAACGTCCACTGCATCTGTGTCCGTCTTCCAGTCGTCTTGCCATGCTCGTCGCTGGAGCCAGACGGACACAGACGAGGGAGCGGGGACGAGGGTGTTGCGCGACCACCTCCTCGCTATACAAAACCAAAGCGCAAGTCATTCGTTCCTCATCAAATCAAAGATGTAGTGCAATGAATGGTCATCGTCAATGAATGGTCAACGTCATTCATGATGGACGAACATCGCTTGATAGGTGGCCAATCTTTATGCTATTAGCTAGGTACGAATTCTGTCTCTATTCATATTTATATGTCCGGTAGCAGAACTCGGTTTTGGATATGTGAAGTGTTGGGACCATCACATTTTGAAGGCTTGAGTGCATGAAGGAATGTGTGGCCAGCGTTTCCCTCCCGTGGCGAAAGACAAAATTTGATACGAAACCCTTATCCGACTGAGCTCATGCCATAGACGGCGAAATGTCCTAACTGTTAACACCAACACGCCCATTGTTCTATAGTTGTGAATGCAGTTAAATGACAGGCTACACCAAGGCACCCACTGTTCTAAAGTTGTGGACTAAAGTAAATGACAGGATACACCGACGCGCCCACTGTTCTAAAGTTGTGGACTACAGTAAATGACAGGATACACCGACGCGCCCACTGTTCTAAAGTTGTGGACTGAAGTAAATGACAGAATACACAGACGCGCCCACTGTTCTAAAGTTGTGGACTAAAGTAAATGACAGGATACACCGACGCGCCCACTGTTCTAAAGTTGTGGACTAACGTAAATAACAGGATACACCGACGCGCCCACTGTTCTAAAGTTGTGAACTAAAGTAAATGACAGGATACACCGACGCGCCCACTGTTCTAAAGTTGTGGACTACAGTAAATGACAGGATACACCGATGCGTCCACTGTTCTAAAGTTGTGAACTAAAGTAAATGAAAGGTTACACCAACGCGCCCACTGTTCTAAAGTTGTGAACTAAAGTAAATGACAGGATACACCGACGCGCTCACTGTTCTAAAGTTGTGGACTGAGGTAAATGACAGGATACACCGACGCGCCCACTGTTCGAAAGTTGTGGACTAAAGTAAATGACAGGATACACCGACGCGCCGACTGTTCTAAAGTTGTGGACTAAAGTAAATGACAGGATACACCGACGCGCCCACTGTTATAAAAATGTGGACAACAGTAAATGACAAGATACACCGACGCGCCCACTGTTCTAAAGTTGTGGACTGAGGTAAATGACAGGATACACCGACGCGCCGACTGTTCTAAAGTCGTAGACTACAGTAAAGGACAGGATACACCGACGCGCCGACTGTTCTAAAGTTGTGGACTACAGTAAATGACAGGATACACCGACGCGCCGACTGTTCTAAAGTCGTGGACTACAGTAAATGAGAGGATACACCGACGCGCCCACTGTTCTAAAGTTGTGGACTACAGTAAATGACAGGATACACCGACGCGCCGACTGTTCTAACGTTGTGGACTACAGTAAATGACAGGATACACCGACGCGCCCACTGTTCTAAAGTTGTGGACTAAAGTAAATGACAGGATACACCGACGCGCCCACTGTTCTAAAGTTGTGGACTGAGGTAAATGACAGGATACACCGACGCGCCCACTGTTCTAAAGTTGTGGACTACAGTAAATGACAGGATACACCGAAGCGCCCACTGTTCTAAAGTTGTGGACTGAGGTAAATGACAGGATACAGAGACGCGCCAACTGTTCTAAAGTTGTGGACTAAAGTAAATGACAGGATACACCGACGCTCCCATTGTTCTAAAGTTGTGGACTGAGGTAAATGACAGGATACACCAAGGCGCCCACTGTTCTAAAGTTGTGGACTGAGGTAAATGACAGGATACACCGACGCGCCCACTGTTCTAAAGTTGTGGACTGAGGTAAATGACAGGATACACCGACGCGCCCACTGTTCTAAAGTTGTGGACTACAGTAAATGACAGGATACACTGACGCGCCCACTGTTCTAAAAATGTGGACTGAGGTAAATGACAGGATACACCGACGCGCCGACTGTTCTAAACTCGTGGACTGAGGTAAATGACAGGATACACCGACGCGCCCACTGTTCTAAAAATGTGGACTACAGTAAATGACAGGATACACCGACGCGCCCACTGTTCTAAAGTTGTGGACTGAGGTAAATGACAGGATACACCGACGCACCGACTGTTCTAAAGTCGTGGACTACAGTAAATGACAGGATACACCGACGCGCCCACTGTTCTATCCCTACGCCGGTCAGTTGGACTTAAACGTTGACTTATCGCACTTGACTTGGGGGATAAATTACAAGTACCCCAGAAGTCGGAGTTGGTTCGCCTGATTTGAGGGACACTGGTGATAGGGAAAGCTGGTGTAGCAGCCTCGGCGCCCATTGCGCCCCAGCCACCACCGAGAGGCTCTTCAGTAGCCGGATGATCGTATGGGTGGACCTTAGTGGTTCGTACTAAGCGTTGTATCTTCACAAAGTGGAACAAACGGCCGAACGACATTCAAAGCAACAACCACTTGAACTAGTGGCTCAATAGCAAATAATGACCTCAGGCAGAGTTGGGTTCTGCAGTTCTTTTATTGGTGGTTCTTTCTTGCGACATAGGCGTTTCTTTTAGCAGATATAAAAGCCGTCATGCATGTTAATGTTTCGTACAAAATTTCAAGAACATGTGGTGCTGCCTTTTCGGGTACGAAGAGGTTCCCATCCTTCACTTAGTTACTCTACTTTGAATAAAATTCCATCGTTAAATTTCTTAATAATTCCCAGATGTTTCCCTTCTTCTAACTAATACATCAGCGTCCGATCCGCAGCTCTCATGGTAAAGTTCTCCGTTGTGTTGTTGTTATGCCAGGCAAATCCTTATCCCCACGTCATCAATACTGCGCTTCTTAGTGCAAATAGTTTGCACCGCTCGTATAGTACGCCTCGACCACCTGCTAATTGTGGGGCGTAACATCTACCTTGTTATACTCGTCTACACTCAAAAGTGACACTCAAGTTCAAATCGAAAGGATGAAAATAACAAACAACAACAACAACAACAACAACAACAACAACAACAACAACAACAACAACAACAACAACAACAACAACAACAACAACAACAACAACAACAACAACAACAACAACAGCAGCAACAACAACAACAACAACCACAACAACAACAACAACAACAAGTCCCGCAGCAGGAAGCTGCTGTGGCTGCGTGAAGTGTTAGGGCCATCAAAATATTTAGACCTGAGTGCACGGACGAATAAATGATCAGTCTTCCCCTCCCACAGCGAACGTCGACGGCTGACATGGAACCCTCCCCCTACCGATCTCATGCCATTGTCAGCGTGCATGTCCCCGCTATGAAGAAAGCAAACAATAAAGGATCCATTTTTTACAGGCCCAGAGCCGTGCAGGGCACATGATTTTAGCCCCATATTTGTATACAACAATCGTACATGAAGGGTAATGTTGTCTATATCACCACGGCCGCCTTTACTTCCCATAATTTTTCCCATTACCCATTGTAGGCCGGGCCGACCTTAAAGGCCAGGTCAGTTGGAACCCATGACCACAGTGCCACATTGCGCGTGCGCGGCTCCCATGCCCCGTTATTACCATGTGCAATGTCAATACATTTATAACACCGATGGAAATGATTAACCCGTAATCGTTATCAGTGAAGACAATCTCAAAAAGAAAATTTAAAACCAAACCGACACCACCTTCAAAGGTTACATGTCTGGAAATATTTGAATGAGAGTACCATGGAAACAAGCGCGAAGGTACGTAAACACAAATCTTCCTTCAACTCCTCCTCCTCCTTCTCCTTTCATCTTCCAATGCAGCAAAATCTCTCAACCACCTCTACAAACTTGTTTATGATTTGTTGTATTTTACAGCCAATGTTTTTAACGGGATGATGTAGCCAGTCTCCAGTCCACCTCCTGAATTGTCTTCAACAAAATCCATGGTAGGTAAAAAAAAGAAAGAAAAGGACCTCACTACATACCTTAGGCCGTACTGGACATACGGTGCTAGACACGCATTTTATAGACTAAACGGCACTCCATGGCTGTTCAAGGCATTAAACAGTCTTAATAGTCGAGAGGGTCGACTTCATTGCATGGCTCAGTCTCTTTCCACAGGTCGGCCTACTGAAAGCGTCGCACAAAGCACGAACTCCATAGCTTCAGCGACGACCCCCAGGAGTCTCCGAGAAAATTGGACTCGTGAAACGACAGACGTAGCCCGGAATCGAACCCACAACCTTCGGAGCGCGGAGTATAGTATAGGCAGCAGTGTTATATTTTTTGCTTCCCTCATGGGTCCCTGTAACACACAGACGGTCAATGCAGGTAAGTTTGTCAAATGGCAAGTATGTGGTAGATACACCAGATTATCCACCAGGTAGGTTCAGACACTGTTCGTCGCCCATCCCTTTTTCAACACAGTGTGTGCAACGAAAGTGTTTAGTTAAACTATCTTCGGATTTTTTGAATGCTTGTCCTATGATCCTATCCAGCGCCATCTTCATTTCATCACCTGTTGATTCACAGGAATTGGTTTATATAACCCTGTATTTCATATCTTCATATGTTGCTCTTACGTATTAAGTTAACGATTCTGTGTAGGATCACATGGTATCGCATTAAACTCCACATTGATTTCCTATCAATGCTGCTAAAGTCTTTCAATCCACAGAATCCACAATCCACTATAAAGTGACTAATTCAGATCAATACTTCCCTTTCTGTTATTATGCTTATTGTGACGAACTGGATCTACATGGTCGGAGGCATGCTTATTTATTACTTAATTGTTTGTCAATCGCATCTCTTAATCTCTCTTAATACTTTCCAGCAACTGAAAATAACATTTTTCGTCTATAATTTTCACACTCTCCCCCGATGGTGTTTCCACCTTGTCGTGGTGGGGGAGCTTGAGTTTCTCAATGACCCTGAGAGCTATGCCGGCGGTAGCGTAGCTACCAGCAGGGCCTCCCAAGCCGGACAGGTCAAAGGGTAGAGAACAGACAAAGAGAAACACCCTGGTCCTCCAGGTTGGCGGTTGAAGCGTGGGATTAACGTCCCCACCTTTGTAAAAACCTTTCTTTGTTACGAAACAAATACATGAGCCTCGATATCGGACTGACTTATCTGGACAACGACCTTGGAACGTTAAAGGACTTTTGAGATTCGGAACATGGAATGTACGGACACTATATCGAGCTGGAGCGGCCGAAGAACTAACCCGGGAGCTGGGTGAATATCAAATGGATATAACAGCAATTCAAGAAATAAGGTGGCCAGGAGAGGGTACTTTAGAGCAAAATGGAATGATTATAATATATGGAGGAAACACCCAAAATAAACATGAATTAGGAACAGGATTTGTCATCAAAAAAGAGTTATGGGGGAACGTTTTAAACTTTACAGCTTTTAATGACAGGATTAGTAAATTACGAATAAAAGGTAAGTGGAAAAATATAACGATGATTAATGTACATGCACCTACTGAAGAGAAAGAAGATGATATTAAAGAAGACTTTTATAATGATCTGGAAGATGTCATAGAAGAAACCCCCAAACAGGACATCCTGATTGTGCTGGGAGACTTCAATGCAAAAATAGGTAGAGAGCAAACTAATAAAAAAGTGGCCGGTATGGAAAGCCTACATACAACTTCAAATGATAATGGATGGAGAGTCATCAACCTGGCAGAAGCCAAAGGACTGCAGATTAGCAGTACCAGACTACAAAGAAAGGATATACACAAACAAACTTGGAAATCATGTGACAAGAGAACCTATAATCAAATAGATCACATTTTAATTAACAACAGAAATGCATCAAACATACAGCAAGTCAGAAGTTATAGAGGAGCTGAGTGCCACAGTGACCACTTCCTCGTTGGAGCAAAATTTAAAATAAAACTTAAGAGAGCTTTCTATACTAAATTACAAAGATTACACCCAACATATAACAGAGAAAAACTGCAAGACATTACAGTCAAAGAGAAATTTACAGATGAAATAAAATGTAAACTTGAAACTCTGCAAAACTGCAAAACCCTTTGGAGGAAAGCGTTGACCAAACTTGGTTGAACATTAAGAATACAATTCAGTCTACCGCAGAAGAATGTCTCGGTGTGTTAACCACGCATAGAAAGAACAGATGGTTCAATCAAAAATGTGAAGAAGCAGTCATTAGGAAGAAGAATGCCAGACATGTATGGTTAAATGACATCAATAACATCCAAAAGGAAGAGCATTATAGAAATGAATGTAAAGAGGCTACAAAAATAGTCAGACAGCAGAAGCGAGAATATATGAGTAATATAATCAAAGATATGGAAACTAATCACCAGAAAAATGAATCCAGAAAATTTTTTAAAGAAGTGAAGTCAATGAAACGAGGGCACCAACAAAACACATATGGTTTAAAAGACAAAAATGGGAATATGATAAATACCAATGAGGAAATGTGCAACACATGGAAAGAATATTTTATTGAATTACTAAATTGTGAAGCTCCAAGTCACATTTTCCCACAGGAAGAGGTTCTAACATCAATCAATCAATCATGTGCCATGCTGGAAAGCGTGGGCGGTCATGATTCGCCATTTAACTCGATCACCAGAGTCGTGGATCAGCTCAGTGTTCCTGTCTCGTCCATGCCATGTGGCCAAGCCATCCAGGTATTTTCCTCTCGGTCTTCCTCTTGGTCTGTTCCCCTCGATCTTGCCAGCTGTCACCAAGTTCTCCAGTCCATTTCTTCTCATAACATGTCCAAAAAATTTTGACTGTCTACGTCTAATTTCTCTAATCAATCTACGATTTTCATTTGTCTCTTGTAGTACTTGGTCATTGGTTTTTCTATCTGTCCATGGTATTCTTTGCATTTTCCTCAGAAACCACATTTCTGCAGCTATCAGATGTTTTTCAGCTTGACTGCACATTGTCCAAGTTTCACATCCATACAAAAGAACAGGCTCTATGTATCCCCTCAACACTCTTTTTCTCGTTTCAATTGACATCATTTTATTGGTCAGAACCACAAATTGAAGAACCTACATTTGAAGAAATCCTATATGTAATCACACGACTTAAAAACAATAAGGCAACTGGGACTGATGGAATTGCTGCTGAATTTATAAAGGCAGGTGGCCATGCATTACATCTAAAGCTATACGAACTAATAATAAAAATCTGGAGGACAGAAGAATTACCCCATGACTGGAAAGAGTCATTATTGATACTTATCTTTAAGAAAGGAGACAAGTTCCAATGTGGAAATTATAGAGGAATATCACTACTGTCCACAAGCTATAAGATACTATCCGCAGTATTACTAAATAGACTAAAACCATATTCAGAAGACATATTAGGTGACTACCAGGCGGGTTTTAGACAAAACAAATCAACAATAGATCAGATATTTATCTTACGACAAATAGCCGAGAAACATTGGGAATATAAAAGAGATCTCCATAACATTTTTGTGGATTTTAAAAAGGCTTATGATAGTGTCCATAGGAATAGTCTATGGAATGCTATGCAGGAATTTGGAATACCAAGGAAGTTAATCAACATGACCAGACTATGCATGGAAGATACTTATAATATAGTAACATATAAAGGCAGGAAATCAGACCCCTTCCAAATAACATCTGGCTTGAAACAGGGTGATGCACTATCGCCGCTACTCTTCAATCTGGCTCTAGAGAAAGTTGTAAGGAAGGTAAAGGAGGAATGTGATATTGGAGGAACATCCAAGCTGCTTGGTTATGCAGATGATATAGATATTATAGGGCAAAGTGAACAAAAGACATTGGAAATATTGACTCACTTAAAGGGAAAAGCCCAACAGATGGGGCTGGTTATCAACCAAGATAAGACAGAATATATGGTAATTTCAAGAGACGGAATGGCTAGAAACTCTGGCCACATACAAATAGATAATATGACCATTAAAAGAACAGAAACATACAAATACCTGGGTACAATCTTCAACTGCTCCAACATCATAAGGGAAGAAATACAAACTAGAATCAACTCTGGAAATAAGATATACTATGCACTACAACATCTACTAAAATCAAAGGCGCTATCTCGTAACACCAAAATCACAATATACAAAACACTGATCAGACCAGTTGTGCTGTATGGCTCTGAAACCTGGAGTACAACGAAAGGAGACGAAGCCTTGTTACAAACCTTTGAGAACAAAATTTTAAGACGCATCTTTGGACCCATTAGGGATACACAAAGTGGAGAGTGGAAAAGAAGAAGTAACAAAGACATTTATGATCTGTTTAAGTCTCCGCTAATCACTGGTATCATGAAGGCTAATAGACTACAATGGCTGGGGCATATAGAAAGAATGGAAGATAATAGGGAAACAAAACTCGCTTACACTCAGGAAATAAATGACCGTAGATCCCGAGGTAGACCAAGAAGGCGGTGGAGAGATAATACATATACAGACCTACAAGCACTTGGAATCAACGACTGGCAAGAGAAGGTCCACCAGAGAGACGAATGGAGACGGATTGTATTTGCAGCAAAGAACCTCAATGGCTCGGAAAGCTGAAGAAGAAGAAGAAAGAATTTTCACACTCCTGCATTTAACCCCCGTAAAGCACCTTCATTAAATATTCTTCCCTCCTTTCTGCTGGCATTTCTTCGGTCTTCCAAACTCTGCTAAATCATTTGTGCAGCAGTTCAGTTGGAATGTCTTTGCTGGCTTTAATAACTTGATGGGATACTATCTGGACCAGTGTCTTTTCCTTCTTTCAGTCCTTTCACAGCTTTACTTATTTCTTTTTCTTTTTTTTTAATGATTACTCACAGTTGATATCCAGTTTCACTTCAGGCGGCTGGATATCAGTAAAGGACATTTGGGACTGATCGTTTCAGAAGTACCTCAGAATATTCAGCTCATCAGCCAAGGGCAAAAGAAAAAAAAAAGAAGACCCCTCTTCACCTCCTCGTTGGACATTCTGGATAGACACTAGTCTCAGGAAACAGAGAATCGACCTTGATCTTCACTGTGAAGACGCCTGCCGAGGACAATGAAATAAGGCGGCGAGACTTCAAGAGTGTCCCAGTATTTCCAGACATCGATGGTTGGCAATGAACAGCCACGTTGTGCACCCCCCTCCCCCGGACTGGACATTCCACGAAGATGCTCTGATAGAGTGTTCTGTTTGTTTACCTGGATTTAGATGGATCACCACCAGCATACAATTCTTCACGTCGTACAAGAGGAAACAACGCGAACCCATCGGGTTCTACTGCAGTAGTAGTAGTAGTAGTAGTAGTAGCAGCAGCAGCAGCAGCAGCAGCAGCAGCAGCAGAGGTAGCAGAGGTAGCAGAGGTAGCATCAGCAGTAGCAGCAGCAGCAGAGGTAGCAGCAGCATCAGCAGTAGCAGCAGCAGCAGAGGTAGCAGCAGCATCAGCAGTAGCAGCAGCAGCAGCAGCAGCAGCAGCAGCAGCAGTAGCAGCAGCAACAACAACAAAAATAATACGAGTAAAACCAACAACAGCAGCAATAACTCATGTGCAAGTCATAACTGCCATTTACACAAAACTGAAATTGGCTGCCAATTACTCAAAGAAGCCAGTAGGCGGCTGTGACGTCATTAACCGATAGTAACAAACAGGTGATCCTATATTAGAGACTACTTTTGGCTAAGATCAAAGTGTAGATTTATCTGCACTTGATCTGGCTCGGGTGCAGGGACCGTCAACCAAACCGCACACTCGAATCACCAACTCACTGTCCACTAACACTGACAGTGGGCCTTGGTGGACCCGAAAGGTACTTCGCCACGGAGACTCCCGAAGATATGCAGCAGTGTTATATTCCGAAAGGCACTTAAACCATGCCTAAGAGTTAAAATAGATAGGCAGAAGTGTTATATTCCACTAACACTGGCAGTGGGCCTTGGCGGACTCGAAAGGCACATAGTGGAACTAAAAGTTAAAGTTAGTTGCATATCCTTTACATGACGTTGCAGTTAACATCATAATATTTCGCTGTTATGATCTCTTGGTAAGTTTACGTTCAGTAGTTTGCCATTGTTTTCTGAACGACCGGCACCCATACAATTTCGTAAAAAATCCAACGCAATGCAGCCTGCTGCCAAATCGCCCACAGCTAAGTTTGGAACGTGGTGTGCGTGGTTATGAAAACCTTCGCCATGGAGCGGGCTGTGGGACTAAAGGGTACATAATAACTATACTGTTGTTGTGATGTGAAGTATCTGGCTTTCGCATACTCTAGGCCCCGACTTATGAGGTGAAGTGATCGGCGTTGTTCCTCATCATATTTCTCTCCCAGAAAATTCAAATTAAGGGAAGGGGGGGGGGGGCTGAGTGGTCAAGATGTATGGTGTCCTCCGGAGGTCCCTGGTTCAAATCCCAGTGAGGGCCGGGATTTTTTCACGTGGACTTCTTTTTTTTCGCATATCCTTTACAGGACATCGCTGTCAACACCAGCATCTTACCTCTGTTGTTGATTTCTTGGCAAGATTACGCTCAGTAGTTTGCCATTGCTTTCTGAGCGGCCGGCTCACATATCCCGTGAGTCACCTACCGGCAAGAACCGCTACGAATTCTTGCGCGCTGCGTTACCCTACGTGGATAAACGGGATTACGGAGAAAGTCATTTAACTCCTAGGTTAGGGAGACCGGCACGTGGACTTCTAGTAACAAAATTTCCCCTGGTCTCAGGGTAGTGAAATCGACGTCCATGTGTATTGTTACTCACGTAAAAAATCCCTTCGCAGTTAGAAATCGAAAAAGAGTAGCCTTACGGCGCTGCCCAGGCGAAATTTCGAGTTAAAAATCTACCCAAAGTATTTCAGTGCACCGGTGCTACGGAGTTCGTGCACTGAGCAGAGATTCTCCGGACTCAGGCTTGAGTTAGGAGTAGGACGGAGCACATATGGGTTACACCCGTGTGCCGTGATGTTAATCCGTCGACTGAACTAAACTAAACTAAATTCTGATTATTATATCCATTTGTTTGAGGCTAGGTCGACACCGAGCTGTGTTTATCTGAAGGAAACTACTATAACCATGCTACGCTGAGGATTGAACCGACTATACTATATCTCTATACCAAACCGCCAACACAGTAAAACCCACCTTTAAATTAAACAATGCCTAAGAGTTAAAATGACATCACTTCACATCAGGGGTTCGGAATTTAAATACATCGCGTGTAATATTCACGGCTGGTTAAAGTTCAACCTTTTGCCACAATGACTAGTTTGTATAGCGCTCTCGTGTGTGAAGCCCGCATGGGCACACGGCGTATGACTAAGCTCACTCGCTCGTCTAGAGCTCAAGTGTTGCCTCAGCTTCGGATATTACCGCATATATATTAAGCTTTGGTTGTCAGTTGTTCATCGTTTGTGTCATCCACCTGATGTGTGTTCTGGGGATACCGTCTACAGAAAGGTATGTGCTAATTTGTTTAATTATCCAAGCTGAGCCAGATTATGGTTTTGTCGACGTGGCTGAAAGGATAAGAGCGGTCGGTCTTAAATTTTTTGTGAGTTGGTGGTGGGGAAAGGGGTCGAATCCCTACAACGGTCAATTGGTAACTGCTTAAGTGCCATGGGATGATTAATCGTCTTAATCGACTTCACGTGTCTGCCATGGGCTAATATATCGCCAAAATGTTGGCATTGTCTTATAATACAACATGTCTGTTACCACATTAACTACTTATAAGTGATAACTGTGACAAACCATTACTTTCCATTCTTCGCAATCCATTTTTGTTTGATCCAAAGCTACGTTATGTCTGGCACTAAACCAGTTAAACGTTGACCTCGTATTCAGAAAGCCATGACAAACTATGGTTCTGTCGATCTTAAACTTCTTGTGCGCTGATGCTGGGGTAAGGGGTTGAACCCCCACACCGGTCAATTGGACGTAAACGTTAATCTCACGTTCAGAAAGCCGTAAAATTGCCCAGATAATCAACTTGGAGTTGATCGTAGCGCACTGCAAGGGACTTGCAATTGAAATTGATGAAATGAATCCTCTTATGGAATGGGAACCGATGTGGCGTAGTGGCTGGACACTGTCTGTCGACCCCGTGGTCAAGAATTCGATCCTAATCAGAGCGGATACGGATTCTAAAATCTCCGAGGACACCATCATCATCATGTGCCATGTCGGTAAGCGTGGGCGATCATGTCTCGCCATCTCACTCGATCAACAGAGTCATGGATCAGCTCAGTGTCCCTGTCTCGACCATGCCACATGGTCAAGCCATCCAGGTATTTACTTCTCTGCCTTCCTCTTGCTCTTTTCCCCCTCAATCTTGCCAGTTGTCACCAAGTTCTCCAATTTATTTCTTCTCATAACGTGACCAAAAAATGTTGACTCCGAGATCACCCAGCATAAAATGGGTACCAAGGGAAGTATTAGGAAGTAAAAGTGACCGGCGAGACACTGACCCCATCCCCCACTGGGTGCCGACAGGACTATACACATATAGGACTAGCACAATATGCCCGATGTTCTTTAAGGTGGGTTGAAGACACCTCTACATGTGTTTTACTACACTCCTATGTAGAAGACACCTCTACATGTGTTTTACTACACTCCTATATAGAAGACACCTCTACGTGTGTTTTACTACACTCCTATGTAGAAGACACCTCTACGTGTGTTTTACTACACTCCTATGTAGAAGACACCTCTACATGTGTTTTACTACACTCCTATGTAGAAGACACCTCTACGTGTGTTTTACTACACTCCTATATAGAAGGCACCTCTACATGTGTTTTACTACACTCCTATATAGAAGACACCTCTACGTGTGTTTTACTACACTCCTATGTAGAAGACACCTCTACGTGTGTTTTACTACACTCCTATATAGAAGACACCTCTACATGTGTTTTACTACACTCCTATATAGAAGACACCTCTACATGTGTTTTACTACACTCCTATATAGAAGACACCTCTACGTGTGTTTTACTACACTCCTATGTAGAAGACACCTCTACATGTGTTTTTATTACACTCCTTTACTACAAGTCATGCCAAGGGGACAAACTTGCACGTTCTTTACGGGACTTTGTGATCAACCTCAGGTCTAATTTCTAGACAAGTTTATGTGCAGTAGTTTTACATTGCTTTCTGAACGAGAAGTCAACGTTAAAGTCCCAACTGGTTGAATTCCCTACAGGGCTATCAGCGCACCGGACGCTTAAGCTCTAGAGTGTGCGTACCCACCCCCCGGACACGTGTAGCCCTTGAATGATATACTTGTATCTGTGTGCGCGCGCATCCGTGTCTGTCTGTGTGCGCGCGCATCTGTGTCTGTCTGTGTGCGTGCGCATGTATGAGAGTCTGTCTGTGAGTGGACAGGTAAGTTGCTGATATGTCCAACATTTCCACCTCAACTACAGCATCTGAGATTGTGCTACCACGGGGCGCTCAAAGTGCATTTTTTAAAATTATTAAAATATATTATTCTAAATAACGAGGCCTCGCGTGCCACTTACTAACAGCTGGAGGGCCACAAGTGGCCCGCGGGCCGTGGTTTGGGAACCTTTGGTCTACATGGTAGCTCATCGTGGTTGTTATGTTCAGATATTATCGAATGCGCCTGTTCAGTTCGCACGCAACCTTCAGCTTATCATACGATTTCATTCTGGCGACTATTGTTTGTCGAACAATTGTAACACTTGCGTTCATTCGCCCAGAGATTCATTTCTCGGTTTGGTTCAACTTACAGATGCAAGCAGTCATTTTCCGCAATGGCTGTTATAAAAAAAAACAAGCTACGTTCCAGACTCACCGACAGTAACCTAGCTGCGCTTATGACTTTGGGCACGACAGATTTGTGCCCAGACATTGATAAACTGGCATCGTAACTTAAGTAACTGATTATGAAGAACAGTTAAAATTGTAAATTAATTACATTACTAGCGATTTTCCAAACTGATTAAACATTTATTGCTAAATGAACTTTTGATTTTAAACAAAAAAATGACCGCAGTGTAGTACTGACACTGACTGTCTTTAAAGTTTTAGAATTTTGTTGACGAAAGCTAAGAAAGGTAAGAATGATATTGCACGACGTTTATAATTTTAGTCAGTCGTGGCCCGCTTGACTACCGAAAATAGTAGATATGGCCCTCTGCTTGAAAAGCTTGGGAACCACTAATGTAGACTCTCATCCACCCACGCGAAACAGCAGCATAATTATCCACTAAATCTGTGCGCTAGCGCTGGAAGAGGCTGATGAAACTAGAACTGTATTTACAACTATAAGAAAGAGACCAACGTCATTTTTTGGTCACGTAATGAGGTAAGAGTCACATCGAAAACAAAGGCTCCGAAGTACCGGTACTAAACATCATTAAGTGACGCGTGTTTAAAGTCTTGTGAAACCTGGACAACTTACTCATACCAAGAGAAACGCTTAAACAGCTTTCATATGCGGTGTCTGCGAAGAATTCTTGGTATTAAGTGGCAAGACAAAATCACAAATACTGAAGTATTGGAAAGATCAGGTTGTGTGACGGTATATTCCATGCTCAGTCTTCGTAGACTTAGATGGATAGGACACCTTAGGAGGATGGATGATAGTAGAATACCAAAGGACATCTTTTTAAGTGAATTACAGATGGGTAAGAGATCTCAGGGTCGGCCTCTACTACGATACAAAGATGTGTGTAAGCGGGACATGATTGATACAGGCATTGATAATGCACATTGGGAGCATGTCGCCGCTGAACGTGTTGCATGGAGGACAAACATCAGAAATGGAATAAAGACAAAGGAGAAAATTATTGCAGATATGTCCCACACCGAGCGTGTGAGACGTAAGATGGTGCATGCTGGTGGAAATGACCAAGTGTTCACATGCACCCACTATGAACGAACATTTACAGAGCGAATTGGCCTTATCAGTCACATTCGCTACCGCCATGGGTAAAAGTTATTATGCCTTTTTGAAGCACAAACTATCGTCTGTGAAGACGGCAAGGTGCCAATGAGTGTAAAGTCATCTGTCGGATCGTGTCACCCAAATGTTCCCTGATCACACGGTGCACACAGCTTCATCGACCTACAGGTCCCCAGGTTATATTTGAGTCATCGTGGGTTAATAGGTCGGGAACAAGACTCACATCTACATCAATTGTTTAAAACACATATTAGGGGAGTCTCCGTGGCGAAGAGGTTTCGCAGCCCATCTCGAGCACCACCAAAGGTTGTGGGTTTAATTCCGGACCAAGATGTTCGGTTCACGAGTGCAGTTTTCTCTGGAAACTCGTAGGGGTCGTCGCTGGAGCTGAGGGGTTCGTGCTTTGTGTGACGTTTTCGGCAGGCCGCCTCGCCGAAAAATGATCGAGCCTTAGGGGATAAAATCCAAGGCAATGAAAGTTACCTTTTATTTGAAACCGTAATATAAAACAAATGTATTAAAAACTCAAGCTAACATGCTTAGTTTATTACATGCAATGTACAGTGTTTGTGGGCGTTGTGGCAAAGGGTTTGCAAACGCAATTGGTAATCTTCTTCTTCTGCGTTCATCCGGAGTGATTTTTCAGATGTAATTGTGGTGTGTCTATGTTAGGCACCCTTGGCCGAGACCCTTAGGCCATCACATCCGACTTTAGCGTGCATTTATTTCTTCAGGTTAGCATTCCTGGGGGACTCTCACTGTTGTGATGCCGTCCACATCCCAGCTGGTCTAGTTAGAACGGTCAAAGACTTCACGGTCAGCCCTCAAGGGAAAGTAGGAGCGTCCATGGCATTTTCCACCATCCGGGAGGCTTCCATAATTGCAGAGCCGACACATAGCGCTCTGGTACTGGGCTCACCACAGGAATCGCCACGTCCTGCACATGCTGCTTTGATTTCTCACTTCCATGTGTTGGGCATTTCATTTGCCACAGGCCACTCCTGCACAGACCAGGAACGGTCAGTCTGCAGACGACTTCCACTCAGTGAGCTTTCGGTTCGGACGTGTACGGACGCTGTGCCCGGAAAACTAGATCGCCAGAGCTGTTCCGGCCGGAAAACTAGATAGTCAGAGCTGTTCGGGCCGGAAGACAAGATAGTCAGAGCTGTTCCGGGCACGAGGGGCATTTCACTCGGACGTTTTTGCTTGGTGACAACTTACCCATAGACGGCACATCCGACTTCTGCGGGCGTTTTTACGGGTGTGCCTTCCCGGGGTTTCGGGGGACTTAGACTCTTACTGTTGTGGTGTCGCTCACATCTCAGCTGGTCAAGGTAGAACGGTCAAAGACATCACGGTCAACTCTCAAGGGAAGGCAGGGGCAGACCATGGGTATTCCCCGCTATCCAAGGAGAATTTCATAATTGCAGAGCCGATACATAGTGCTCTGAGATTGGGCTCACCCGAGGAATCGCCACGTGCTGCTCATGGCTGCTTCAATTCCTCACTTCCATGTAATGGGCACTTCGTTTGCCACTGGTCGCTCCCAACACAAACCAGGGACGGACAGTCTGCGGACGACATCCACTCAGCAAGCTGTCGCTTCGGGCTTCCACGTAAAGGATTCGCTAGCCAAGCGTTCCATTTCGTGTCAATGAGACGCGCTTCCACCTTTCACTACGCTCACTCTATGAGTATATATACAGACTTTCATCGTAACCATTGCGTGCGATTGGGGCGCTTTTTCCACCTTCAGTAACCGCTCACGGGGTAAGCTACATGTGCTGCCGGCTCAGCACTTTGCCTCCGTGCATCAGAGAGCGAGTAACGGCCAGGGCCTCTCATCCGGGAATCCCTCATAACCCCCAGCTGAGAGCCTTCTAACAAGTATCTGGACTAAGAATGTAGCGTGCTCAGCATCTCACCTCCATTTTGAGGTAAGTGAGTATCGGCTCGGCTCTCACATCCGAGGGTTAATGGCTTAGAGGCGTTCAGTCATATCCCTCAGCCGAGAGCCTTAGAGTATGTGTCCGGACCAAGAATCAGTGGCATCTTGCGTCTGATTTGAACTTTTGACTGCTATCCTCAGTCTACTTGCAGAGCAGCAGGCCGTGTCTCTCTTGATCTGGTCCCTATCCCAAGGCCTGTCCAACATGTAGTTGCGCTTCCGTCGGCAAAACTCTTGGGGTCATTGGGACACGCAAGCCCTTCTACCACGACAAGATGGTGACACGTTAGAGGGGATATCGCGTGCGAAACACAGCTACGGACGATATGGAAGCAGACCGTCTTGCGCTATTTCATACAAGTATGAGTTTTTGTCGTTCAGAAAGCAATGGTACACTACTGAACGTAAATTTGCCAAGAAATCCCAAACAGCCAAAATGCTGGTGTTGTCTGCAATGTCCCGTAAAGGTTGTGCAACTAACTTTATTTAACTGTGTTCTTTTTCATCATCATCATCATCATCATTATCATCATCATCATCACCATCATCATCATCATCATCATCATCATCATCATCATCATCATCATCATCATCATCATCATCATCATCATCATCTTCCACTTCTGCCGTCAAGCGTCGTGGGGAGGAATAATTTGCGTTCCAGCGCCCGGTGGGCGGCACTGGATAGTGTCATTCTGTGTGGTTGTACTATGACTCTGATGTCGTCAATCCATTTTCTTCTTGGATGTCCTCGTGGTCTCGTCGCAGATGATCTTTGATGTAAGGCCAGTGATGGTAGTTGCTGATGTTGTGTGTTCTTTTTGATTTTGGAAATATACAACCAAGCTAGCAACAAAGGATGTCTGCGCATCTATGTTTTGGCCACACTATAGCTTTCAATTTTTATATTGTCAAATGCGTCCTTGGTCGTAGGGAGCCGTTGTGCCGTAGTGGCTAGACACTCGCCTTCGCTCAGCATCGGGTGGAATCCAGTGTCTTTTTTTTTTAAATCGACCGTGGCTCCCAGACTGACCAGCCTTAAATTGGATACCAGGAAATGTCCCCAGAAGTCAAGGCGGCCAGCGTGATACAGATAACATCACCCACCGAGCGCCGATTGGTCTATAGAAATATAAGCCTAGCACCATATGCACAGTGCACCTAAGATATGAAAAGGACCTTTACTTGCGTCCTCTAATCTCTACGTCTTTCCATTACTTCTAGCAGTGCCCATCAATAGCTATAAACGTATGTCTCTTACCATTTCAAATATGTAAAGTGTTCCTGAGCATTGGTGATTTCTGTTGTAGCGTTGAAAGACAAAATAGAAACAGGGAAAAGAAAAAAAAAAGATGTATATGCTCCCTACCGGAGGAAGTGATTCCACTCCCATTAACGTCGTTGTCTTTATCAATTTTGTTTAGAGGCGTGATCACTTTGGGAAAATACAGCGGTGGTTTTCCCTTGCCTTCCACCGGTTTATGGTTGAATCCACTAGCATTTGTCTAAAAGACACTCTACAAGGCAGAAACAACAAAAAAGGGGAGGGGAAGGGAGGGTATATATGGCGGCTCTTACCCGCCGATGGCCACGTCAAAGAGTTTTGAGGTATTGTACAAAGATAGATGTCCCACCAGGAAACTCCTGTGGGTCGTCGCTAGAGCTACGGAGTTCGTGCTTGGTGCGACGCTTTCCGCGCTGCGGAAAGAGACCGAGCCAAATGGGATAAAACCCGGTGCAATGAAGTCGACCCTGTCGACTTTTAAGCGACTTTAAGATGCCCCACCAACGAAGTCGCCTCCTCTTAGTGACTACCGCCTGTGTGGATCCACAGCTGCTTATTATATATATAATTGTGCATTGTGTGTGATATTCACTGGCACAGGAACGGAGCATAATGGGGATGACCCGTTGCCGTGAAGTTGGAACCGCGACTATTGACTAATATCTAAAGGTTTCTAATCTGTTTTCGTGTTATTGACTTGACACGTGTGTATATCAACGCCTGGTTTAAAGGGAGTTCAAATAATATAACTGGGAAACGAAACTTACATAATTACTACCTCCAGACAGGCAATGTAATTTTGTTTTCGACCGTTTACTTTGAACTCAAACCTAGTCCATGCGTGTTTCCCCGAATTTAAGACCTACCCCAAAAATAAGCTCTAGAACTATTTTTCATGATAATTTTAATGTAAGACCTACCCTAAAAATAAGCCCTAAATAAGATCTCAGCTAGACTGGGAAACTCGTTTCTAGGATTTGGAGAGTTAGGATGATGTTCTAGAACAGTGGTTATCAACCGGTGGGGAATTCCCCCCCCCCCCCAGGGGGAATTTTAGGGTTTCTGTGATGGAAGGGAGGGGGGGGGGAATGAAGATCATTTCAAAATCGCATTAATACAAGATCGAGTTACTTGATATTGTTTTCCCTCTATAATGCATATTCTACGGTTCTGTACTCCTCGCCCTGATGAAGTTCGTTTTATAACATAAGTCATCATCATCAAGTGCCGTGCCGGCTGGCGTAGGCGTTCATGGCTCTCCATAGATCTCGGTCTTTGGTTCTCTGGATCAACTCTGCTGCTGATATTCCTCCATGCCACCGTCTCAATCCATCCAGCATCACTTCTCTTGGTCTACCTCTGCCTCTCTTCCCCTCGATCTTTCCAGTTGTTACGATGTTCTCCAATGCCTCTCTTCTCATCACATGACCGAGGAAAGCTGTTTGTCTCTGTCTTATTGTTGTATATAATGTTCTAGTTTCATTAGCCTGTTTCAGGCAGTCGTCGTTAGTTACTCTGGCAGTCCAAGGAATTCGCAACATTCGTCTCAGGAACCACATCTCTGTTGCTTCTAATTTCTTCTTAATTTGTTCATTTACATTCCAAGATTCACTGCCATACAGCAAAACTGGTTCTACATAGCATTTCAGCACTCTCTTTCTTACATTCAGTGATAGTGACTTATTGCATAAGATACTCTTCATTTTATGAAATGCGGCTTTTGCCTGCCCTATTCTGCTCCTAATCTCTGTTGTACATCTTCCATCTGATGTTATAAATGCCCCTAGGTATCTAAAATTATCAACTTGGTTAAGGATTTTCCCTTCTATTTCTATGTCACATTTTGGTGTCACCATTTTCTTTGATATTACCATTGTTACTGTTTTCTTGATATTCAAGTTGAGTCCTTTCCTTGCACTCTCTGTTACTACAACGTCTAATAATTGTTGTAGGTCTGTTGAATTATCCGCCACCAATACTGTGTCATCTGCATAGCGTATATTATTTATATTATAACCTCCAACTAGTATTCCTGGCATCTCTTTGATCTCTCTCATTATTACTTCGCTATACAGGGAGAAAAGATCTGGTGACAAGACACACCCTTGTCGTACTCCTAGCTTTATCTGTTCGTAACATAAGTAGACCCGCAAATCACGTTTTATGTAGATGTCTAGACTTGTTCTAGTATGTGTTATTAAATTTAGCTTCCGTTTTTATGTACACTGTATAAGGGGGGGGTGGGGGGGGGGGGTGAATTAATAGGGAGGAAATTCGAAAGGGGGGGGGGAGGGAATGACGTTCCGAAAATGTGGTAAAGGGAGGGGGCATGGGCTAAAAAAGGTTGAGAACCACTGTTCTAGAAGAAGATGACATGACTGTATTTGAATAAATGTAGATTTTTATATTTGAGAAGGAAAAAAAAAAATACCCGAAAATAAGCCCTAGTGCAGTGATTCTCAACCGTTGGGGAATTCCCCCCCCCCCCCCCCCAGGGGGGAATTTTAGGGTTTCCGGGTGGGGGAGGGGGGGAATGAAGACCATTTCAAGATCGCTTTAATACAAGAACCGATTACTTAATATTGTTTTTCCCTTCATACTTTACAGTTATGTACGTCTCATCCTTCTAAAACTCATTTTATAAAGTAAATAGACCCACAAATCACGTTTTATGTGGATGTCTAGACTTGTTTTAGTATATGCTATTACATTTACCTTCCATTTTTACGTATACTGTATAAGGGTGGGGGGGGGATTTTTAGGTAGGAAATATGAAAGGGGGGAATGACGTTCTGAAAATATGGTGAAGGGGGGCACGGGCCAAATTTTTGATAGGAAGGGGGGGGGGGATGACGTTCTGAAAATATGGTGAAGGGGGGCACGGGCCAAAAAAGGTTGAGAACCACTGCCCTAGTGTTTTTTTTTTTTTTTTTTGAAGCAAAAATTACTGAATGACCCGCTCTTATTTTCGGAGAAACTCGGTAATAGTCGCTACTACAAGGTAGTGTCCTGGACTGCTATTTTCGTGCGGGCTAGCTTTCCTTATTTACAGTGTTTCCCGTCATCAGGCGAACCCACCCCGACTTCTGTGGTACTTGTAATGTATGTCCACAAGTCAAGGACGAGAAGTCAATATTTGAGTCCAACTGACCAGCCTGCGGAACAAACTCTCCTGCCGCGGACACCAGAGAAAGTTTAAACGCGAACGCGTGAAACCATTCCATCCCGACAATATAACAACAGCTAAACAGGAAATATGTAATTATCGAGCCCCGCATCCACCCTTCGGTGCTAGGAAACCCCGCCTTAAATTTGTTGGCAGGAGTGAGTTCCTCGATAATGTCATCATTTGTGTAAGTGCCCTTTGCTATTCTCCCCAAAGATTGCACAGTGCTGAAAATGTCACTGAGATGAGCTAGATGATAGAGCACCAGGTCTATCCTTGGGTGTGGTCCCAAGTTTTCAATGGCCATTTTCACTGCATGTGGAAACATCCACTAGTGATGCCGTATCCCTCCCTGAATGACACAACAAGGAAGTCTCTACTTCCTTCTTTTCACTTCTATGAGCGCCAAACAATATAGGGTGAATTTTTTTTATGAATGTGCAGTGTTTGAAGATATTACCAGTCCAAGTTTTGTTTTCGCCCTCTGTAAAGTTCATGCAACATAAAAGGTATATACAAAACTTTGACCAGCGATATTTTCAAACACTGCGCAGTCATTCAAAATACACATTGTACTCATTCATTCATTCAGTAGCATGTCCTTTGCAGAACCTCGCTGCCATAACAACCTTCTGGAAAACCTCTCGGTCATAAGCAAGATGTCCCGCGTCTGATAAACCCATCTGGAGATCATCCGCCACATCCTGCACCCATCTTCTCTTTGGCCTTCCTCTTCCTCTCTTCCCAGGCATATATCCTTCCATTATTGTTCGCTGTGGCGAAGTGGTTAAGCCGTTTGACTCGTGCTCCGAAGGTTGTGGGTCTGATTCCGGGCAGCGTCCTTCGGTTTACGAGTTAAATGTTTCGGAGACTCCTGTGGGTCGTCGCTAAAAGCTACGGAGTTCGTGCTACTGAGTGAGTGCGTGGCGCGACACTGTGAGCTGTGAGTTTCGTGTGAAGTGGTTTTGAATCTGCCCAAAATTTTTTTTTTTTTTTTGGTACGTGACTGCATGTTTAGAGCGATGGCAGGTGGCTATGTCCCAGAGTTGACCGGTTTTTGCCTTATGCAGAAATTCGTGGCTGCTGGGCTTCTGGTTGACTGCCACTGCCGTCGGTGATGAACTGTATTTTCGTGGACTGTGTGGGCGAACATCTAGGAAACATCCAGATAGGAAAATAACGGCCAATTCCATCAGAGATGAATTGGGTGTTTCGTGGGGGACTGGTGTGTTGACATTCTGGCTGCGGCATTATGCACAGTGTATCTGTGCGGGCTGTTGTTTGTCGAGACTCCTGTCTTTTCCACTTTTCACATTGGGCAGTGGGGAGCGTTTTGTGTGATATTCACTGGCACATGAACGGAGCATAATGGGGACAACTCGTTGCTGTGAAGTTGGAACTGCGACTAACTAACTAACTTACTAACTCGTGCTTTGTGCGACGCTTTAAAGAGACCGAGCCATATGGGATAAAACCCGGTGCAATGAAGTCGACCCTATCGACTCTTAAGCGACTTTTTTTTTAAATTATTGTTCTCTCCAAACTTTCGTGACGTTTCAAGTGACCAAAATATTTCAATTTTCTTTGTTTTATTGTCTTTAATAGCCAACCTTCTTCAATATTCAATTCTTGAAGTATGGATGCATTTGTTCTTTTCTTTACCCAAGATATTCTTAGAACTCGTCTATAACATTTATATTCAAAGGCATTTATGCGCTGTCCAGCTTGTTTAGTAAGTGTCCATGTCTCACAGGCGTATGTTGCAATGGGAAAGATGCATGCTCTTAAAAATCTAATTTTTGTAGTTTTGTCTGTCCCACGCCATAATCTATTCAGTAGTTTTAGTCTTTGAAGAGCAATTGATATTCGCCGTTTAATTTCTGTCATTGTGTCACCATTGTTGGTAATCAGTGACCCAAGATATTCAAAATTTTTCACCACCTCCAATTGTTCCCCATTAACGTATATTTCTTTCTTCATAGTAGTTTTGTCTGTATGCATTATCTTTGTTTTTGCTATGTTAAGATATAAGTTGTGATTTTCACTACTCAATTGGGTTGAGGCTATTAGGTTTTCTATGCCATTCTGTGTTGTGGATAGTAATATTGTATCATCAGCATATCGAATCTCTGGTATGTCATGACCGCCGATATTTAGGGCTTCATATAGCTCCCTGTTTATATCATATCTTACATTTCTCATTATATTTTCGGCGTACAGGTTAAACAAATAGGGTGACAGCACGCAGCCCTGACGGACTCCTTGTTTGATGTCAAACCAATCTGATGTCTCGCCATCTATTCTAACTGCTGCTTGTTGGTCTAGATAGAGCATTTTTATGAGTACTATGTGTGTTTATTTATGAACTCATTTTCTGGAATGCATTTTTGCTTGGCCTGTTATGTTCTTATCTCTGTCCTCTAATATTAGCTTCATAACTCTTGTGACTGCCAATTAATACATTTAACAGAAGAGAGTCTCCGTGGCGAAGTGGCCAAGCCGTCTGTTCGCGCTTCGAAGGTTGTGGGGATTGATTTACGAGTGCATTTTTATCGGAAAATCCTGAAGATCGTCGCTGGAGCTACAGAGTTCGTGCTTTGTGCGACTCTTTCGATAGGCCGCCCTGCTGAAAGAGACGGGACCATATGGGTTAAACCCCTATGCAATGAAGTCGATCCTCTCGACGTTTAAGACTTAAAAACAAAGACAGTTTACAGAAGAAACAGATATCGTGACATCAGTATTGTCATTGCTGGAGAGGTTTCGGGGTGGAGTAATGCAGGCATCTTCCCAAACCCTCACCAATCAGTGTACTGTTTTTTTTTTTTTAAAGTTGCATATCCCTTACAGAGTTGTGCTGTATGGCCCTGAAACCTGGAGTACAACGAAAGGAGACGAAGCCTTGTTACAAACCTTTAAGAACAAAATTTTAAGACGCATCTTTGGACCCATTAGGGGTACACAAAGTGGAGAGTGGAAAAGAAGAAGTAACAAAGACATTTATGATCTGTTTAAGTCCCCGCTAATCACTGGTATCATGAAGGCTAATAGACTACAATGGCTGGGGCATATAGAAAGAATGGAAGATAATAGGGAAACAAAACTCGCTTACACTCAGGAAATAAATGACCGTAGACCCCGAGGTAGACCAAGAAGGCGGTGGAGAGATAATACATGTACAGACCTACAAGCACTTGGAATCAACGACTGGCAAGAGAAGGTCCACCAGAGAGACGAATGGAGACGGATTGTATTTGCAGCAAAGAACCTCAATGGCTCGGAACGCTGAAGAAGAAGATATCCCTTACAGGACGTTGCAGTCGACACCAGCATTTTCACCAGGCTCAAATACCCCGTAAGTAACCAACGCGACGCAAACCGCTATCGAATCTCGCGCAGTTGTGTTCCCCACGTGGATATACGGGATTACGGAGAAAGTCGCTAACGCCTTCGCCAGGGAGATTTATAATTATCTTACTTCTACGGATGTCTCCTATAATCCCCGCTTCTGTTAGATTATTTAACATTCTATAAGAGACATTGATTAAACACAGTGTGATCGCTTGGCAATGTTTCTGTATTGAAATAAAGTTTAAAACATGCATGTATGTTGTTCTGATGGGAGATGCCTTGAAGAGATTAGAACAAGAATTGCCATTGCGAAGGTAGCCTTTTACAAGATGAAAAACATACTGACCAATAAAAAGATACCAACTGAAACGAGAAAGAGACTGTTGAAGTGCTACATAGAACCTGTACTTTTGTATGGATGTGAAGCATGGACAATGAGCAGACAAGCTGAAAAACATCTGATGGCTGTGGAAATGTGGTTTCTGAGGAAAATGCAAACAATACCATGGACAGGCAGAAAAACCAATGAACAAGTCCTTCAAGAAATAAATGAAGATCGTAAACTGATTAGAGACATTAGACGTAGACAGTCAAAAATTTTTGGACATGTTATGAGAAGAAATGAATCGGAGAACTTGGTGACAACTGGCAAAATCGAAGGAGAGACCAAGGGTAAGGCAGAGAAGTAAATACCTGGATGGCTTGACTACGTGGCATTGTCGAGACAGGAACACAGAGCTGATCCACGACTCTGGTGATCGAGTGAGATGGTAGAACATGAATGCCCATGCTTATCGGCATGGCACATGATGGATAGATGGATGGATGGATGAATGGATGAATGGATGGATGGATGTTTGGATGGATGGATGGATGAATGAATGGATGGATGGATGGATGGATGAATGAATGCATGAATGAATGGATGGATGGATGTGTGGATGGATGAATGAATGAATGGATGGATGGATGGATGTATGGATGGATGTTGTTATTTCCCCATCGACCGGCTCTGTGGCGAAGGGATTACGGACGCAGTTCGTAATCCCGCATACGGCGTTTGAATCACAGTTGCAGGCGATTTGGCGGCAAACCCCCCTGCGTTGTTTTCATACAATCGTATGAGTGCCGGTCGTTCAAAAAGTAATGACAAATCGACGTCCTGTCGTTAAACTAACTGTTTTTCCCTATGAGTCGAGCGTCTGTTTCATATTTTTTTTTTTTAAATTCCCTATCAGTCAAGCTTATGGGTCATATTTTTTGTTTTTCTTATCAGTCGAACCTATGGGTTAAATTTTGTTTTCCTTATTACCTGAGCTTATGGGTCAAATATTGTGTTTTCCCTATTAGTCGAGCTTATGGGTCAAATATTGTGTTTTCTCTATTAGTCGAGCTTATGGGTCAAATATTGTGTTTTCCGTATTAGTCGAACTTATGGGTCAAATATTGTGTTTTCCCTATCAGTCGAGCATATGTGATTATTTTGTGTTTTACCATGAGTCGAGTTTTTGGGTCACACGTTGTGTTTTCCCTATCAGTCAAGCGTCTGTGATTATTTTGTGTTTTCCCTATCTGTCGAGCTTCTGTGCCATATTATGTGCTTTTATTCGGACTCCCGTAAAAGTCAGCATCATCAAACCCCTTTTCCCCAAACTAACAGCAGTGTGAGATGTGCGCTAAAGATCTAGAATATGAAATAAGGCAAGGCAAACAAGTAGAATATTGAAGTGTGAGTGTTCGTTTCTTGAATAGGAACCCGATTTGTCTACGCATTTTATTTATTTTTCTGCTGTCTATTTTGTTCTTTAATCATCATCATCAACATCATAATCATCATCATCATCATCATCATCACCTCGTGCCCTGCCAACTGGCATAGGCGATAGTGTATCTCCACAGATCTCGGTCCTAAGTGTTCTGGATCAGTTCTGTTGATGTTACTTCTCAAAGCTACTATCTTAGGCCACCTAGCATAATGTATCTCTCTCTCTCTGCTTCTTCTACCACTAATCTGTCGAGTCGTCACGATATTTTTCAATGCTTCTCTTCTCATTGCATGATCAAAAACACTGCATGTCTCTTTTTTTATTGTTGTGTTATGTTCTACTATACTTTCTGTGTTCAACTTTCTTTAGTCTTTTCCAGACTATCGTTGTTAGTTAATTCGACTTGCGGTAGTCTCCAGGCTCTTCTTAATGTGTCCCTTCACATTCCAAGATGCACTATTGTAAAGGAGAACAGGTCAGGGCCGTGCCATACTATGATACAAAGAGGCGGCCGCATCAGGCGGCACCGTAAGGGTGCTACTTTCATTTTAAAGGGAAAAAAAAAACATGTAAGGGGCGGCATTTCGAAGACTTGCATCATACTGAGAAAATCTACCGCACGATCCTGGAACAGGTTCTACAAACACTTCAGTGCTCTCTTTATTACAATCATTGAGATTGACACATTACATAATACAGTATTCATCTTCTGAAATACAACTTTTACTTGGTCTGTTATGCGCTTATTTCTGTCCTCTAATATCTACCTTTTCACTAATATATACCTTTCCTCTAATATCTATCTTTCCTCTAATATCTACCTTTTCTCTAATATCTACATTTTCTTCGTGACTTCTTTGACTGCCAATCAATAATTAAACTGAAGAAACTATCAACACGACCATTTTTTCATTACTGGTGTTCTTCGGGAGTGTTTTCCTGGCTGATTAATACAGGTTGCTTGCCAAGGCAGTCACCACGCAATGGACGGGTTAGAATTTTTATAATAATCCAATTTCTGTGAACGTCTCAAGGGTCTCACAACCTCTCCACTTCTACAGGAATCTTTAACATTGTACGACAGTCATCGATAAAAGACAATCTGATCTCTTGACGATAACATCTGCATGGAAACACAGTCAAAAGCTAGGGGGCTGCGTGGTCTCGAGGTATGGTGTCCGCCTCGAGTGCTGGAGGTCCCGGGTTCAAGCCCCGGTGATGACCGGGATTTTTTAACGTGGACTTCCAGTAATAAAATTGTGCCTGATCTCTTGGTAGTGAGATCGGACGCCCGTGTGTATTGTTGCGCACGTAAAAAATCCCTTGGCAGTTGAAAATCGAAAAAGAGTAACCTAACGGCGCTGCCCGGGCAAAATTTCGAGGTAAAAATCTACCCAATTATTTCAGGATCCTCGCCGGTGCTACGGAGTTCGTGCACTGAGCTGAGTTTCTCCAAACTCAGGTTTGAGCTAGGAGGAGAACGGAGCACTTATGGTTTACACCCGTGTGCCGTGATGTTGATCCATGGACTAAAATGTTGACCCACCGACTAAACTAAACAGTCTAAAGCTGCTGTTCTTATTTAATGGACGTTTGCCTTCCAGGCGTTTCTGGTAATCCATAATGTATTCACCCCTATATTTACATACTCCCCGAGTAGCAGCAAAGGAATGGCTGAACGAAGTTCATTCAGTCAGCAAACCCTGGACTATGGCCCAAATTAAAGTATGTAAACAATGAATAAGGCAGGGCTCTGTTAAAAACATCACAGTCAAAATGGACAAAAGAGAGAAATGTATATTACGTAGCTGTGGACTGAAAACAGGTTCGGCTTTGTTTTTTTCTAGGTGAAGTCTATTTTCATGTTTTTTAGCATTGAGTTTTGGTCTGTAGCTCAGGGTTAGCTAAAGTGTGATAGCTCTAGAGTTCCGGCTGAGATAGTTAAGTTCAGTGTCAAATAATCTCCAATCTTTCCGACACTGTGGCTCCGGGGCAGTTTCACAATTCCCCGTCATACCGAGTCGAGGGTCCGAAATCAGCTGCAGACGATTTGGAAGCAGACAGCCTTGCGTTGATTTTTTTATGGGCGTCGGTCGTTAGGAAGCAATGGCAAACTAAAAAAAAAATTGTTGCGTATCCCTTACGGGACGTTGCGGTCAACACCAGCATTTTTCAGCTGCTGTTGATGTACTAGGCAAGTGTTACGTTCAGTAGTTTGCCATTGCTTTCTGAACGACCGGCTCCCATACCAGCACGTTATAACACAACGCGACACGGTCTGCTGCACAAATCGGTCGCAGCTGAGCTTCGAACGCCTGGTACCCGGCTCACGAACCGCGTTCGCAAGCCTTTAGCCACGGAGCTTGCTAATGGCAAACTACTAAATGTAAGAATTGTCTAGTAAATCACAGACACAAAAATACTGGGGTTGATTGTGACGTCCTGTATAAGGCACAAGCCGGCTCCGTGGCGAAAGTGTTACGGACGCAGTTCGCAATCCGCATACCGCGTTCGAAACATAGTTGCTGGCATTTGGTAGCAGACCGCCTTGCGTTGGTTTTTAAAAAAAAGAAATGGTATATGTGTCTGTCGTTCAGAAAGCAATGGTAAACTACTGAACGTAATCTTGCCAAGAGAGCACAAACAGCCAAAACAATTGTGGGGTTTACTGCAACGTCCTGTAAAGGATATGCAACTAACTTGTGTGTGTGTGTGTGTGTGTGTGTGTGCGCGCTCGCGCGTGTGTGTGTGTGACATACAACTAACTCTTTACCATTACACTGAGTCAAAATGCAAAACATTTCACTCCAAATGTAAAAGATTCCATAAAGAATCGGGATAAATTAAAGATGGGATTAAACAGTGTTTTTATCGTGTGTTTAAAGTACATGCAACTAGAAATGAGTATAATGACTGTTTTATTGATTTATGAAACGATTCGACATCAAAGCATCCACATCTATGCATCTATATGCACTCGTTCTCTCTTAGTAGATATCAAAGTATGGGGAAACGTGCTTCTGACACCGGACACAACTGCCACGAAACACCCACCCCGATGGTCAGAAATACTTATGATTTACACCTTCCCCAGGGTTCGAAATAGTCCCGCTCGATTCGGAAGCAGATAGCTTTGTGTTGATTTCCATAACACGAGACGTTGGCCGTTCAGAAAGCAATGGCAAACTGAAAAGCTACTTGCATATTATTTTCAGGACGATGCAATTCAGCATGTGTTGTCTTTTTTTATTTTCTAATACTTTTACGTTCAGTAGTTTGCCTTTACTTTCTAAATAATCGCGCCTCATACGGCGGTCGGTTTCCAAATTGGCCAATCGAACTCTCAACTCAAACTACTGAACTGTGAAAGATATACAGCTAAACTTTAACACCTAGCTTCAAATCTCTGACAGGCACTCCCTGACAGCCAGCAGTTAAAACTCTCACGCGCGCGCGCGCGCGCGCACACACACACACACACACACACACACACACACATATTCTCACAGAGAGAGAGAGAGAGAGAGAGAGAGAGAGAGAGTGAGTGAGAGAGAGCATGTGGATAATGCAGATGTGCATATATTTATAAAGGCAAGCAAGTAGAATATGTATTATGCACAACAACAAACAAGAGACAATGTCCTGTGGTCAGGTAATGAAAAGAAAAGCATTGGAAAATTATCCTGGCCACTGGAAAGACTGCAGTAGAAGCGCTGAACCCGACTAAAATATTGTTTGCTTATGTTTTCGCGTTTGCTGACTTTGAAATAAAGCCTAGTCAATACACTTGCTACTATTTCTAGTGCACTAGACTTAATTTTGTATGTGGATTAGCTGTCCCTATTACTAGAGTCCCTGGCCATCAGGTAATCCCACTCCAACTTCAGAGGTACTTATAATTTACGTCCCTAAATAATACTACATGACCTGAGACGGTGGAATGGAGGAATCTCATCATCAGAACTTACCCACAACACCAGGTACCGAGGTCTGTCCAGATACGCGACCGATTACGTCATTCTGCAGATCACATGATGCTGGTGATGTCCTTACCTCAGAAACTACCCCGTCCCCGCCTCACCCCCCCCCCCCCCCGTCCCCAACTGTCTAACTCCAACCAGCCCAAAAATAAACACAAGTCAACACAAGAAGGCATCCTGGGTGTAGCAAGTACGTATAACCTGACAGGCCTCTTCCCAAACGAGCTGGTTTTTGTGGGGCGTGCATTCGGCAGAGTTCATAACACTAGATAACCCAGTGGTTCTGCAGACACACCTAGACGTCTGAAGCTTAACGCGGTCTGTTTTCTCCCTGACAAGACAGCGTATCAGTAGTAGTTCCGTGTCTTGTTTACTGCTTTAAGTTCAATTCTTGTACTCATACTAAGTTTAGATAATTGTATATCCTTTACAGGACGTCCCAGTCAACCCCAGCATATTTTTAGGCTGTTTGTGATTTCTTGGCAAGTTTACGTTCATTAGTTTGCCATTGCTTTCTGAACTACAGGGACTCATACCATGAATTAAAACCAGCACAATGCTGTCTGCTTCTAAATCACTCACAGCTGTGTTTCGAACGCGGTATGTAGAATTACGAATTGCGTATGCAAGCCCTTCGCCACACAGCCTGCCATACTGAGTTACATAAAACTTGGCATTTTGAAGACGAGTTGCAAAGCGTACAAACACCCACACATACACACGCACACGCACCCACTTCTGAGTAAAGGTGTCCTTTTGCAATATGACAATGCTCGACTTCATACTGCCCGTGCAACGGTTGAAACCATCGAAGACCTTAACTTTCAGTGTGGCCCACATCCCCCGTGCTCGCCAGACCTAGCCCCAGGTGACTTACACCTGTTTGGATAACTCAAAGAGTCATCGGGAGGAAAGAGCTTCGGTCCGCTGATGGGTTACAGCAGATGTGCGTGAATTTGTACACACGCGACCAGGAATCCAAGCACTTTATCGCTGACTTAGGACTTGCATTTAACACAGTAGTGACTACCGAGCCTGACCCACACGGACAGATTTTCTCGTGTGGATTAGCTTTCCCTATTATCTGTGTCCCTCACCATCAGGCGAACCCACTCCGACTTCAGAGGTACTTGTAATGTACGTTACCAAGTCAAGGACGAGACATCAACATTTTAGTCCAATTGACCAATGTAGGGTTTGAACTCGCTAACTCGGCATCATCACACCGAAAGTTTAAGAGCATGCGCTCTTATCCATAAGGTTATGCTGACCTTTACTGATTGATTGATTGATTGATTGATTGACTTATTGATTTAATAATCGATAATAGTATTCCGGAAAACCCATAGATGGCCCGTTAATGTAGCCAGGTTTAGACTCTATTCGTCCCACTAGCACACTGACTGTAAACATGTCGACACGTGCCACAGTCTCCCAGACAACACATTTAACATCATATTCAAGCATCCTTCAATGTGTTGTTTCACTTGGTATTATGTCCGTTACGTTTCGTCGTTCATAGATAGTCTTCAGAAGGTCTTCTTGTCCAAGACGAGTGTACCGCAGTCTCTTATGAAACCATCCGACCTGCTCGATGGTTATCTTCTACTCAAGCGTGACACGGACAGCATTTCCAAGAGAGAGAGAGAGAGAGAGAGAGAGAGAGAGAGAGAGAGAGAGAGAGAGAGAGAGAGAGAGAGAGAGAGAGTGAGAGAGAGAGAGAGAGTGAGTGTGAGTGAGTGAGTGAGTCAGTCAGTCAGTCAGTCAGTCAGTCAGTGAGGGAGGGAGGGAGGGAGGGTGGGAGGGAGGGGGAGGGAGTGAGTGAGTGAGTGAGTGAGTGAGTGAGTGAGTAAGTGAGTGAGTGTTTCTGTGTTTGGTAAACACTAAATCTACATCTATCAATTTTGAACTTTAGTTGCAAAAAGTGAAGGAAGTTGACAGGCTTGTACCATGTGTGTGGCTTTGACCAGCGTGATCCCGTGCAGTTGTCAAATATCTCCCATGATATCGCTGCATTGGCGATTGTGGCTTGGGTATTAGGCGCAGTTTCACAATTCCATGACATATCAAGTCAAGCGTTCGAAATCAACCGCCGGCGATTTGGAAGCCGATTGCTTCGCGTTGATTTGATGGTATGAGGCATAGGCAGTTCAGAAAGTAATTACAAACTCATCATCATGTATCAGGTCCTTTGCAAGAAGTCATCCTCATCACGGGGCACCGAAAAGCCTCTCGATCTCCGGCCATTTCTCCCACCTCACCCAACCCCCTGCCCAAGGTGTCTGCAATGTCCCGTGTCCATCTTCCTGCTGGTCGACCCAAGCCTCTACTGCCACGAACCACGCCTTCCGTCACTGTTCTCTCCAAATCTTTGTGGCGTTCATTGAGACCGAAATATTTTTGTTTCTAGTACAGGGTGTATTTTTAACGACTGTGCAGTGTTTGAAAATATTGCCGGTCCAAGTTTTGTATTCATTTGCATGAACTTTACAAAGGGTGAATACAAAACTTGGACCGGCAATATTTTCAAACACTGCACTGTCATTAAAAATACACTCTATACATGCTACTTATTATAAGCCAGTTTTCGGTACTTCAATTTTAATTCACCGCAACAGACGTCACTAGGCTATATTTAGCTTTAGCAGCTATATATAGCGTAGTTAGCAGCTATATATAGAACTGGCGGGGGATCTCCGTTCAATTAAAGTTTTTTTCAGTGCCTGTCATGGCTGTCTAAAAACTAAAGATGGCAAAATCATAATAGAAAAAGATCAGATTCTACATGTATGGACAGATTATGTGAAAAACCTGTATAATGATAACAGAGAGGAACAGTATGATATTAGATTCAATAATGAAGGACCAGTAATTTTAAAGATGGAGGTTCAAAATGTTCTTAAGCATATGAAAGCTTGCAAGTCCCCCGGTGCAGATAACATCACAACAGAAATGATTAAAGCTTTAGAAGAATTTGGACTAGAGCAAGTCACCAGACTGCTGAACACATTATATGAAACTGGAGATATACCTCCTGAATTATGTAACTCTGTATTTATTGCAATCCCAAAGAAATCAGGAACCTTGGAATGTGATCAACATAGAACAATTAGTTAGTTAGTTAGTTAGTTAGTCGACAGATCATCCTCGTTGCACATCGAACCATTCAGTCCATAAGTGCTCGGATCCCCTCCTCAGCAAATCCCGCAGCGTGTAGCGGCTAACGACGCCAGTTCTGTGTTGGTTTATCAATCTTCTTTGGCTTCCTGCGTAGTGTTCTTGTTTGGCCACCCCTCTTTTAATTTGCTGCTCTAGCAGTCTGGCCATTGTTGTAGATTCATCACAGTCATCACTTGGTTCTCGCAAAAGTCTTACTTCTCGTAGAGCATTCAGAATGTCGGCCTGGTCCATGGCGCGTCCGCCCTCCACAGTAGCCTCACCTGCGAGCTTGTCAACCCGCTCATTTCCTTGTACTCCCGCATGCCCTGGCACGAAGATGAAACTAATCTTTGCCAGCCGAGACCGCTTCAGAGGCAGCAATCATTCTCTTCGGATCGACCCCTCCTCTATCCTCTTGATCATGTTCATTGAGTCGCTAAGGAAACAAGCCCTGGTGAATGTCTGTGTCTCGAGCCATGTTATTGCTTTACTTACTGCCATGACTTCCATGGTCAGGCTACTTGTGGTTTCAGTGAAAGCACCAGAGTCCTCCTTCACAATTCTCCCTCCGGCCCGAGCTGTGTAGATGACCGCGTCACCGTCTAGCGAATTCTCGAAAATCAACGCTTGTACTTCAGCCTCAACAGCAGCCGGATTTTCATGTCTGCATTTTCTATCTAGTTGGATGCAAACTGAAAAGGATGTGCAGAAGTCTGTTGGCACTTGCACCCACTCCTCGCCAGGTTCTAAGTCCTCAAGTGAACACACCTGTTGAAGAATGTCTTCGGCTTGACCCATCCACGACCGTCCTCTTTTTAACCTGCTGCCCTTCACCTTCCTAATTTCACTATGCAGTGGATGTTGTATGTTTGCGTTAATTCTGAGGTAGGCGCGTGCCCTGCAAACTTGTATTCTCTCTTCAATGGTTGGAAAATCAAGAAGGTAGCGCATCGCCCTGCATGCTGTATCTCTTGTACATCCAAGAATAATGCGCATAGCTTCATTCTGTATCCTTTCCATCCTTTCTATCTGCTTATGGCTGAGAGTCAAGATTGCCATTGCATACCCCAAAACAGACATGACCAGCCCCTCGTACAGAAGACATAGATGGCGCTGCTCACAGTTTGCTGCCGCCATCACCCGCATCGCTGCCAAACCCCGCTTGGCCTTTGTTATCACCTGGTCTATGTGCACATTATAAGCAAGGCTTCGATCAAACCGTATCCCCAGGTAATTCATTGCCTGCGTTCTTTCCACCGTCTCTGAACACAGCATTACAGTTGGTATTGGATTGTTGACAATATGATTATTCAACGAGAACCAAGTCACTGTTGCCTTTGTTGGGTTGACCATTGCCCCAGCTTCATCACACCAAGTACTTATGCGATTGAGTTCAATTAGTATAATGAGTCACATCACAAAGATTTTGCTAAGAATTATAATGCAAAGAGTGAGGAAGAAGATACAACCTGAAATAGGGGAAGAACAATGTGGGTTTGTAGAAGGGAAGGGTACAGTAAATGCTGTGTATATGCTGCGAACAGTTATTGAACGTGCTATAGAAGTAAACAAGGATATTCATCTTTGCTTTATTGACTACGCAAAGGCTTTTGATAAGAGTTAGACATGTCAACATGGTGGATATGCTTGCAGATCTACAAATTGATGGGAAAGACATTAGACTTATAAAAAACATATATTGGAAACAACAAGCTGCAATAAGGATTGGTAATGAAGTGGGACAGTATCAGCCAATTAAGAGAGGTGTTCGGCAGGGATGTGTGATGTCTCCAGATCTTTTTTCCCTATACAGTGAAAATATTTTCAGAAATGTAGAGGATATAAATGGAATCAGCATTGGAGGACGAAACATCAATAACATTAGATATGCAGATGATACAGTATTAATTGCAGACAATGCGCAGGACCTGCAACAATTAGTAGATGTGGTTGTTGTACACAGTGAGCAACTGGGGTTAGAATTAAATTGTAAAAACACTCAGGATATGGTCGTCACTAGGAAGGAAGAAGTGCCACAATGTAATATACAAGTAAATGGAAATATTCTTCAACAAGTGAATCAGTACAATTATCTTGGAACAGTCATAACATCTGATGGGAGATGCCTTGAAGAGATTAGAACAAGAATCGCCATGGCGAAAGTAGCCTTTAGCAAGATGAAAAACATTCTGACCAATAAAAAGATGTCAATTGAAACGAGAAAAAGAATGTTGAGGGGATACATAGAGCCTCTTCTTTTGTATGGATGTGAAACTTGGACAATGAGCAGTCAAGCTGAAAAACATCTGATGGCTGCAGAGATGTGGTTTCTGAGGAAAATGCAAAGAATACCATGGACAGACAGAAGAACCAATGACCAAGTACTACAAGAGACAAATGAACATCGTAAACTGATTAGAGAAATTAGACGTAGACAGTCAAAATTTTTTGGACATGTTATGAGAAGAAATGGATTGGAGAACTTGGTGACAACTGGCAAGATCGAGGGGAACAGACCAAGAGGAAGACCGAAAGGAAAATACCTGGATGGCTTGGCCACATGGCATGGACGAGACAGGAACACTGAGCTGATCCACGACACTGGTGATCGAGTGAAATGGCGAGTCATGACCGCCCACGCTTTCCGGCATGGCACATGATTGATTGATTGATTGTCATGGCGCGAAAAAGGCGCGAAAAAGGAGCGACGAACGGTAACACAGTGTGTGTAGTAAATTTTTAAGTTGGCTTTCTGCAGTCATGAATTTTATTGAACTGACAGCAGCTGTCCACGACAAGCAGAGTAGTGTTGCCTTTCTGCAGAAACATGGCATATTACATTCTGAAAGACGTTCCCTAACCCTAACCCTAATATGTGTTCAACACCATTCTAGCTGACATTGTTCGATTCTGGCCACCCCAACAATAGTCTGCAGTCTGGATGCACACCGAGATACAGCGCGAATAAGGGGACTCCAGGATATGACGTGTGCCCTGGAATTCCATTTGTTTGCGGTGAATTAAAATGGAAGTACCCAGTTTTCTCTGATTTTTAGATCTTGTAGAATGTCCGTATGTTTCTTCTACTTCATCAGTGATCATCTAATAGTTTTTTCTGTAATATTTGAGCTCAGAAGTCCAATTTCTTTTTCTTTAGTGGTTGCGAAAAGGCCCATGACCCACATCGAAACGTTGCCACGGTAAAGATGCGGGTTACGACAGCCATTCGCTACATATTGCTTCACGGTGGACTGTGGAGCACATTTTTTATGACGTCATCAAATTTGTTCTACATAAACGTGTAGTAAGACTTTACAAACACCCTGTATATAATTCTTCCCGTTGACATGGTCTTCGTTTCTGCAAACAACTGAACGTAAAATTGCCTAGCAGATCATAAACAGGCAATAAATACCTGGGTTGACTGCAACTCCCTGTAAAGGACATGCAATCAACTTACGCATCAATTTGTCATTTTAATTTGCAGATAATAATCGCACTTTCTCATTTTTCACGACGCCAATCACAGGGGATCGTATTCATTGTTGTCCCAGACATTACGTGACACGCATGATGATTGCCTTCGTCCAGTAATTGTCGCTAAATGGCGATATAAAGTAACTGAAATTGCCCGCAGGGTGTCAAACTGTCTGCCATTTGATCGTTCTAGAATTCTGAAACAGATGTCTTCCATTAGTGGAACTAACACTCCAGGAAGAGAAAATAAATTATGATAGCTGTTTATTCTGTCAAAGCAAGTTATCCTTTAGACAAATATTTTCTTCTTTGTAGCTTCTGGCCATTTCTGGCCCACGTTTCCAAGACTTTTCATTTGGTATAATTAATATTTTCTTGACCCTGTTGGGTCATAACTTCGAAGTTTGTGAGCGCTGTTTACATTGATCGCAACCAGATCTGCGGAAATTTAAACTAACAGTCCTGTGGAGCCACCAACACATCCATGGAAATCTATACTTGGAGTGTTGTGTGCCACAACTAAATTTGCGAAAATCTAAACTAGCTGTCATGTGTAGCCGCAGTTTGATTCAGGGATAGCTAAGCTGGGAATATTGTGTAGCCACAATCATTTCCACGACAATCTATTCTAAGAGTTGTGTAGTCTTAACCACACCCACATATCGCTAAACTGGCCATGTTGTATAGCCACAACCAGATCTACGGATATGTAAGTTGGCAATGTTATTTGGCCACAGTCAGGTCCGTGACAATCTATAATAAGAGTGTTCTATAGCTACAGCCAGATCTATGGATAGCTAAACTGGCAGTCTTATGTAGCCACAACCAGATCCACAGACAACTAAACTGGGTTGATGAATGAATAACTGAATGAATTAATTAATTAATGGTTGGATGGGTAGATGGATGGATTGATAAATGGATGGATGGAGATGATGGACGAGTAGGCCAGTAGACATGTAAGGAAGTAGATAGGTAGGAAGGTTAGGTATGTGTTTAGACGGGTAGGTGATTAGGTAGTTAGATGGATATGTCGATGGATGTGCAGGGATGTAGATAGGTATGTAGAAAGGTAGGTAGATAAATAACTAAGTTGATAATCTGGTAAGTCAATCTGGCTGGTAGGTAGGAAAGTAGGTAGGTGGGTAAAGGTAACAGAGGGAAACGAATACAAAATGGGTGGACGTACTCAATTCAGTAAGACCCTGGCCTTAAGTATTAATAGTAAAGCCATGCATGGTAGTTTGATCACAAGTACGTGTCATGCCCGTTAGCGTGAGCGGTCATGTTTCCCCATTTAACATGACCACTAGAGTCGTGAATCGGCTCAGTATTCTTGTCTACACCATGTATTGTGACTAAGCCATAGCCATCCAGATATTTACTTCTCTGCCTTACCCTTGTTCTTTACCCCTCATTCTTGCCAGTTGTCATCAAGTTCTATAGTTTATTTATTCTCATAACGTGCCACAAAAATGTGACCGTCTATGTGGACAGGGAAGTAAGCAGATTAGTAGGTAGGCAGACAGATAGGTAGGTGGCTATAATGAAAATATTAACTGGACCTTATAAGATAAAGATAGATAATAAACAACGTATAGCAAACATTCACACAAATTGCAGCGGTAACCACACAGTTCTCATTCACGAGTAGTTGCCATTAATGAGTTCTGTAAATGACATTTACTCGTAGCTGTCATTAATGCGTTCTGTAAATGACATATACTAGTAGTTGTCACTAATCAATTCTATAAATGGCATTCATGGACTATCATTATCAAATTCTCCCAGTCGCAGCACAGTATCCAAAATGTGCTGGGGCAGTGGCTAATATGATTACTCTGTAAATTAACATTCATGAACTGTTGTTTGCCAGGCGTGTGGTAGCGGATAGACGCGGTCACAGACAATTAACTCAGCTGGGCACATGTGACTGCTTTTATACACTAGTGGTTGTTGCATATTAGTAAATGCGGATTGAAATAAGCCGATTAACTACTACATGTTGACACGATTTAAGACTGCTGAATCAGCCATGTACATTTATGGACTGGTGTAGCAGACCGAAGATCAAATACTCGAAGAATGCTCAGAAATACTAATGCTATTCTGAAATGTTTTGTTGTCTTGGGCTATTCTACATTTAACTTCCTTAATACACCTTCCATTTGCTGTTACTAAAGAAGGCGTCACCGGTACGAAGATGGTTACCGGGCAATGCAGACACTTTGGCCAGGAACATGCATGAAACAGTAGGCTACAATTGGCAATGAATCGACAATGTTTTCTGCGATCCGAGATTTAGCGACGTTCTGCCAAACACAAGCTACCTGCCTTTTCTTCCCAGGAACCACGCCGTCCATCACTGATGTTTCCAAGTGAATGCCACGTTTAACTATTTCAGAGTCAAACAAACAAGTAAGTTTGGACCAAACAAAGTGCGCAATCAAATGAACAAGTATTATAATATAAATGCCCATTCTCTGAGCATTAAAATGTGGAAGACACCGAAACGAATAACACGATGACCCTAGTATGGAGATATATCATCCTTCTGTCCAAATGGGAGGTCATATTTGGCGATATATTATCCCTTGACACTGAATCAGTTAATATAGCCAACATATTTCAGTGTCAGTGACATGACACAGTTTATGGGCCAGATTTCTTCAATGTTCAGATCTGGGAGAATGCCAATACTTTTTTCTATTCTAAGATGACACAGTATTGGTGGCGGATAATGCAACAGACCTACAACAATTGTTGGACATTGTAGTAACAGAGAGTGCAAAGAAAGGACTCTCCTTGAATACCAAGAAAACAGTAACAATGGTGATATTAAAGAAGATGGTGGCCCCAAAATGTGACATAGAAATAGAAGGGAACATTCTTAACCGAGTGGATAATTCTAAATACCTAAGGGCATTTAAAACATCAGATGGAAGATGTACAACAGAGATTAAGATCACAATAGGGCAGGCAAAAACCGCATTTCAGAAAATGAAGAGTATCTTATGCAATAAGTTACTATCAATGTATGCAAGAAAGAGACTGCTGAAATGTTATATAGAACTAGTTTTTCTGTATGGCAACGAATCTTGGAATGTAAATGAACAAATTAGGAAGAACTTAGAAGCAACAGAGATGTGGTATTTGAGATGAATATTGTGAATTCCTTGGACTGTCAGAGGAACTAACAACGAATGCCTGAAAGAGGCTAATGAAACTAGAACATTATATACAACAATAAGAAAGAGACAAACAGTTTTTTTTTGATCATATGATGAGAAGAGAGACATTGGAGAACATCGTGACAACTGGAAAGATCGAGGGGAAGAGAGGCAGAGGCAGACCAAGAGAAAAGATGCTGGATGGATTGAGACGGTGGCATGAAGGAATGTCATTAGCAGAGCTGATCTCGAGCACCAAGACCGAAATCTGTGGAGAGCCATGAACGCCTAAGCCAGCTGGCAAGGCACTTGATGATGATTCTGAGATCTTTTCTGTAACATTTCTGTTTTTTTTTTTAAAATAAACATCCTTTCTTCTTTAGACAATGTAACATGTATGTACCCGTTGTTACTTACAAGCCTACAGAGATTATAACATTGGAACGGTACTGTGAAATAACGTGCCCAAGCTGGTTTCTCTGTGAAGAAAGATGTAAAGGCTGTTTGAATACATCGTAGGATGAACAGCAATGTCCACACACTTGGACATCAGTGAAAATCTTACCACTTAAAGGCTTAAGTTCTCATTTTCATTCTCTCTCAGTGTGTGTGTGTGTGTGTGTGTGTGTGTGTGTGTGTGTTTCTCTGACTCTCTTTCATTCTCTCTCTCTCTCTTCTCTCTCTCTCTCTCTCTCTCTCTCTCTCTCTCTCTCTCTCTTTCTCTCTCCCTCTCTGATTCCCCCCACACACACCCACACACATACTCCCCCCCCCCACACACACATGACAACTCCATACAATGAGATTTTCAACAATAGCAACAAATTTTCTTCCGAACAGATGTTACATTGACCCCCATCTCTTGCCTCTCCCTCTCTCTCTCTCTCTCTCTCTCTCTCTCTCTCTCTCTCTCTCTCTCTCTCTCTCTCTCTCTCTCTTCCTTCTTCTCTCTTTTCAGTCTCTCTTTCTCATTCTATTTCTCTGTTGTCTATCTGTCCTGTCTTTCTCTTCTCTCTCTCTCTTTTATCTCTCTCTCTCTCTCTCTCTCTCTCTTGTCTCCCTCTCCTGTCTCTCTCATGTCTTATTACTGCCTCTCATTCTTACACACACACATACACACACAAGCTCGCATACACACACCCAAATGTGAATAACTCCATACAAATGCGGTTTGTAACAACAACAACAACAACAACAACAACAACAACAACAACAACAACAACAACAACAACAACAACAACAACAACAACAACAACAACAACAACAATAAACAACAACAACAACAACAACAACAACAACAACAACAACAACAACAACAACAACAACAACAACAACAACTTCCCCTTCCGAACAGATCAAACATTGGCCTCAATCTTTCTCTCGTATTTCTGCAACTATTGCTAGTGTGGCTTCTTTGATTATTGCTCTCTCCAAGAAAAATTTTGTCCTCAAGACTACTGACGTCAACTTACACTAACATCTATGTCTCCATGACCTAACGGCTGGATAGTCTCTGGAAAAACAAGTGCTCACTCTAGGTAGGTCACAAGGCAATACACCTGGCGTTGACAATTCTGCGTATATGTGTGTATATGTACACGAGGTGTGCTCAATGAATAAAAACCTATATCATTGTTACCTGTCTCCCTGACCCAGGTGTTAGCGACTTTCTCCATAATCCCGTTTATCCACGTATCAAACGCGCCCGTTACGTACGAGATATGTGAGCCGGCCGCTCTGAAAACAATGGCAAACTACTGAGCGTAATCTTGCCAAGAAATCAACAACAGAGGTAAAATGCTGGCGATGACAGCGTTGTCCTGTAAATAGGATATGCGGGGGGGGGGGGGGGGGGAGGGGGGGAAACATTCTTGTGAAACCATATCCGGAGTTCCTTGCCTTATGTATGTTCGGAGTGCCAAACATCGGCACGCAAGTCAGAAGAGTTTACCACAACCTACACCCTGTGTGTGACATATGTGTATACATATTTGTCTATTTCCCATGTTTATTTGGATTTTGTATGCGTTCTTTTCTTACCCCGTTTTTTTTTCCAGCAATCCTTTCTCGTTTCGCACATCTCCATTTGTGTTTTCCGAAGTTTAGGATTTGTTGATGTTTTTTTCTGGAAACATATAGATAGCTGAGTTATACGATCGTGATATTTCAGCTTTCCAGCTAACTATTCTTGTTTTCTTGTCCGCGGATATAGAAAGAGTTTGGGCGAAACTTTGGCTTGTATGAGTGTGTATTTCTTGTCGTCGTCGCGCTTCCAAGTTATATAAATATATATATATCATGTGCCATGCCGGAAAGCGTGGGCGGTTTCCTTTTTCGGTGTTGGCTCGGCAGCACCCCCCCCCCCTCTCTCTCTCTCTCTCTCTCTCTCTCTCTCTCTCTCTCTCTCTCTCTCTCTCTCTCGATACCCTCTAGCCTGAACTTGGTCGGGCGAGACTAGAGGTCGGTCTACGTTATCAACTTTCCTAGGTCTCGCGAGATTTCCAGCGGTACATACATTTGATATGTTATAGTGGTGCAACTGATTCTGTGCGTGCCCTTTGTTTCCCCTTAAGTATGGGAAGAGCTTAGTATTCAAGAGCATAAAAGAACAGGCGTAATGTCATCTGTAAGTAAAGAAGTAGATAGGCTGGTATGTATGAACTTGCATGGTTTATGCAGAATCCACATATTAGCACCATATATAAATGTAAATGTCGTAAAATGTAGATGTTGATCGTTTCAGTTACACACTGGCTGCACACAAGTCTGATTCCTCTCCTAAGACGCCCTTCTTTGGTGTATACACTTTAATCCAAACAGTTAAAAAATGTTTAGTTCCATATCCTTTACAGGACGTCGCAGTCAACTCCAAATTTATTTTGGCTCATTGTGATTTCTTAGCAAGTTTCCGTTCAGTAAGTTCAATCCAAACAACCACCCTTAAATATGTTACTTCATCCGCCTCTCTCTCTCTCTCTCTCTCTCTCTCTCTCTCTCTCTCTCTCTCTCTCTGTGTGTGTGTGTGTGTGTGTGTGTGTGTGTGTGTTTCTGTGTGAAACCAGCAGTCGTTCTTAGATTTCTGGCACCTTGCCGTCTTAAACAACCATAGTTTGTTGCATTGCGCTTCAAAATAGCAAAAAACCTGGGCTGAATTGAAGAGACCATGTGTTGCTCATTCAGCATCATTCATCTCTCAGTCTGCCTTGTTCTTCTCCAAAGGAAAGGTGACACCAATACGTCTAAAACAAGACTGTCACAAATCCCATGCAACAGGTTGAGATTGGCCGTTGTCTAAGGTCCCGATAGTTTTCAGATATCACGGAGTAGTTCAGGATGGATCAGCTACAGGTATAACAACACAGATCATTACTTTAATCAATAGCTATGAATCACTTGAGAACATCGGTGTTGCACACACAACTTCGTTTAATCATAGATGAACACGGTGACAGGTATAATATTATTCCAGGAAGTTTCGTCGTACATGATCCATCGTCGTTAGAAATTACTTTTTAATATAACATTGCCTTCTCTAGGCCTTATTACCATACCATAATGCACATAGACAGTTACGCCAAGCACACCAATAGCCCGACTAGAACCCCTCAACTCTCCTGAGTATCTTCACTCTGGTCCAGTGTCCCTCACTGGCCCAATACTCAGTGCTTAACGATCCTCCCAGGCTGAAGTTTCCGCGACTTCGCCTCAAGACTGACTGTCTTAAGTCTTCCTGACTTAACTAAAACTCAACTCCCCATCAATTGCCCAGACGTCTCTCTTTATCCCCTCTTTGCAGACCTCCTACGAACACCCCGTTTAACCCCTTGCACTCTCAATCTACCTTCCACCAACATTACATTTCTCGACTTCCTTTGTCTCCTTTTCTCTCCTCTCGTTTTCCTCTGTGCCTACGTGAATAAGACTAACATTTTCACGATATACTCTCCATTGTGTTTCGAGCCCACCTTTATTTTAGAATTCCTGCCTCCACCTTTCTGGCCTAACATCAGCATATTCTCCCATGACCCAGTTACTCTCGCTTATGTTGTAAAATTCTTATTAGGACACTCATCCCAGATTTTAGTACACCCTTGCATTTTACAAAAACAAGCTGCAGAAGTTGCCGGATCAGCAAAGCAATGCTCTTATTGTCCGATTGTCAGAGCTTCAATCCTACACTGGTTACCAACCAAGGCTTGGGTCCGGACTGCTCTGCCTTGATATTTAGTATTCAGATTATATTTCCTCGCACCAATATAAGGCTAGCACGCTCCCAATTGCTCCCCTTCTACCGAAGCCGTTGGCACAGTGTGGTGCCAATATTCGGCGCTAACAGAAAGCAGGTAGTATCTTCTAATGTCATACAGTAGCTCAGTCATATTTGACTGAGACCTGACTGTTCATTCCAAGACAGTTTTCAAGATAAAAATAAAAACATTGTCCTTCGTCTGTGTTCAGCTAATGGCGATTTGTGAAGCCAAAAGAACCGCTAGCTCACACACGTACGGATAACAATGACACCACAATATTCACACTGACGTCTGAAGTTCTGTGTCAACAGTATCGTATTGACTTATATGAGCTAAAGGACACTTTGAACTTAGCTTGGATCACCTCGGGCAGTTTTTTGTGCTTTATCGATCTCCAATCAGCAACTGAAACAACAAAATCAATAAGTTAATCGATAGCCAACGCAGGAAATCGAATCAGCATGAGATCAGTTCTACAATCAAAGTCGGAAATTAGTTAATTTACATACGTGTGTTTGAAAATGCATTTCCGCACGATCAGCTGCAACAATAGATTGTTGCTCATGGGAGCCGCGATAGCATACTGTGTCCATGGGTGCCGTGATAGTATACTGTGTCCATGGGTGCCGCGATAGTATACTGTGTCCATGGGTGCCGCGATAGCATACTGTGTCCATGGGTGCCGTGATAGTATACTGTGTCCATGGGTGCCGCGATAGCATACTGTGTCCATGGGTGCCGTGATAGTATACTGTGTCCATGGGAGCCGTGATAGTATACTGTGTCCATGGGAGCCGCGATAGTATACTGTATCCATGGGAGCCGTGATAGTATACTGTGTCCATGGGTGCCGTGATAGTATACTGTGTCCATGGGAGCCGCGATAATATACTGTATCCATGAGAGCCGCGATAGTATACTGTGTCCATGGGAGCCGCGATAGTATACTGTATCCATGGGAGCCGCGATAATATACTGTATCCATGGGAGCCGTGATAGTATACTGTGTCCATGGGTGCCGTGATAGTATACTGTGTCCATGGGAGCCGCGATAGTATACTGTATCCATGGGAGCCGTGATAGTATACTGTGTCCATGGGAGCCGCGATAGTATACTGTATCCATGGGAGCCGTGATAGTATACTGTATCCATGGGAGCCGCGATAGTATACTGTATCCATGGGAGCCGCGATAGTATACTGTATCCATGGGAGCCGCGATAATATACTGTATCCATGGGAGCCGTGATAGTATACTGTGTCCATGGGTGCCGTGATAGTATACTGTGTCCATGGGAGCCGAGATAGTATACTGTATCCATGGGAGCCGTGATAGTATACTGTATCCATGGGAGCCGCGATAATATACTGTATCCATGGGAGCCGCGATAGTATACTGTATCCATGGGAGCCGCGATAGTATACTGTATCCATGGGAGCCGCGATAATATACTGTATCCATGGGAGCCGTGATAGTATACTGTATCCATGGGAGCCGCGATAATATACTGTATCCATGGGAGCCGCGATAGTATACTGTATCCATGGGAACCGCGATAGTATACTGTATCCATGGGAGCCGCGATAGTATAATGTGTCCATGGGAGCCGTGATAGTATACTGTATCCATGGGAGCCGCGATAGTATACTGTATCCATGGGAGCCGCGATAGTATACTGTGTCCATGGGAGCCGTGATAGTATACTGTATCCATGGGCGCCGCGATAGTATACTGTACCCATGGGAGCCGCGATAGTATACTGTACCCATGAGAGCCGTGATAGTATACTGTGTCCATGGGAGCCGTGATAGTATAGTGTGTCCATGTGGGACGTGATAGTATAGTGTGTCCATGGGAGCCGTGATAGTATACTGTGCCCATGAGAGCCGTGATAGTATACTGTACCCATGGGTGCCGTGATAGCATACTGTGTCCATGGGAGCCGTGATAGTATACTGTAGCCATGGGAGCCGCGATAGTATACTGTACCCATGGGAGCCGTGATAGTATACTGTACCCATGGGAGCCGCGATAGTATACTGTACCCATGGGAGCCGCGATAGTACACTGTGTCCATGGGAGCCGTGATAGTATAGTGTGTCCATGGGGGACGTGATAGTATACTGTGTCCATGGGAGCCGCGATAGTATAGTGTGTCCATGGGGGACGCGATTGAATACTGTGTCCATGGGAGCCGTGATAGTATACCGTGTCCATGGGTGCCGTGATAGTATAGTGTGTCCATGGGAGCCATGATAGTATACTGTGCCCATGGGAGCCGTGATAGTATACTGTGCCCATGAGAGCCGTGATAGTATACTGTACTCATGGGAGCCGTGATAGTATACTGTGCCCATGAGAGCCGTGATAGTATACTGTGCCCATGAGAGCCGTGATAGTATACTGTGTACATGGGAGCAACATGGCGCGATGAACAGATGGGGAAGAGTTAAGGACACTTGACGTCCTGCTAGGGACTAAAAGTGTTTGGTTACACCTGCCTTATCCAGGATGAGTTAAAGCAACACGTGTTTGGGGTGAAAATAGTGCTCACTGCCTGCAGCACAATAATATAGAGCATTATTTTATTGGAGTACAAGAAACACGAACTGCTAAGAATACCACTAAATGAATATGTGAAACACTGCGGTAAGCTTATGACAACGGAAAACACGTTGAAGATAGATAGCCCGAGAGAACTGCAAGGAGATATTAAGCAATGCGTCACAAAAATAAAACTCCTATATAGGGGACCAATATTGCAAAATAAAATACTAATAACATAAGTCGCTTATTGAAGAGATGTAAATATAGTGACAGGCGCGAAGATGGATAGCATAATATGAATATCACAACTGTCTGAAAGACAATATTATGTAATATACACATTATGAAATAGCAAAGGTATACGCCAGAAAAAAGTACACATCCATCATAGAAAATACCAAACGATAATATATATCCCAGCTATAACTCAAAATGGTTGAAAAGGATATTATTGACATAAATACAATGCCATGGAAATAGTTTTAAATAGCTAAGCCTGTGCGTATAAAAGTGATAAATATCAAAACAAAGAAAGTGTTAAAGTCGGGAAGTGAATAAGTGGGGAATAAGTGACTTAATGTAATGGTCGTCTGAGAACGAGATTTGTTGTTTGACTCAATCTATCCACGGGTTAAGTTGAGTTGAATTGAGCTAAGAACCGACATCACTTCACTCAGGACATACCCATACACGCTCCGTTCCTTCGTTCAACAGTCAGAGAAGGGTCATACTACAAATCGTTCCCACCGCTGATTGAAAGTTCTCATTGTCTTCCCTCTCAGTTTTGGGATTCTTCCAGAACCCCTGCCGACCCCCCGCAATCTCATCCTTTCCACATACAGGTTCACAATCTGTTCCCCCGCATTCTCCACCTTGTCCCACAGGCGCTCAACCACCTCTCCCTTGACCACAGGTAACCTATCACTAAAGGTGCCTTCCCTGCCAGCCGATGAGCCTTTTCATTCCCCCACACTCCCGTATGGCCAGGTCAAAGAATCCACACAATTCTTACAATTTGTTACCTCTGAAGCGAGGATAGCTACTCCACACGAAACGTTCCTTCTGCACCTTACTTAGCATACTCCTTGAGACCGTAATGAATGCAATTTGTATTCAGTGGTATCCTCTTACCAACGGAATGCCGCTGTTACTGCTTCCACCTCCATTCTCATGCTGGAGGTCGTTGTCTCATATGCCAGATTCTCCCTTTTCAAGCATCGTCCATTAGCCTTCGCGATGAAACCCCAGCCACTGCGTCTGTTTCTCACCGCTGATCCATCGATGAATATACCTATCCACGAAAGTAGCGGTAGTGATGTGGCTAGAGGCTTGCCTGTCGACCCAGTGGTCACGGGTTCGGATTCACATGAAGCCGAATTTTTACTATGGACTTGGACCCCCAAGTCGACCCAGCCTAAACTGGGCACAACTAAATGTCTAGGGAAGTGAAGGCGCCCGGCGGAACATCGACCATAACACACACACAAAATGCCCATTTGTCCATCATTAACAAAGGGTCTAGTATATTATGCCCCATACACATTAAGGCGTGGCAGATGGTATTTTACTACTTAACTCTGCAACTTATCCATGAGGCGATAGTGTCATGTTTAGGTGGTATATTGGCTTTCGTGTTTTTTAGGTTTATATACGTGTGTGTGAGCGTGTGTGGGGAGGGGGTGGGGCGTGTGTGTGGGTGTGTATGTAGGTGTTTTAATTTATGTGAATCAGAATACTGAAGATATGTCAAGAAGGCAGTCTGCCATTGTTTTTCCTTTTCGTCGAGTCTGTTTACAGAGCTGATCCAAGACTCTGGTGATTGTGGGAGATGGCGAGCCGAGCCATGACCGCTCACGCTTATCGGCATAGCACATGATGATGATGTTCTAATTGTTGTAATATTGCCCGGACAATTGCCTATTCGTCCTAGTTCTTTTCCATTTCAAACTGCCGAGGGGATATTTAACTTAAGCAAAGTGCACACGTCTCCCTCATTTTTGGGGATTCTTATAGGAAACGGCTAATCGTCCTCACTATGCGAGGATGTATTACCACCTCCCCCAAGCTCATAGTGTAGTTATGAGCATGAGAGAGAGAGAGAGAGAGAGAGAGAGAGAGAGAGAGAGAGAGAGAGAGAGAGAGAGAGAGAGAGAGAGAGAGAGAGAGAGAGAGAGGAAGTAAAACCCTCCATGCTATTGTCAAAATCTACAGGGTAATATATCTCCCGTCTGCCCAAGTTGGAAGCGACCGTCGTACTTGTAGTTCTAAGCCCAACGCAACAGCTGTTGATTGCTCTAACTGTAAACTGTTGCTGTGAGTTTGCTAATAAATTGTTGTGTTACATCGTTACACCAGCTAGGCTGATTCGGATTTCTAAATTAAAAGGCACCTGAGCTCCATGTCGACCCTGCGTAAAGTGGATTAATTTCATTCATTCATTCAGTAGCATGTCCTTTACAGAAAAGCGCTCCCATAACAACCTTCCGGATCACAAGCCTTCCTCTCGATCACAAGCAAGATGTCCCGCGTCCGATACACCCATCTGGAGATCATCCGCCACATCCTGCACCCATCTTCTCTTTGGCCTTCCTCTTTCTCTCTTCCCAGGCATATTTTTTATGTTGCAATCCCTTACAGGACATTGCAGTCAACACCAGCATTTTTAGCTGCTGTTGATGTTCTAGGCAAGATTACGCTTTCTGAGCGACCGGCTCACATCCCCTGGAAGTTACCGATTCTCGCGCAGCTGCGTTACTCACGAGAAAATACAGGATTACGGGGAAAGACGTTAACACCTACGCCAGGGACCAAAGATATTTTTAGAACACGTCTATAACATTTATATTCAAAGGCATTTATCTGCTGTTCGGCTTGTTTAGTAAGTGTCCAGGTCTCACAGGCGTATGTTGCAATGGGCAAGATGCAAGCTGTTAAAAATCTAAAGTTTGTAGTTCTATCTGTCCCACTCCATAATTTATTTAGTTGTTTTAGTCTTTGTAGAGCATTTGTAAAGTGGATACCAAGAATGTTTTGGGAAGTAGAGGCAACCAGTGCCATACTGACTACATCACCCACTGCGTGCCGGTTCATCATCAAGTGCCATGCCGGCTGGCGTAGGCGTTCATGACTTTCCACAGATCTCGGTCTTTGGTTTTCCGGATCAACTTTGCTGATGATATTCCTCCATGCCACCGTCTCAGTCCATCCAGCATCATTTCTCTTGGTCTGCCTCTCCCTCTCTTCGCCTCCATCTTTCCAGTTGTCACGATGTTTTCAAGTACCTCTCTTCTCATCACATGACCAAAGAAAGCTGTTTGTTTCTTGCTTAATGTTGTATTTAATGTTCTAGTTTCATTAGCCTCTTTCAGACAGTCGTTGTTAGTTACTTTGGCAGTCCAATGAATTCGCAACATTCGTCTTAGGAAGCAAATTTTCGTTGCTTTCAAGTTCTTCTTAATTTGTTCATTTACATTCCATGATTCACAGCCACACAGCAAAACAAGTTCTATATAGCACTTCAACATTATCTTTTTTTTTACATTCAATGATAGTCACATATTGCACAGTATACTCTTCATTTTCCAAAATGCAGCCTTTGCTTGCTCTATTCTGCCTTGCCGATTAGTCTATAGAAATATTGGTCGAACACCATATGCCTGGTGGACTTAAAACGTGTAATAGGGACCTTTAAAAAAAAAAAAAAAAAATCTTTCAAGTGTATTTTATCCAGATGAAGGAAGGGGTATCTTCCTCTACCTAAGTTAAACTTGTCCATGACTCTAGCATGAAGGTCATCGCAGATGACTCATCCACTTGAGAAAGGCAGAGCGATGCAATTATTAAGTAAAATATTGCAGTAGCATAATAAGTTCGGTGGTATTATTCTTTCATTGCAGTCCCACATTGTGTATTTTACACAAGTGACAGCTAACGACGCCTAAAGTGAAGCCTTCAATAAATTGTAAATTAAGAGAAAGTGTGGGAGTTTGGAGAGTATTTCAGTACAAATTGTAATATATTATTTTACAAGGTGTATGGGAGTTTTCGAGAGGTATGGGAGGTGGTCGTGCGCTTGTGGGACCAGCTGGAGAAGGCTGAGGAACAGACTGAGAACCCATATGTGGAAAGTATGAGATTGCGGGAGATCGGCAGGGGTTCTGGAAGAATCTCAAAACTGAGAGGGAAGACCAGAACTATTAATCAGATAGCGGTGGGAGCGATTAGTAGTATGACTCTTCGCTGGCTGTTGAACGAGGGGACGGAGCACGTATGGGAATGTCCTGAGGGCAGTGATGTCGGTTCTTAACTCAACTCAGCTCAACTCAACTCGAGATTATTTCAGTACAGATGGTGGTATATTATTTTGCCAAGTGTATGAAGTAAAAGTTGTTGCCGAGAATCTGCTTCGTGTGCAAGGACTCTATAGCAGCTTAAAACTTTAAAACAGAATAGTTCGACATTTGGCCACAGAAAGCCGACAAGTACTGTTATAGAACTCAACATCGTCCATGTTAAGTAAAACATCAGATTTCCATCAACCTGTGTGAGATGATGATGTTTGCTGATAACCCTTTACGTAAACTCAATTATCAGCATTTATGGAAGTTTCTAGAGAGGTATACCAATCAGCTTATCCCCAATGAAACAAGTCTCATGGAAAACCTCTTAACTTCTTGTTACTCAGATATTTTAAAGAAGGTTAGATTGTGCATTCATCATCATCATTTGTCATGCCGATTAGCGCGGGCGACCACCAGAGTCGTGGATCAGCTAAGTGTTATTGCCTCGACCATACCACGTGGCCCAGCCATCCAGGTATTTACTTCTCTGCCTTCCCCTCGTTCTCTTCCATTCAATGTAGCCAGTTGTCACCAAGTTCTCCAATTTATTTCTTCTCATAACGCGTATTGCTGAAAACAAACTACGGATTTAATTGATAAAACCCTTGACGGTGAATGGGGGTGAAGCTAATTTATGTGAAAAACAAACACACCTCAAAGCTCCATTAAGAGTGCAGAACGAAAAACTGTAACTGAAAAATGAATATAACTTTACCGTAAAGGCTGGCGTGTTGGTGTAGTTGATAGGTAGCTACGGTCAAATCTCAGTCAGATATGACTGAGCTACCATATGACAGTAGATGGCACTACTTGCTTTCTGTTGGCCCCGAATTTTGGGCAGCACTTACCAAACCTGACACCCCACATTGTGCCAACGGCTTCGGTGGAGGAGCGCAATTGGGAGGGTACAATCCTTACCCTAGTGCGAGGAAATGCAACCTAAAGACTAAATGTCATGGTCGGTCAGGCCAGGCCCAAAGCCTTGGTCGGTGACTGGTTTAGAATCAAAGCTCCGACAGGCAGGCAGTTAGAGCTTTGCTTTGCTGATCCGGAAGTTTCTGCAGCTTATCTAGTTCCATATGTATTGGTTTTACCTTTCCTCTGGAGTAAACTAGCCAGGCCGAGAGAGAGAGAAAGAGATAGAGAGAGAGAGAGAGAGAGAGAGAGAGAGAGAGAGAGAGAGAGAGAGAGAGGAGATAGAGAGAGAGAGGAGAGAGAGAGAGAGAGAGAGAGAGAGAGAGAGAGAGAGAGAGAGAGAGAGAGAGAGAGAGAGAGAGAGGTCATGCTGTATGAGCAACACATGTTCTCTAAATCCAACCCAGCCTTTGCGGTTTTTTTTTTTCATATCCTTTACAGGACATCGCTGTCAACACTAGCATCTTTCAGCTGTACGTTGATTTCTTGGCAAGATTACGCTCAGTAGTTTGCCATTGCTTTCTGAGCGGCCGGCTCACACACCCTGTAAGTTACCGATGCGATTCGAACCACTGCTGATTTTTACCGCCATCACGTTACCGACGAGAGTATACGAGATTACGGAGAAAAGTCATAACCTCTAAGCCACGAAGCCGGCAGCCTTTGTGCTATAGAGATGTAAAACAACATGTTACAAACTAGCGTCTGTCAAGACGGCCAGGTGCCATCAATGTCCAGAGGTCTTTCGGACAATGATTCAACTTCTGCGTGCGCTTCCCTACATCCAGGCCTACACAATGGCATGACCCCATCACATTACAGACATACAACAGTTTCCTGTGTGTGGGACATTGTTTGGCATTGTGTTTTTTGTTGGCTGTGATTTTGAGAATGACAATGACGACTGAACATGATACATTTGATCACACGATACATATCTCTGTTCCCTACAACCAGATGTAAAGTAAAATAACTAACTAACGGACCCTTTTACACAACTGAACATGATACACTTGATCACATGATCAACATCTCTGTCCCCTACAACCAGTTGTAAAGTGAAATAACTAACTAAAGGTCCCTTTTACAGACTGAACATGATACACTTGATCACATGACCAACATCTCTGTCCCCTGCAACCAGTCGTAAAGTGAAATAACTAACTAACGGACCCTTGTACTCGATTTACGGTGATTCGGTTATATGGTGCAAGACCCATGATGTTGTAGGTATTACATCAGCTGCCTTTACTTCCTAAGTGCAATTATCTGGGAGACGCCTGGGGGTCGTCGCTGGAGCTACGGAGTTGGTGTTCTGTGCAACGCTTTCGGCCGACCTCCCTGCAGACACCGACCCATATGGATATAACCCCGGTGCAATGAAATCGATCCTCTCGCGTCTAGACTCGCGTTTTTTGTTTCTAGTTATTACGATACAAGTTAGGAGAAACCTTTCACTTGTTCAAGCATCCCTCAATTTGCTCTGATATCCTAGTTTTCTAGTGCTTGCTTGCTTACGTTCGCTGGCTGTGAACTTCGGTGTGAAGTCCTGTATGTCGGATGAAGACATACCGGATTGAGGTTTGCGTGAGTATCCGTTGTCCCATGTCTGGCTTATTAGTGTGCACACTGGTGGTTCCTCGCCGTGCAGGCAGATACTCTCCAACTTCGGAAGAATCAGCGATCTTATTACATTAGCCAGGACCCCGAAAAGACCTGTTGCCTAGAACGCACGACTAGGACGTGTTAGTAGGTCTTGGCCAGTGTAGAACCTGGCCCTGGTGCCTTGGAAACACCTCTGCGTCCCAGTTTTCTAGTGACTGCAGCTTCCATCGACTATGAATTATTTTTCGTGGCGGACTTTTGTGTTAGCATTTTGGCAGCGACATTATGTATAGTATACCTGCGCGGGCTGTTGTTTGTCAATATGCCTGTTCCAGTTTTCACATAGGGGAATGAGGAGCATTTTGTGTGATATTAATGGCACAGGAATGGAGCATAATGGGACGACCCTTTGCCGTGAAATTGAAACAGCGACTAACTAAGCTCTGATATACTTTGCGCCTTAAGACCCTGTGTGTGAATTAAGACCCTCGTCCCCTGATCCTTTCCTTTGTATTCAACGAATGAATGTAATATAATGTGTCTATGGGTCGAGTGGATGAGTAAGTGTGAGGCACGTTTGTTTGCTTGAGTGGGGAAAGTGATAGCAGACTCTGTACCTGTACCAATCAGCATGATCTAAGAACACCACTCACTTTGCCTTTGAAGATCAAACGACAAGGCAACGAAAGATTGTGACACATGGGAGTGATTTAAGAGCTACACTGGTTTTAGTGGGTATGGCTAGTCAACTGAGTGAACAACTCAACCGTCATAACACTGAGATCATTGAGGGGTTGAACACAACCGTCTCCTGTGATTTAGTGGGGTTTTTTCCCGCTCGCTTTGACCTCAAGCGTGATCCATACACGCGATACTACTTCAATTCACCGGAGGGTCTTCTCCGTGACTATATATTGTGTTTTGTGTATGTATTTGTTTGCTGATGAAGGCTAGTCGCCGCAACGTCCTTTTATTGTTTCATAATTCTGTTCGGTAAAGCTGCATTTTTTGGGTTCGCATATCCTCTCCAGGACATCGCTGTCAACATCAGCATCTTTCAGCTGATTGTTGATTTCTTGGCAAGATTACGTCCAGTAGTTTGCCATTGCTTTCTGAGCCACCGGCTCACATGTTCAGTCTGTAAAAGGGACCTTTAGTTACCGACGCGGCTAGAACCGCCACCGATTCTCGCGCACGTCACTTTACTTACGAGAGTATACGGGATTACGGAGAAAATCGCTAACACCAGGGAGACCGGCAAAGCTGTATTACTTTGTGTTATTTTATATTGTTTACTACTTCAAGTGCACTGGGCTGATTTTTGCATGGGGATTCGCTTTCCCTGTTACCAGTGTCCCTCGTCATCAGGCGAACTCACTCGGGCTTCAGAGGTACTTGTAATTTACGTCCCCAAGTCAAGAACGAAGAGTCAACACTCTAGCCCAACTAACCGATGTAGGTAATCAGAATACTAGACGTTTAAGAATGAGCATTCTTATCCATTCGGCTATGTTGACCTTTCAGTGGTTGTTAAGTGACGTGGGTGTAGCGTGGAAGGGATTAGATGGAAAGAACCCGGATACGGCACATTACAAGCAAGGGAATAATTGATCTCGTGGTCAGGTAATGATTGATAATAATCGGGTTATGATTGAATGATTGATAATAGTCAGGTAAAGATTGATAATAGTCAGGTAATGATTAATAATAGTCAGGTAATGATTGATAATAATCAAGTCTCATCTCATCATCTCATCATGTTCCTCTTGTACCTTGCGGTGTCGAGGTGAAGTATAACCTTCGTAAGAGTGCCCGAGTATGAGCTTCATATATCGATATTCCCATGGACTCTGTTATTCCCTCCGTCCAACGTTTACGTGGTCGGCCTCTTCCTCTGATTCCATCTGGTCTGTACATCATTGCTTGTTGTGGTATGCTGTTGACTGGTAACCTACTTGCATGGCCAAACCATGATAAAATCTAGTGCTGCTTTAACCCCCACTTTAGTCCTGATTTCTTCATTTCTGATCTTATCTCTTCTTGATACGTTGAGTATTCTTCTCAGGAACCTCATTTCTGTTGTTGTGATTTTTCTTTTCTCTTTTTCTGTAATTGTCCAGGATTGGCATTGGTAGCATAGAGTTGGCAGGAAGATTGTGTTGTAAAGTGCTTTCTTAGTAGTTATTGATACATGTTTGTTATTTAGTATTGGTGCCATTTGTCCAATGAGTTAATTTGCCTTATTGCACCTATTTTCGATCTCGTCTTCTGATCTGCCATTTGATGATATTATACTTCCTAGATACTTGAAACTCTTTACTTGTTTCAAGGATTGTTCGTTTAGGTGAATTGTTGTTGTTTGTTCTTCTTTAGTTATAGTCATTACCTCTGTTTTGCTTGTGCTAATTTTCATGTTATGTTCCCTACACATTTCGTTTAGACTATTCATGTGGTCTTGTAATTCAGCTTCTGATTTTGCTATTAGTGCTTGGTCATCCGCAAACAGGAGTTCTCTAATGGTTAGATTTGCAGATGGTTCTTCTTCTGTGTTCTCGTCATGCGGTATTCTTGCTGTCTCTGCTTGGCTGGTTTCTTTACATATGTTGTATATATATGTTATGAACAAGAGAGGGGACAGGACACAACCTTGTCGTACTCCAGATCTTATGGTGAAGGGTTCTGAGTGTCCTCCAGTTGCTCTCACTATGCATTCACTGTTGTTGTATAAACTTCTACACAGGTTTGTTAGATGTTTACTCACTCCATATTGTTTAAGGATTTCCCACAGCTTGTTTCTATCTATCGAATGCCTTTTCTTGGTCGACAAAGGCTAAGTAGAGTGTTTCATTGAATTCGATTGATTTTTCTATAAGTTGTCTAAGAGCAAAAATGGCATCTGTGCATCCTTTGTTTTTCCTAAATCCAAGCTGTGTTTCGCTTAGCTGGGGTTCTAAAGTAGTTCGTAATCTTTTTTCTATAATTTTGCAAAATATTTTCCCAGTATGACTCAACAGTGAAATGCCTCTGTATTGTGTGCAGTCTCTTTTGCTGCCTTTGTTTTTCCAAATTGGGATAATGATGGCGTTTCCCCAGTCTCGTGGTGTCTGTTGTTCTACCCAAACATGGTTGAATAATCTATGTAGCCAAGCTGTTCCTACTCCTCTTGCTGCTTTAATTAGTTCATTTGGTATTTCATCCTGTCCCGTGATTTGTTCAATGGAGCTAATCTGATGGCTTCTATAATTTCTTCTTTTAGTATGTCTGGTTCTAGTTCTTCGGTGACATCTGTATAGGTCTCTTGAATTCTTGTGACATCTGATGGGATGTTGAGACGTTGTTCGAAATACTGCTTCCATCTTATTAGGATTTGTTTTTGTTCACGTATTGGTTCTCCATTTTCGCTGTTAATTATTTCATTTGGGTCAAAGGGTTCTCCTCTGGTTCGCATTGCACCTATCTTTTTGTAGAAGTTTCTAGTTGCCTCCTTGTAGTTTTTATTTAGGGTTTCTCCATACTCTTCCCAGTCTTTTTGTTTTTCCCTCTTTACTATTCTATTCACATGTCTTCTCGCTATTCTATATTCTATTCAAGTATTGATTGATAATCGCTAGGTAATGATTGATAATAGTCAGGTATTGATCGCTAATAGTTAGGTAATGATTGGTAATGGTCTGTTGAAGCCATTTGTTTCGGATCGAGCCATAACTGATAACTCCCCCACTTGTCAACACACAGATTATAAAGAGTTGACTTGTAGACGTACTGAAATAGAATACAAATAATATATGATACTTACTCTGAATGTGTCGATGTCAGTCAGACGGGTTAGTGAAACTCAGTTTCACAGTCCTCTGACTTGCCTAGTCGAGGTTTGGAAATCAGCTTCTGACTAATTGGAAGTAGGTCACTCTGATGATTTCGACACTATAACATGAGACGTCGGCTGTTCAGAAAGCAATGCTAAACTACTGAACGTAAAATTGACAATAAATGAGGGGTTGGTTGCAACGTTACGTAAAGCGTATACACTGAACTTTTAAATCTAGACGTAAATTGAAGCCACTTTGAGTAGTAAAGATAAGTAAAGGAAAGTTTACCGCGCTTTGTGGCGTATCAGGTTCATAGTCCTAGTCCCATAATGTTGTGGACCGATCGTAACTCCATTTGTAATGTGGGCTATATCACAACGACTGCTTTTACTTCCTACAACATGTTATGGTACAGATTTTAGGCTGTGTCAACCTGGATGAACAGGTTAAGTTAACCAATCCGCCGTGATGCTAATTCGAGCCTATGATGACCGAGCCGACATGCAAGCGTGCAGGGCACAGAGCTACGGCAGCTTTCACAAGACTCTGGGCTACAGCAATGACTATAGTTAGCACTCTAACTAGCATTTGCTGTCATAGACTTAGTCACCATAGTTCGCAGTCTATCTAGCATTTGCTATCATGGACTTAGTCGTCTTAGTTCGCAATCTAACCTACATTTGCTGTCATAGATTTAGATCATCATAGTTCGCAATCTAACTTACATTTGCTGTGATATACTTACTCATCTTAGTTCACAATCTAATTAGCATTTGCTGTGATACACTTAGTCATCCTAGTTCGCAATCTAACCTACATTTGTTGTCATGGACTTAGTGATCTTAGTTTGCAATCTAACTAGCATTGTCTGTGCTATACTTCCTCATCTTAGTTCATAATCTAACTAGCCTTTGCTTCTACAAACATACTCATCTTAGTACTAACATTTGCTGTGCTATACTTACTCATCTTAGTTCATAATCTAACTAGCATTTGCTTCTACAAACATACTCATCTTAGTACTAACATTTGCTGTGCTATACTTACTCATCTTAGTTCATAATCTAACTAGCATTTGCTTCTACAAACATACTCATCTTAGTACTAACATTTGCTGTGTTATACTTACTCATCTTAGTTCATAATCTAACTAGCATTTGCTTCTACAAACATACTCATCTTAGTACTAACATTTGCTGTGCTATACTTACTCATCTTAGTTCATAATCTAACTAGCATTTGCTTCTACAAACATACTCATCTTAGTACTAACATTTGCTGCGCTATACTTACTCATCTTAGTTCATAATCTAACTAGCCTTTGCTTCTACAAACATACTCATCTTAGCTCACAATCTGATTAACATTTGCTGTGCTGTTCTTACTCATCTTAGTTTAAATCTAACTAGCATTCGTTACGCATTTATCCATAAATTGTCGCGTTTAACCTATACATGGTGATAAAACTGGCAACCCCACACAACGCCTGTTGCTAATATCGATCAAACATCGCTTTGATGGCCCATGCAGGTTAATCCAATATCATCCTTACACCAACCCCTCCCCTACACACCACACAATAAATGTAATTACAATCACCCAACTTGTTAATATATTTATGATCTATATACATACAATACGGTGCCGCGATGGCCTATCTGTTAGCGTCTTGCCTACCAAGATAAATAGTGTGCGTTCAATCCCCAGAAAATGCAGATATGTACAATTCCCAGGTTTGAAGATTGCGCGCAACCCACCACTGGCAACACTGATCGTATTCCGGTACGAACCTTGAACCTTGTTCACGTAATTTTGAAAGCACTAGACACGAGTTTCGCTCTCGTTTGAGCTCGTCAGTAGTGCATATCCCTGACTGGACCCGGGATCCAACTCCAGATCATAGGCGTGTGAGACGGTGTGTAACTACTTGACCACGCGGCTTATGCTAGACATGACCAAATTATCAAACTAGAATACCAAAACGTCACCAAGTGTAGGCTATAGCTCAAAGTTTGCCCTAGCTCCGCGATTCACATCAGTCACTCGATGTGGCCCCGAATGATCAGGTCTTCTCGATCTGGCAAGGCACACCAGGCGCCTAATCAATCAATCAATCATGTGCCATGCCAGAAAGCGTGGGCGGTAATGACTCACCATTTCACTCGATCACCAGAGTCGTGGATCAGCTCAGTGTCCCTGTTTCGACCATGCCATGTGGCCAAGACATCTAGGTATTTTCTTCTCGGTCTTCTCCTTGGTCTGTTCCCTTCGATCTTGCCAGTTGTCACTAAGTTCTCCAAGCCTAAAGTACAGCGAATAATGATCGAATTGATTTATTTGGTTGTTTCGGGATTTGAGGTTTGATTATCGAGCAGAGCCCACCACTGGCAATGCTGATCGTATTCCAGGACAAACCATTCCGACGTGGTCAAGTCCCAAGGTTCGTACCGGCATGAGAGCAGCGTTGCCAGTGTTGGGTTGTGCTCAATCGTGAAGTCTCAAATCCCGAAACTACTAAATAAATCAATTCCCAGATTGGTAAAGCCTGATAAAAATGGGCGCCAGAAAATTTTCAGAATAGTTTCGGGGAAAAAAAGGCGACGAGGATGGAAACTGGTCACCTGACTGCATATGTCGGGGCCAAGAATATGTGACGGCCTAACACTTTACACCACAACGGCTGTATCTGCTAAGGCACTATGTGTATCTTTTTATGTAACATACTGCGTTCATTAACCTCAGTAAAATAGCAATCACTGCGCTATAGAAGCACCATATATATATATGTGTGTGTATGCATACGTTTGAGAGAGAGAGAGAGAGAGAGAGAGAGAGAGAGAGAGAGAGAGAGAGAGAGACTAACCGACTGACTGACTGGTTGACTGACTGACTGGTTGACTGACTGACTGAGCATATATAAAACCTATCTCCAAATGAGATAACGCCTTGCCGAAGGAAAAGTGTGCCTCGACTCCCGGCCAGCTAGACGCGGCTAAAACAATGGTATAAGTGGTAAGGTCTTTCATACACCAGAACACACAACTATGGAATATGAGCCTAACAAGTATCCCGCCATCCCGCCTCGTCCTCGAATTATTCGGCAGATTCCCTCTCTGATGTTGGTGTCGACGTCATCATTGAGAAATATTCTTATTGTTATTTTTGTTGGTTGTAGTAGAAGACTACCATGCGTTGTTTTTTTTACGAAATGGTATAGGTGCCGGTCGTTCAGAAAGCAATGGCAACTACTAAACGTAAACTTGGCAAGAGATCACAACAGCAAAACATGTTGGTGTTGACTTCGACGTCCTGTAAAGGATATGCGACTAATTTAACTTAACCTAGTAGTAGTAGCGGTAGTGGTGGTAGTATAGTAGTTGTGGTAGTAGTTGTAGTGGTGGTAGTGGTAGTAATGGTAGTAGTGAAGGTGGTGGTGGTAGTAGTAGTAATAGCAGCAGTATTAATGGTAGTGGTAGTAGTAGTAGTAGCAGTAGTAGTAGTAATAGTAGTAGCAGCAGCAGCAGCAGCAGCAGCACAAGTAGTGGTTGTTGCTGTTGTCGCAGTGGTCGTTGATATCGAGATGCCGAGAATAAGAGTTCTTTCCTGTCCTTTATTTTCCCCAGGTGTACAAGCAAAGCCAGGGGAGGTTGTTATAATTCAACAGAAGTTAACCGGATCTACACCGAAGCGTCAACTTAGGATTTGAACATAGGAAACTCACGCATGGAGCTGGCTTTACAAGATTCAGCACGGGAAACGTTAACAAGAATTTTGTGCTTTATCGTCATGTGTATTATCAGAAATCGGTAGAGGTTTTCTACGTGTTCGTTGTGTAAATCCAAAGCTACGTATTGCTGTCGGGCGTAAAATTTATTGAACATACGCACACACATACTCTCTCTCTCTCTCTCTCTCTCTCTCTCTCTCTCTCTCTCTCTCTCTCTCTCTCTCTCTCTCTCTCTCTCTCTCTCTCTCTCTATCTCTCTCACACACACACAAACATTCTTCTTCTTCTTGTGCTTGTCCTCTTCTTCCTTCTCCTCCGACTCCTCCTCCACCACCTAGTTCTTCTTCTTCTTTGTCCTCTTCTTCTACTTCGTTCATCTGATAGATTCGTGAAGCTAATATTGCTGAAATTATTATTCATTGCCAAGCTCTTGAACTTTCTACATACAATTGTCACTGTCTTCCTTTACTTCTCTTGTCCAGTATTTTCCCGCAGTGAATAATTACTCCATCCCATCTCGTCGTTTTGAATGTTCCAATAAATATCTTTCTGGTTTAGATAACGTATCTCAAAATCTTGCAATTACTAACGTGTCAGCATTTGTTTTCTTCCCAGTCCACGTTATTCCCAACAGGCTTCTCCGGCCACAATATTCTCAAATAAGCTTCTCCGTTCACGATATTGCCAACAAGCTTCTCACACCACATCCACAATATTCCCAACAGGTTTCTCCGTCCAAGATATTCTAAACAGGTTTCTCTGTCCACAATATTCCCAACATTTTTCTCTGTCCACAATATTCCCAACATTTTTCTCCGTCCACGATATTCCCAAAAGGTTTCTCCGTCCTCGATATTCCCAAAAGGTTTCTCCGTCCACGATATTCTCAACAGATTTCTCCGTCTACGATATCTCCAACAGGCTTCTATATCCATAATATTCCCAAAAAGATTCACCGTCTACAAAATTCGCAACTGGCTTCTCTCTCCACAATATTCCCAAAAGGATTCTCCGTCCACAATATTTCCAACAGGCTTCTCGTCCACAATATTCCCAACAGACTTCTCTCTCCACAATATTCCCAACAGGCTTCTCGTCCACAATATTCCCAACAGGCTCCTCCGACCACAATATTCCTTACAGGCTTCTCTCTCCACAACATTCCCAACAGGCTCCTCCGATCACAATATTCCTTACAGGCTTCTTCCCCCTCCCCCCCCCCCCAACATTCCCAACAGGCTCCTCCGATCACAATATTCCCAACAGGCTTCTCGTCCACAATATTCCCAACAGGCTCCTCCGACCACAATATTCCCAACAGGCTTCTCGCCCACAATATTCCCAACAGGCTTCTCCGATCACAATATTCCCAACAGGCTTCTCTCTCCATAATATTCTCAACAGGCTTCTCTCTCCACAATATTCCCAACAGGCTTCTCTCTCCACAATATTCCCAACAGGCTTCTCTCTCCACAATATTCCCAACAGGCTTCTCTCTCCACAATATTCTCAACAGGCTTCTCTCTCCACAATATTCCCAACAGGTTTCTCTCTCCACAATATTCCCCAACAGGCTTCTCTCTCCACAATATTCCCAAATTGCTTCTCTCTCCACAACATTCCCAAATAGGCTTCTCTCTCCACAACATTCCCAACAGGCTTCTCTCTCCACAACATTCCCAATAGGCTTCTCTCTCCACAATATTCCCAACAGGCTTCTCTCTCCACAATATTCTCAACAGGCTTCTCTCTCCACAATATTCCCAACAGGTTTCTCTCTCCACAATATTCCCCAACAGGCTTCTCTCTCCACAATATTCCAAACAGGTTTCTCTCTCCACAATATTCCCAACAGGCTTCTCTCTCCACAATATTCCCAACAGGCGTCTCTCTCCACAACATTCCCAATAGGCTTCTCTCTCCACAATATTCCCAACAGGCTTCTCTCTCCACAATATTCCCAACAGGCTTCTCTCTCCACAATATTCCCAATAAGCCCATCCGTCCACTAAATTCCTAATAAACCTCTCAATATTATCATATGCCACGCCAATAAACATGGGCGGCCACATCTAGCCATCTTACACGATCACCAGAGTCGTGGATCAGCTCTGTGTTCTTGTCTCGACCATGTCATGTGGTCAAGCCATCCAGATATATTCTTCTCTACCTGATCCATGTTCTTTCCCCCTCAATTTTGTCAGCTGTCACCAAGTTTTCTAGATTATGTCTTCTCATAACGTGCCCAAAACAAATGTTGAATGTCTGCGTTTAATTTTTATAATCAGTTTACGGTTTTTATTTGCTTCTTTTAGGACCTCCTCCTTGATTTTTCTGTCCCAATATTCTTTGCCTATTCCTCAGAAACCACATTTCCATTGCCAGTTTTGATGTCAGCCCATTGTCCACGCTTCACATCCATACAAAAGTACAGGTTCTATGTAGCATTTCAATACTAGACTAGTTTGTTGTTGTGTCACAGGCTAATTCATTGCAGTGTTACAGTCCAATTCGCCGAAATGTTATCGACTAATTTACCGAATTGATAGAGACTAATTTACTGAAGTGTTACAAACTAATTTACTGAAGTTTTACAGACTAGTTTACTCTTGCGTTAATCCAGTTCGCCGAAATTTTAAAGACTAATTTACTGAATTGGTGCAGACTAATTTACAGAAGTATTACAGCCTAATTTCCTGAAGTGTTACAGACTAATTTACCGAAATGTTACAGATATGTTCGCTGAAGTATTACAGACCAGTTTGCTAAAGTATTACAGACAGGTTCGCTAAGTGCTACAGATCAGTTCGCTGTAGTTTTACTGACACGCCATTGAAGTATTACAAACTAGTTCGCTTGTAGAGTCACAGACCTTTTAGCAGTAGTTCTACAAACAAGTTAGCTGAGTGTTACAAACTAGTTCGCTGTGGTGTTACAGACCTGTTCGCGGTAGTCTTACAGCCTAGTTTCTTGTATTGCTATAGACAAGTTCGCCGTGGTGACAATGAATGTTCTACAACGCTTTCATCATTCACTGTCATTACCCATGATGCAGCTGAACTGTTGCCTGCTATTGTTGCTACTGACGCTACAGTGTCAGAACGGTCAAGTTACCCGAGCCAGACCAGATATCAAATTGATGGCCTGTAACACTTCAGAAAAGGCCAGGAACCGAAATAGTAAATGCAGTTGCAATGAAACCGTTGTAGACTGTACCAAGACATTTCACAAAATGCAATCAGTTCCCGATCAAATATTATACACAATAAAAAAACTGTAAGTATATTTCAATGTTTAGTGTGTTCTTGTGCGTGTTGCATGTATAATCATCTTAGCTTGGACATACTAACATATATTTACACAAAGATTAAAGGTATACACGACCGAAAGGATAGGAACGCTCGCTCTGAAACCTCTGGTGCGCTGATGGTTCGGTTATTTGGATTATTTCCTACACTTGCAGTTGGACTTTGGCTTCTTGTTCAGAAAGCAACGGCAAAATATGTGCATAGAAGATCAACTGGGAGTTGATCGCAGCGTCATGCAAAGGACATGCAAATACAAAAGTTAAGTTTGTTGCCTGTCCTTTACAGGACGTCGCCATCAATTCCAGCAGTTTAGGCTGTTTGTAATTCTCTAGGCAAGTTTACGTTCAGTACTTTGCCGTTGAATTCTGAACGACTGACGCTCATACTATTGTTAAAATTCAACCCAAAGCGGCCTGCTTCTAAATCGCCTGCAGCTGAATTCGAGCCCGCATGGGGGGATTATGAATCGTGTTCACTACCCAGGGCTACAGATGCTGATGTAACTTCACACAGGTACAGCCACGCAACAAATATCTCAGCTGGACATGAGTTGACTGGGGGGATTTGGTCCAACAGGTAGACAACGATACAACTGGGATGATTATATTAACTGATTCATGGCCGAAGGATAATATATCGCTATATGTAACTTCCCATTTGAATAGAAGGCCGATATTTAGCAGTACTAGGGTCATCGTGTCATTTATTTTGTTTCGTCATATCTTCCGCAATTTCAATGCTCAGTGACCGGAAATACATTATAATACTCGTTCATTTGATTATGTTTCCTGGTTGGTCCAAACTACTTTTTGTTTAGCATTAAATCGGTTACGAGGTGAAAGAACAGCAGTCTGATAGATTGTACAATTAAGTCGAGAGACAGTGTTGGAGATTCATTGCAACCAACCTTCATTATGGTGTGCCCGCACCTGGTTGATTGATTGAGTCCAATAGGACGTTACGTCGACCATGACGTAAGTGCAGTCTGTCAAGGGTTCGATGACAGCTCTCGTCGTTAGCTACGGGAGGTAAAGACTGGCTACAAAATGTGATGATCCTAACATTTCACAAATCCACAACAGGTTGCTGTTACTGAGCTTGTGTTTTTGGTAGCTGCGGTAGCCTTTCACTTAGACATTCGCCTGCCAGCCAGGGCAGTTCTGTGTTCGAATCCACACCGGGGCGGATTTTGAAAATTGGCTCACAGCTTGTAGTGTATAGAAGTTTCATTTACTTACTTCGTTCAATATGGGATAAAGGGAAGAAGAAGAAGAAGAAGAAGAAGAAGAAGAAGAAGAAGAAGAAGAAGAAGAAGAAGAAGAAGAAGAAGAAGAAGAAGAAGAAGGGGAGAAGGGAGGGAGGGAGAAGGGAGGGAGGAAGAAGAGAGGGAGGGAGAAGGGAGGGCGGGAGAAGGGAGGGAGGGAGAAGGGAGGAAGGAAGAAGAGAGGGAGGGAGAAGGGGGGAGGTAGAAGGAAGGAAGGAAGGAAGGAAGGAAGGAATGAAGAAGGAAGAAGACGGGAGAAGAAGAATGAAGAAGAATGAAGGAGGAGGAAGAAGAAGAGTGAAGAAGAAGGAAGAAGAGCGAAGAAGAGGGAAGAGGAGGGAAGAAGAAGGAAGAAGAAGAAGATATTCTACATATATTGGGTGTCTGTGGTGAACATGTACATGTGTGTTCATACGTTATCATTAAACAGTTAATTACTTGGAGCAATATTACAGTTGTGATAACCATGCCTTATTTTCTTTGTCCAGGTATCTGAACGGGAACGCCATTAACAAAATAAACGAGAAGGATTTAATAGAATTTGATCGTCTTGAACAATTGTGAGCTTTATTTATGGTTTAATTTTATTACATTTTCGAATTTCAAGTTTTTGTTGTTGTTGTTGTTTAAATCTGTTAGTGTTGTTCCTCATGTTAATGCAGTCGAAACGTCGCTCGTTGTGTCCTAGTATATTTATTTTTAGTTTCATTATTTGTTTATTTTTAAAATATTTTAAAAATTTCTCCTCTGTGATTTACGTTTACTGTTGTGGAGTTCGTTGTTAGGTATGTCACTGTGTCTGTTTTTAATTTCTTTTACTTTTAGGAGTTGCACATACCTGTTTTTATTTATTCTTAGGAATTGATTTAATTAGTTGTTTCGGGATTTGAGATTTAAATATTAAGCACAATCCACTACTGGCAACGATGATCGTATTCTGGTATGAACCTAAGGCCCATTCTTAGGAAGACAACAACGAAGATTAATTCAATATGTGATATATAATTACAGAATATGTTATATATATAATTACAGAATATGAGATATATAATAATGCAGTATCTGATATATAATTACACAATATGTTATATTTAATTACACAGTATTTGATATATAATTACACAATATTTAATATATAATTACACAATATGTGATATATAATTACACAGTATGTGATATTTAATTCCACCTGACAGCTACAGAAGCAAGGCATCTGACTTATGAGAGATAAATTCCAATTTTCAAAAAAAAAAAAAAATTTCCAAATTCGGTCTCGTTCAACCTGCCTCCTCAGCTTTGGTTATTGTTGAGATCCGTGGTTGTGTGGACTGTTAGTCCTAATTCATACTAGTTTTATTTGGTCCGCTCTGTTTGTCGGATAAGGTTATTTTTGTGCTACCTGATAATTTTCTTTGTGTCTTATGTCGGTCCTGATAAAGACCAGTCCCTCGTCGGGCCTACTAGGTTCCGCTGTCTTTCGTTTGTTGGTTTCTTCCTCTATGAGCACTTCTACGTGATGGTTGTTTCTTGTGTTGTCCTCACCGGGGCTGGTCCCGGTCATGTCCAGTCCTCGTAAGGACTCGATGTTGGGAAAGGCAGAGAATTCAAGTGCAGTCTCAGGTTGTCCCCCCAGTCAGCCGCCCGTACTCCTCTACGTTTGCTTTCTAGTTTTCGTCATCGGTGTATGGGTTGGTGCAACAACAAGACGACTCGATCTCCCTGTCAGCTCAGTTCAGGAGCCCTTCCGGAAGAGCCAACCCATCATCCTGCCCCTCACCCCGCCACACTCAGCTGTCTCTCTCAGGACAACCAGGATATCCATCCCCGGCGAGATAGATGGATGTCCAAAAAAAAAAAAAAGGAATTTAGTAACACAGAACAGAGACGAAAAGGTACGAACAGACACTAAGCATATATATATATATATATATAATGAAGAGCATCTTATGCAATAAGTCGCTATCAATGAATGTAAGAAAGAGAGTGCTAAAATGCTATATAGAACCAGTTTTGCTGTATGGCAGCGATTCTTGGAATGTAAATGAACATATTAGGAAGAACTTAGAAGCAACAGAGATGTGGTTTTTAAAACGAATGTTGCGAATTCCTTGGACTGCCAGAGTAACTAACCACGATTTCCTGAAAGAGGCTAATGAAACTAGAACACTATATACAACAATAAGAAAGAGACAAACAGCTTTCTTTGGTCATGTGATGAGACGAGAGGCATTGGAGAACTTCGTGACAACTGGAAAGATCGAGGGGAAGAGAGGCAGAGGCAGACCAAGAGAAATTATGGAGGATGGATTGAGACGGTGGCGTAGAGGAATATCAACAGCGGAGCTGATCCAGCAAACCAAAGATCGAGATCTGTGAAGAGTCATGAACACCAACGCCAGCCGGCATGTCACTTGATGATGATGGTTATGGGCTCAGTACAGGACAAGCCACTGAATGATGACCGAATAAGCTTAAGTGGTTAACTGCCATGGGATTATTAATCGTTTAAAGAGTTATGTATTGCCGAAATTTTATAATTGTGTTATAATACACCATGTTTACTACCATATTAACAACTTTTAAGCCATTACTGTGACACCCCATTTTCTTTTTTGACACAAGATTTATTATTTTCTGTCTGTCATGTTTGTCCAAAACCTAGTTTTTGTTTAGCACAGAATCTGTTCGCTTCTCGGTCTTTTGGTTAAGATTTAAAATAAAGTGTAGGTATTTGCACTTGATCATGCCAGGGCCACCAGCAGAGGCGGTCAAGCGAATGAAACACAGGGACATGGAATCTCATGGGACGGCTCTGACCCCTACGGAACGGCGAGCCCTTATAAATTTTAAAAAATTAATCAAATATAAAATAATAATAATAATAATAATAATAATAATAATAATAATAATAATAATAATAATAATAATAATAATAATAATAATTCTTCAGCGTTCCGAGCCATTGAGGTTCTTTGCTGCAAATACAATCCGTCTCCATTCGTCTCTCTGGTGGACCTTCTCTTGCCAGTCGTTGATTCCAAGTGCTTGTAGGTCTGTACATGTATTATCTCTCCACCGCCTTCTTGGTCTACCTCGGGGAATAATAATAATAATAATAATAATAATAATAATAATAATAATAATAATAATAATAATAATAGATATGTAAATTGCTGAGAAGAAAAGACTATAGTGGTGTGTCTTCTTGGCGTGTTTCCTGAAAATCTAGCTACATTTTGATAACATTTGACACATTGGCTATCTTTGCATTTAAAACTAGTGGCGTCCATTGTGATTAAGGGGAAGTCATCTCTGGCACCTTGCCGTCTTGACAGACGATAGTTTGTGCTGCAAAAAGGCATAATAAATATTACCCATGGCGGTAGGCCGGCTTCCTGGCCTAGAGGTTATCGACTTTTCTAAGTAATCTCGTATACTCTCGTAAGTAACGTGACGACGGTAAGAATCAGCAGTGGTTCGAATCGCGAAGGTACCTTACGAGGTATGTGAGCCGGCCGCTCAGAAAGCAATGACAAACTACTGAGCGTAATCTTGCCAAGAAATCAACAATCAGCTGAAAGATGCTGATGTTGAGTGTTGACAGCGATGTCTTGTAAAGGATATGCAAAAAACAAACACATAAACAAACATGGCGGTAGCGAATGTGACTGATGAGGCCAATTCGCTCTGTAAATGTTCGTCGACAGTGGGTGCATGTGAACACGTGGTCACTTCCACCATCATGCACCATCTTACGTCTCAAACGCTTGGTGTGTGACTTTTCTGCAATAATTTTCTCCTTTGACTTTATTCCATTTCTGATATTTGCCCTCCATGCAACACGTTCAGCGGCGACTTGCTCCCAATGTGCATTAGCAATGCCCGTATCAATCATGTCCTGCTTAAACACATCTTTGTATCGTAGTAGAGGCCGACCCTGAGATCTCTTACCCATCTGTAATTCACCAAAACAGATGTCCTTTGATATTCTACCATCATCCATCCTCCTAAGATGTCCTATCCATCTAAGTCTACGAAGACTGAGCATGGAATAAACCGTCACACAACCCGATCTTTCCAATACTTCAGTTTTTGTGATTTAGTCTTGCCACTTAATACCAAGAATTCTTAGCAGACACCGCAAATGAAAGCTGTTTAAACGTTTCTCTTGGTGTGATTAAGTTTAACCCGCAACAGTTGCCTCTCGCAATTCCGAGACCGGTTAAGACCAGGGCTGGAGTTATTGCTTCTCCATAGCACAAAGCCTGGGATAAAATATAGAGACCATGCGTTGCCCATCCTGCCTAGTTCACTCCAGAAGAAAGGTAACACCTATACATCTGGAACAAGACAAGCTGTAGAAGCTGCCGGATCAGCAAAGCAATGATCTAACTGTCCACCTGTCGGAGCTTCGATCCTAGACCAGCTGCCAACCAAGGCATAGGGCCTGGTCTGCCCTGCCGTGACATTTTGTCATTAGGTTGCATTCCCTCTCACCAGGATAAGGCTTGTACCCTCCCAATTGTGTTCTTCCACCCGAAGCCGTTGGCACAATGTGGGGTGTCGGGTTTGGTCAGAGCCGCTCAACATTCGACGCTAACAGAAAGCAGGTAGTACCGTCTACTGTCATACGGTAGCTCAGTCATATCTGACTAAGATTAAGGAGCAGTAACGCTGCTTATAATCTGTTACGCCATATAATCATTGCATGGAAGAGGCTAATGAATCCAAATATGGCAAGTGCCCATTGTGTACACCAAATTGCAATTCAACAGCCCAAATAATATGTCTGCCCTAAACTGTTGAAATGGACTGTGTTGTTAGCAACTTACGTAATGACTGGCACCTTGCCGTCTTGGCAGACGATAGTTTGTAAAATGGAGTTACACCGCGCCATAACACAAAGCTTGAGCTGAATTTAAAGACTATGTGTTGCCGATGCAGTATGATCCCTCTCTCGACCTGTCTAGTTTACTCCAGAGGAAAGGTAACACAATTACGTCTGGAACATAACAAGCTGCTGAATTGCAGGATCAGCAAAGCAATGCTATAACTGCCCGCCTTTCGGAGCTTCGATCATAGACCAATTGCCAACCAAGGCTTAGGGCCTGGTCTATCCTGCCATGACATTTAATCTTTATGTTGCATTTCCTCGCACTAGGATAAAGCTTGTACCCTCCAAATTGCGCTCCTCCGCCCGAAGCCTCTGGCACAATGTGGGGTGTCGGGTTTGGTGAGCGCCACCCAACATTCGGCACTAACAGAAGCAGGTAGTTCCGTCTACTGTCATACGGTAGTTCAGTCATATCTGACCAAGACCTGACACTGACAACTTGCATTATAAGCAGCCAAATTGTGATAGAATTTCTTGCTGTTGAGAAGGAAACTGTTGTGAACATTCACAAGCGTCTATGTGATGTGTATGGAAGTTTTGCAGTCGACATGAGTACAGTCAGTCGCTGCGTTCAGAGAATCAAAGAATCAGGAAGTGGAGATATGGAGCTTGATCGGCTGCGCTGTGGACGTCCTGTCGCAGCCACTAGTGCAGAAATGTTGAAAGGCGCTGAGGGTATTATTCTTACTGATATGTGAATCACTATTAAACAACTATCACTAGTGCAAATGCAGTTATTAAAACTTTCGGATTTTCTAAGTTTTGCGCAAGATGAGTTCCTCAAAGTCTCACAAATGACCACCGATTGCAAAAGAAAGCCATTTCTTCTGAATTGTTGGAGTGTTTCATTGCTGATGGAGAGAACATTTTAGCTAAGATCGTGTCAGGTGACGAAACTTGGGCACATCATTTTGAAACTGAGACGAAGAGACAGCAAATTGGGTCCGCAATCACCACGAAGAAAGAGATCCAAGACAACTCCTTCTGCTGGAAATGTCACTGTCTTTTGTAACATTGAAGGGTGATTCGTGTGAGTGTGATGCCAACAAGCGAGACGATAAATTCGCAAGCTTGCATTCAGACATTGAACAAAATAATCGATCAGCGTTTTCGCAGAGTTTGGCCGCACAAAAAGCCAGCAAACCTGCTTCTTCTTCACGACAATTTCCGTCCCCACACAAGTCTGGCAACACGGGAAGCAATCACCATATTGGGATGGACTGTACTACCCCATCCACCCTATAGTCCCGATTTGGCACCCTCTGATTTTCATTTATTTGGTCCACTTAAAGATGCACCCTTTGGGACAAGGATTGAAGACGATGAAGGCACAATTCTTGCAGCGAAGAAATGACTACATGATCAAGACAAAATCTGGTACGGGCAAGGAATACATGCACTTGTTTCACCCTGGCATAAATCCACACAAGTTGATGGGGATTATATTGTATAACATCGGCATTTACACGACATATCCATGTACATTGTGTATCAATTTCTTGCTTTCTTAAAAAATAAAAAACCAGCTGCTGGGAAAAACGATTTGGTGCATTACTTTCTGAACGCCCCGCGTAGTTGCATATCCTTTACAGGATGTCACAGTCAACCCCAGCATTTTTCGCTACTTGTGATTTCTTAACAAGTTTCACGATTAGCAATTTACCATTGCTTTCTGAACGGCCGGCACACATTCTATTCTCTGAAAACCAACGCAAGGCGATCTGCTTCCGAATCACCCGCAGCTGTGTTTCGAACACGGTATGCGGTATTACGAATTGCGTTCGTAACCCCTTTCGCTACATCGCAGGCTAAATGAAGGTTTAATTTGATAATAAGCGGCATTGATCGAAATGAGTATCATGGTAGATAATTCGTTTGTAACTACTAGCAAATTGCTATTTCAAGTAAGATATAATCAATAGTTTTTTGCTTTGTTAATTACAGATACCTCCAAGACAATAGAATATCTGCCATACATCCACGTGCATTTGCAAGTCTTTTTAGGCTGGAAATTTTGTAAGTATATGGTTTGTCCAGTTACTTTTCTGCATTCATCTATAAAACCACATCTCCATGGCTTCGATGGATGATTTTTTCACCTGTTTACTAATTGGGAGTATCAGGGTTCCCTAACTGCAGGGGAGGTGAGCTTGAGACCGGAAGAACAGCATTATGTGTTTGTGTGTCGAGTAAGACCATAGTCTACTCTTGCAAAAGATAGGTGCTGAAGACGGAGGCAGCCAGCCAGGAGGCGCACCACAGAAATCAGGCTGCCACGCAATAACGCCGTGAATAATGTCGACAACTGCTACATGTTATGGTGCTCGCCTTTGTCCTTTTCTTGCTAAAGGAAACAGGAAACAGCCCAGACGACACTTTGAGTATTAACGACAAGTGGTATTGTCCCCTAATTCGGCTTAAATGACATACAGCTGACACGCTGAATAGGTATTTAATCTGGTCAATAATGCTGACCATACAACATGTGACAGGTTGTGACAAGTTCGACCATGTGTATGACGTAGGATTTACGTGCGTCATTATAGGTATCACGCGCTGACTTTGTAACAGGAAGTTGTGACAAGATCGAGTCGACCTGTACTTCGTGTTCAATCTTGAGGTAGGGGGAAGACGAGACAGCAGAGGAGACAGAAAAAGGATGCATGGAGGGAAAGATGGAAGCAGGATACACGAGTAAAGAGACATGCGGTGACAGAGGACATAGGAGGAAGAGGTGACAGCGGAGGAAGAAGAATGGCGGAAGAGTGTAAGATTAGAAGAATGAAGAGGAGGAAGAGAAGGAAATAATAATGTAGGGAGAGGAGGAGCAATTGTTACGATGACCTAAATTGTTCACCCGAGATAGTGCAATATGGAGTTAATGAGGAAAATATAGTTACCACCTGGGATTCGAACCTGTCACCTCCATACGACACCTCACTGCAGCAACCAGTGTACTTCGTGGTATGGCCATATAGACATAGGGCAACTATCATACCCAAGTCACCACTTTTACACATACTCTTGATACTCTATTCTTCGACCACCCCCAGTCACACAACCCGACCACTAATAATCACCATCTTTACTTTATCACGGTTTTTCCTTTGAAGATCTGTACCGTGGTCTGATGATGACACTAATAGTCTCTACAGACCATATAACCGCCCCCTTAACAACGAAAAGCCGTCTTACACCCACTCCACAACCACTTCCCCACCGTGTGGACGAGCACTGTAACCCTAATACAACCGCTGAAGATCTGTGACCCTTGTTTGATGATGGCACTAATAGTCTCTACAGACCTTATAACCACCTCCTTAACAACGAGAATCCGTCTTACACTCACGTCACATATTTTATTGGATTCGAACACTGCTCCCCCGCGCTCCTTCCACCACCCGCGCACACGCCCCCACGCGCACGCACACTCACTGATCACTGGATTTTAAAGTGATGTAATAGTGCCAGGAAAAGATCGATTCATGAGTTATACCCCTTTGACTCCTCATTTAGAATGGAGAGTCGATTTAAGAAGGAGTGCGATGACGTCTCATAGAGCTATATAACAAAATACTCCCCAAACTCCCCCTACCCACCCCCCATTTGGGGTGGCAAACCTCTTACTATACTACTATCAACAAGAAAAAAAGAATAGAACTAAAAACATCTTGGCCAAAGAAAATGTAAGTGTATGTTGCTTGCAAGAAACTCACCTGAACGAAAATATAGCCTTAAAAATCAGAGGCTACCAGTGTTACCGATCTGACCGAAAGGACAGGCGAAAGGGTGGGATGCTGACTCTTGTCAAAAACAACATTCCTGCTTCCCAAATTGAAGTTTACATGGGAGGGGTTGAGCATCAGGTACTTAAACTTAAGACAGACAATACAGACCTTCACCTGATCAATTACTACTGTCCAAATGACCCCCACAGGCACTGGACATACTACCATTAAAAGGAAAAATGATTGTGTGTGGCGACTTCAACAGCCACTCGCAGAGCTGGGGCTATGATCACATGGACCAGAGAGGAGAGAGACTGGAAGACTGGCAGGATGAGAATAGATTCATCCTGATTAACAAGCTGTCTGACCCAGATACCTTCTACTCGATATCATGGCACACTACAACTACATCTGACCTGGCGTTTCATTCACCAGACCTGGAGTGGAACATTACACGAATTGTTGGGAAACAACTTAGTGGCAGTGACCATCGGCCAGTCTTTCTAACTGTAGAAAATGAGCTTGTAAGTGAAAGCAGCACTCTCTCGAGGTGGAACTACAAGAAAGCAGACTGGGCAATGTACAAGCATCCCACCAGCATACTGGCTAGAAACCTGAACACTGAGAAGAACATAAATAAAGTAGTTGAAGAGTTTCGGAAATGCATACTACAGGCAGCACGAGACACAATACCAAGAGGAGCCCGTAAACATTACAAACTCTACTGGAGTAGTGAACTGGAACAGTTGCATAATGATGTGGATGTATGTAGAAAGCAAGCAGAGGCCTATCCCAGCCAAGAGCACCACAATAAATATCAGCAGGCAAAAGCCAAATTTCAAAGGGCTCAGCTGCAGGCTAGACGGAAAAGCTGGCAGGAGAAAACAGAGTCACTGAACTTTGAAAGAGACACAAGGAAGTTATGGAAGCTAATAAAACAGCTTAACGATGAGGGCACAGGGAGAAACTCAAAAATTGCACTACGTGAAAACGGAAACATCCTAACAGGAAAGCAATCAGCTGACCATTTTGCGGACTCATTCGCACAAGAAAAGAATATCGAAATTAGTCCAGAGAAACAACAAGAGATTTGAGAGAAATGGCAACATACAGGACAGAAGGAAATTGTACATGAGGTTATGGAGACACCTATCACATTTAGTGAACTGGAGCTAGCCATATCAAAACTTAACACGAGAAAGTCACCAGGAGCTGATTGTATATCGAATGAAATGATCAGGAAACTAGGAACAGAGGCAAAAGCAAAGCTACTACAGATCTTTAATAACACATGGACCTTAGGCAGTGTTCCACAAGTCTGGAGAGAAGCAATCATGATACTGTCGCTTGTCGTCCCTGGAGGAAAGTGGACTCGACAAGCACACCTTTAATATCCTTCTACTATTGGAACTATTGAATGACGTTTGTCTACATTCCTCCCTTCTGTCTTCCATACACTATATCTCTCTCTCTCTCCTTCATAACATACCCTGACAACAGTTTTCTCCAACAATTAATAACATGTTTATTGTTGAAAACTATGTCAGTTGTATGTATTGAATGTGTATATGTAGTTGGTAGTGTCTGCTAGTGTGAGTGCAAGTTATGACTCTGGAAATCGTATGTGCCGTATCCTTTCTCGCCTCGTCATAAACGGCCATACAACAAGACGTTACACATATAACTGGACAGCTCTCACCCTGGATGCTCCGTTCAGCTTGAGTCTGGAGGTAAATCCGTTATTGAAAAAAACTTTTCACCACTGTATCACCTTAAAGTAATGTGATCACGGTAAGTCTTATGCTTAGACCGGGTTTTCTTTGATTATTCGTTAATTAATAAATCCACCATGGAAAACACATAGCTAATGTCTAGCACTGTCTATTGGTCCTGCAAACGTTCTACACACGGTATTACGTTCTTTTATGAACACCTTTTGTACGCATGGCAACTCTTCATGAATGATTCATTTGTGTCTTTATATTAATTTACAGTGTCATTATTTTCAGTTCTGGGTCATCCTGCCTTTTTATAATGATCGTTATTTCCAGTATTTTCTAAACTTTCTCTGCCCCCGTGAAGTGCCTGATTAAAGTGAAAGTTCTTTCCTTTATTATCAACACTGCTTTCTCTGTACAAGAGACGTACTGTTCTATCTTCTTTGATATGTCAGGAGGTGTATTGGAACCTGGGTGATAAATAATAAATCAGGTGATTTAAGTCTGCTTCATATTACTGTTTATGTGAGTGTCTTTCTCCAGCCGTAATGAAAAGCTTCCGAAAGAATACTCTGACATAAGACAGCAGAATTCACTCAAGTCTAAACTATTCACTAATAGAAAGCAATGGTACCCTAAGCACAAACACATATTTCCCTATGCTAACTATTACTCTAAGGTTAGTTTTACCTTATATATAGAATGTATGTAAATCCCAGCATTGAAATCTATCAGCACATAAGCCCTTCTATCCCATTGCAAGGGATGATTTCTTTACTATTTCAGGATACATAAATATCTCGGCCCAGTTTTGGAACACACTCTGCTTCAAAACCCGTTTTCCACTCATTTATACTCAGTGTCCAATCCTTCGTTGTTTGTTTGATCTACAATCAAATTTGCCGTAAGTCCCCACATCAAAAGTCTGTGAAGTCACGTATTTGTATTGCTCGTTCCTTTCCGTCCCTCCGCTGTTTCCCTGGGTTCCCCTACGTTAATACTTCTAAGCGTCCGAATCCTTTGATCGCCGTCTCCGTTCGTTTTCCCACAACGCGATCTCCCCGTTTCCCGTGTCCGTCCGATAAGATCGTCAGGCAATGACCTCTGCGAACACCTGTCCCTGAATTCTATACCTTTCGGTCACTGACCGGCACGTTGTCCTCGTTCCAGACAGAAAGCTCGATTGTTAACCCTCATCATACCTTGTAATTAATCTTACTAGTTTATCAGGGAATCATTAATTCATAGTATCCCTTTTCAGATACCCATCCTAAAATCAGGGAAAGACAGTTCCATTGCCTCCAGCTACAGACCCATTAGCCTCACCAGCTGTCTCTGTAAAACAATGGAACGCGTCATCAATCACACACTACAGTGGTACATTGAAAGTGAAAACATTCTTGTGCCACAACAGGCTGCCTATAGGCAGTGCTACTCTACGGAATTTCAGACAACCTACCTCTCTCAAGAAGTTGAGGATGCACTCCAAGAGAAGAAGCTGGTACTTGTGGCGTGGATAGATCTGAAGAAAGCCTTTGACAAAGTCTGGAAAGAGTCTGATGAAGAAACTGAGAAACTGTAAAGTCAATGGAAGAATGTACAAATGGGTGAAAGCATACTTGCACAACAGAAGAGTCCGAGTACAGATAGACGGACTCAAGAGCAAGAAAGTACTACTGCGTCACGGTGTCCCCCAGGGCGGAGTCTTGTCCCCCACACTTTTTCTAATCTTCATCAATGATCTTGTTGCTAATCTACGCATGGAATTAAAGCGGCAATGTACGCCGATGACCTGGTTTTGTGGAGCGCAAATGAACATGCATCAGTGGCCACCATATTGTTACAGAGAGCTGTAGATACATTTGTTGCATGGGCGGATAGATGGTGTGTCAGCATAACCACTGACAAGTGCAGCACCACTCTATTTACCCTTTCTCAGAAACAAAAGGCAGGGATCATTCAGATAAATGGAACACCCCTAAGAGAAGATAAAGAACCAACATACCTTGGTATAACATTCGACGACATTCGACGACAGGCTGACACGGAGAAAACACATTAAAAAAGCAGTAGCAAAAGTCAGAAGGAAAATAGCCATCCTGAGAAAGCTAAGTGGAACCACTTGGGGAGCCAGTATGAAAATACTTATAGTCTGTCCCGAAAAGAATGCCGTTATTCACGATCAATTATTTTGAAAACTGTCTGTTGCATCGTTATGAAATTTGTCCTGCCGTCTTATATTTACACATACCCTAGGAATATGTCTTTGATAGGTCCAAAAGCAACTTAAATCACCGAAAGCGGCGACATTTCTTTGATGTTTTGCTGAAAAACAAGTGATTTCTCGCTAACAAACTTGTTTTTACAGTAAGGAACGTCCCGCCAATTCACATGACGACACAAGGCGTATTCGGATTCGTTTGGGAGTGGGTGCAATAAAAGAAGTAGCTTAAAAGTCGACAGGGTCGGATGCATTGCACCGGGTTTTTATCCCATATGGCTCAGTTTCTTTCCGCAGCGCGGAAAGCGTGGTATAAAGCACGAACTCCGTAGCTCCAGCGACGACCCTCGGGAAATGCACTTGTGAAATGAAGGACGCGGCCCGGAATCGAACATACAACCTTCGGAGCCCGAGTCAGACGGCTTGACCACTTCACCACGGAGAATCCCGAGAGGGGTGCAATGTGTAATATTAGTAAAGACAGAGAATTTACAGAGGCATGGGGTAAATAATTTGTAAATTGACAGGAAAGTAGAAGGAATATATTTCTTACCTTATTTTTTCATTTCCTTCTTGTTTCTTCAGCTGCTGGTTAATAATGTGTACACAAGTATTCATGTTAGCTTTTTATATTGAGTTCGTGAAAGCTTACAAATAGCTGTTCGTTAATGTGCGTATGGAGTGACCAGAAATGATACCGCAATTTAGTCATCATGTTTCCATTTTTAAGGATCTGTTCAGCTGTCTCTGTAGTTTGTTCACACGTACACTTGGGTGACAGACCCGCTTTGAGTCTTCGTGAAAGATTGTCTACTCTGCTGTTTACCGTTCAGAGACGGAACATGATTACCTGTTTTGCACTATGAAAATAGTTGTCAATGTCTCTGTAGTGGGCTTTCTTCTTAACGACCAAGATGTTGGTCCTCTTTTCATTGAAGTTTATAGATTGACTAGCTGACCCGGCCCGGCTTCGCCTAGGCCCTGGAGGGAATCTATCTATCTATCAGTCTGCTTGTTTGTCTGTCTGTCTGGCTGACCCGGCCCGGCTTCACCCAGTCCCTGGTGGGGAGCATCTCATTTAATTCATATACGTAGTCATATAAGCTCTCCCGTTCCCGACTGTCTGTCTATCTGTCTGTCTGTCTGTCCCGGCCCGGCTTCACCCAGTCCCTGGTGGGGAGCATCTCATTTAATTCATATACGTAGTCATATAAGCTCTCCCGTTCCCGACTGTCTGTTTATCTGTCTGTCTGTCTGACCCGGCCCGGCTTCACCCAGTCCCTGGTGGGGAGCATGTCATTTAATTCATTCATATAAGTAGTCAAATAAGCTTCCGTTCCCGACTATCTGTCTATCTATCTGACCCGGCGTGGTTTCGCCCAGCTCCTGGCGCACAGTAACTTAAAAGAATGTCCTTCCACACACCATTCATTATTTTTAATGAAAACTGTTTTTAATCACTGACATGACAGTTGATAAGTTTTGTAAGCAGAAAAAGATGGGTTAAAATGTTATGCATAATGCATTATTTTTATGCAAACTTTAAAAATACCTTAAAGATTATATCATTATTTAATATAACTCATATGCCTAAAAATAACTATAGACAAAGAGTTTAACAATAGTGCAGGTAAGTCCAACAATATGACTATAAAGTATATAGAAATGTTATTAAAAGTTATGCCCCTTGAAATAACTTTTCTAGAGTGAAGTCCCCCTGCTATATAGACATTATATAATGAAAATGGAAAAGTAAATGTTATTAAATAAGTAGAAGATTTTACATTAAGAAATTATTATAGTCGGTTGCACAGGAATGAAAGGAAGACGTGTAGAAAATTTCATCTCAATCGGATGTACCGTTATCGAACGCATCCAAGACCCACAAACCCACAAACAAACATACACTCTGTTTTATAGATATAGATTCGTATGCACGTGTGTTGTCCCTTAATTTGACAACGTGTTTGCTCTCACGTTTCTTGTTATGCCACAATATGTCAGTTTCCACCGCAATATTACTCTTCTGTTGGTATTCAATGTGTTTAGTGTGTGTGTGTGTGTGTGTGTGTGTGTGTGTGTGTGTGTGTGTGTGTGCGCGCGCGCGCGTGTGTGTGTGTGTGTTTTCAATACAGTTGTTTGTCACCGCTGAATTAAAAATTCATCACTGTGGAATACAAACTGTTGCCATTGACATTATGTTGATGCTGTAATGTTTAGGGCCTGCAATTCGTCTGAATAGTTGGAGAAAAATATACCAGTAAGTGTGTACGTTGATTAAGGTCTGCGATCTGCTTAGACCTTAATCTGTGTCGGACGATTCCAGTAGGTTGATGATTGCTCTCGGTTGCATAAAATTCAATCCATCCTTTCTCCAATAGTCCTCTTCCTCTTTCAACACATGGTCCTCACATTTTTTCCAGTAACTTTTATCAATATTTAATAGTGCAGACTGGGTTAGTATCTTGACGTCAGACAATTTGAATGTAGTATTGTCAGCTGCCACCCGTCCTTTAATTTTAGCCCACACAAGTTCTATAGGGTTTAAATGAGAATGATATGGCGGAAGTCTCAAGCACCTATGGCCATGCTCTTCTATCAACTTGTCGATTTGATATTTCTTGCTTTTTTAAGGGGCAACAACTGTAAAAAAAAATGTTTTTGGAAATTGTATATTTTCCCGTCGGAGCCATATCTTTATTGCTTCCTTTGTGCTCGATGCCGCAGGCATTTTGTCTTCTTGGACAACAACATTGTGATATGATGCATTGTCCATGATTGGACAAGATGGTCTATCAAGGGATGAAAGTACTGTATTATCGAGCCAATCTCTAAATACATTACCTTCATCTCATTATGATAATCCCTATTGTCTGTATGCTTTGATACGAACACGAGCCCAGCATTCTGTAGTAAGCCATTATGAGTACTACCAGCATAGGCTATGACCAAACGCTGTCCTTTACTATTGGGCACATAACGCTTTATCTTTCCATCCATTGATTGCCATTCCTTTTCACTTGTGTGATGCGCATTGATCCACGCCTCATCCAAATACACTATGTCATAATTCTCTTTAGGCATTTCCCTTATTTCACGTAGGTATCTGCTTCTCATGGCTCCTAAATGCGGTTGCTCGCAAGGGATATTTCTACCTCCCTTGTACTTTCTAAAAGTGAAGCCTAATGTCCTTATAATTTTCCACAAAGTTGTTTTGGATAGCCTTATGTTAATGTTCTTTCTCAACAAAACCCTCAGTTTTCTTACAGTCACTGTTTTTTTTTTTTTTTTTTTTTTGGGCATCCATCAATTTTATAAAAACTCGCCTGATGACATCCTTGTCAAAGCTGTCTACAATTGCCTTTCTACCTACCGTTTGCTTATCGCGTGTTGGTTTCATTCCAGATTCTTGCATCCATTGACGAAATGACCGTTTACTAAAACCCAATGCATGCACTGTTCATTTTTCGGGATTTGTAACAGCATGAAACGGTTTCCTGCGATCAGCTTCTTGACAAAAATATGTGTACAACTTCATAGCGATGCTTTGAAGTCAGTGGCGTGCAGAGGGGGCTGCGACGGCCCTGGGCATCGAGCCGGCAAAGGGGCATCCAATTAGGGAGACGGGGCAGCACAGTGCAGTGGGAGGGGAGGAAGAATGAATTAGGGGAAGAACAATTAACCGGCATCCAATCAAGGGGTTGGCCCAGGGAATCAAAGAACCTCTGCACGCCACTGTTTTAAGTGTACACAATTTCACTTTCAATCCCATTGAACAATATTCACACATTCAAATATTAGCTATTAATATTATATTAATGGTAAGATTTATTTATCTAATCACGTTTTATGAAAGAACCCACATAGGAGTCACCTCTGAACAATCCCATTTAACTGCGCGCAGTCTGTGCCAAGACGAAAACCACGAAACAATTTTTAAAAAAGTGCGGATGTGTCTTGGTGAAGCTGTAATACTTTTAAAATGATGGAATTAATCTCTGAGCCGAAAATTATATACCGCATATAAACAAACATTAAAATCTGCTGTACTATCTCCAGAACAAAATTTTTTTGGTTGGGTGGACATAATGATAAGGTTATATGCTAAATCTCATCATTTTCCCTTAGTTGGTTACTGAGATATTGAATTTTATATTGGGGCAAACAAAAATAAACACACTATAGCAAAGTTTATCAACAGAACATACGACCAAACTTGGAATACGGGTCAACTGCGTGGTGTTCAGCATCAAAAACCACATTACAGGAGCTGGACAAGGTGCAAAATCAAGCTCTTAGAGTCATCACAGGAGGGATGAGATCAACCCCTATAGTAGCAGTGGAGAAAATGGGGAGGACACAAGCTCTAAGAGAACGCAGAGATACAAAAACACTAATGCAAGCAGAAAAGTTCCTCAGCATGCCAGGCCACCCTATGAAGAACCGATTTGAAAACTTAGCTATGGAGCGGTTGAAAAGAAGTAGTTTCATCCACCAGGCCAAACAACTCTGCAGAGAAACCACCGATCTTCCCACAGTTGGTATCCCCCTGACAACTATTCCAGAGCGAACCCGAGGAAAGATGAACATAGACTATCGCTACAAATCTAGACAAAAGTGAGATTAATATTTGACAAGGAAGAACAGAACAGTGTACAGCGCAGAACAGCCACTCTCAGTTTCCTTGATGACGAATACCCACAGGATCGTTGGATCCGAGTCTACACAGATGGGTCAGCACAACATGCTGTTCGAATTGGAGGAGCGGGAGTGTACATAGAATACCCAAATGATACTAGAGACACGGCCAGAGTTCCAACAGGAAAGTACTGCCATAACTATGATGCTGAAATTGAGGCAATCAAGATAGCCACAGAGAAATTACAAAATACCAGCCATGGTACACAGCCTGGGTGATACTGACAGATGCAACATCCGTAATAGAGGCGCTCCTGTCTGAGAAATTGCCAGTTCTAAGGACACTACTTTCTGAATTAGCAGTCAGCGTAAGGGCACCATACAGTGGATACCATCCCACTGTGGAGTCCCCGGAAACGACAGAGCTGATCGATTGGCTAAGGAAGGAGCAAAAGAAGAACAACCTGATGTGCCCATTACATACCACAAAAAGAAAAGAATGATCAAATCAGTCAGAAAGCCACCAAACCTTACTCAAGAAGACTACCACGTTATGGACAGACCAGAACAGGTCATTCTTCTGCGCCTCAGAACAGGACACAATAGATTACCCAACCACATGTATACAAAATTCAAGATTGGTGACTCAGCCATGTGCACATGTGGTTTGGCGTCACAAACAGCAGAGCACATACTCCAAGACTGCCCAAACTACAACATATCCAGGCGAACCTTCTGGCCTAGAGAGACAGCAGTGGAAGATAAACTCCATGGACCGCTGAGTGAACTAAAAAAGACTGTTAGATTCATACAAGAGACAACATTGTAGTTATATACATATTTCAGGCGAATGAAAGAAGAAGAAGAAAGTATGGGGTGTGCGTGGTTAAGTTTCTTTAAATCGTGTGTGGCCTTAGGAGGCCAGTAAAAAAATGTTTCCCCAAAGAGGGGAATTTACTTTAAATTTAGGTGACCACCATGTTGTGACATTTACACTCTTAGAACTTAAACATAAATGTTGAATACGTAGAGTTGATTATAAAATGTAATTAAGTAAAGGTTAAGCAAATAAATTTTCTAGAATTAAACCAATATTGTTATTCTAGAGTTATACCATCTGAAAAAACTCATATTATTAATATAATTTCTGAAAGAAACGTAAGAGATTTTAAGTTTTTATGAAACTATACTAGTATAAAATTTTCTATTTTTTAAAAGCTACTAATTTCCCTTGCAATAATATTAGATATTTATGTCCCCTACTTATAGCTTATCTTGGTTTTTTTTTTTTTTTTTTGATATCTAGTAATTGCACAGAATGCGTGAACATAAGTATTAATAAATGTAGTGATCAATTAAGGCATTAATATAATGTTGTTATATTTTAAATAGTATCTATGCAAACGTAATTGCAGCAGCATTTGGCAGAGAGAGAGAGAGAGAGAGAGAAAAAAACATACATCCCCCACTTACACACATCCCCCACCCAAACAAAGAGAGAGAGAGAGAGAGAGAGAGAGAGAGAGAGAGAGAGAGAGAGAGAGAGAGAGAGAGAGAGAGAGAGAGAGAGAGAGAGGTGGGGGAAGGGAAAACTAATTTTTCAAAATGAATGAAAATAGGGAAAAAATATTGTCAAATGAATGTTGTAAACATAAACAATACATGTTATCATGTTATGAGACAACCCCCCCCCCCCCCCCAACCCATCCACCCATCCCCCATCCATCCACTCATCCCCCACCCACACACCCCACACACACCTCCATCTACACCATCTCCCCGCCCACACACACATCTCCCACCCACCACACATCCCCCATACACATCCACCACCCACCCACACACAAAGCCAGGTACACATGCATGCACTCACCGACCTATCACCCACCCACACATCCCCACCTTCAAACATCTCCCACCCACACACAGACATCCTCCACCCATCCCTTAACCTACCAACACTCACCCACCCAGATATCCTCCACCACCCACCCACACACCCCAAGCACCCAGCCAAACACACATCCCTCACTTACACACATCCCCCACCCAAACAAAGAGAGAGAGAGAGACAGAGAGAGAGAGAGAGAGAGAGAGAGAGAGAGAGAGAGAGAGAGAGAGAGAGAGAGAGGTGGGGGAAGGGAAAACTAATTTTTCAAAATGAATGAAATTTACAAACATAAATGACATTTCCTCTAAACATAATATTTGTCTAGTCATTATATACCCCATAAAATTGCCAGTGCGAAAATACGTGCACGCAGGCCTTGACTTGCCTGACCAGATTTTGTCCTGCTCACTTCGCCTGTCATCTCTCTCAGTTATCAGTTATCAGTTGGGGTATCTTCATTCCACTCCGGACATGTCCATAGGTGCTCAGATCCTCCCCCCAGCATATGCATCAGCGTCCGGTGGCTAATAGTGCCAGTTCTGTGTTGGTTGACGAGGCGCCTTGTTTTCCCGATGTACCTCTCGCGCCTGGCTGTGCCGATTCTTACTCCCAAGTCGTTCATCCTCATTCCTATCACCTAATCCAGGGATGGGCATGTGGCCCGTCAACTGATATTATGCGACACTCTAGGGCAGAGGTTCCCATACCACGGCCCGCGGGCCACTTGTGGCCCGCCAGCTGTCAGAAAGTGGCACGCGAGACCTCGTTATTTAATATAATATATTATAATAATTTCAAAAATGCACGCGGAGCGCCTCGTCAGAATGCGATAATTTACTCTGCTCGTAGTTGTTATTCTCAGATATTATCGAATGCGCCTGTTCGAATTAATTTCGCAACGAAACGTTATGAAGTTCGCATATCCCATCCTTGTCAACCAATCAGAGTGCGCAAGTCGCCATGCTGTCGTCTGTTACAACTGTCGGTAGTATTGTGTATTTTTTTTTCACATATAAATATACCGTTAAAGCCTATAAACATGAGTGTGGAAAATCTAAAATAAAACAATGGTAAAAAGCTAAAGTGTGAAGACGTTGCTTGTCGTGAATTCAACGAAGATTTGACAGAGAAATTTACTTTTATGCCCAGCCGTAGTGGTAAACCAGTTTGCATAATCTGCGGATTTAGTGTTTCTGTTACCAAAAAAAATTTAATCTAGAACGACACTTCACGACCACACATTAAGACATAAATGCTCAATATCCGATCTATTCAAGTTAAGAAAAGATTTCATAGCTAAAACAGAAAGTTCTCTGACCAGGCAGCAGTCATTTTTCACCAAGGCTAATGAACAGAGGAAGAGTGCTATTGTTGTGTCGTACGAAGTCTTCTGCTGTCTTCTGTAAAAAGAAGCTGTTCACCGATGCAGAAGAAATAATGAAGCCTTCCCTTAAAATTGCTGTTAGAATGCTTAGCGATAAAAATCGTGAAACAAAATTTTAAAAATTAGACAACGATGTTCATCGTCAAGTAGCAGCACATATCAAAAATGGTAATTTTTCCCCCATTGGCAATGGATGAATCCACTGACATTTCTGACACAGCTCAGATTGTAGTTTTTGTTCGAGCAATAAATGATAATTTTGAAGTCATTGAATAACTTCTAGGACATGAATCGATGCATGCAACTACCAAAGGGACTAATCTGTTTGTACCTCTGAAGTTGCGTGTAGAGAAAAACAAAATAGAATGGACCAAATTGTACAGTGTATTCACCGACTGTGCACCAGCTTTGACGGGTAAAAAGTCTGGATGTCTAGCATTATTGGAACAGTTTCTTTGCCGCACTATATTAAAATATCATTGTATCATTCACCAAGAAGCTCTGTGTGGAAAGTCATTAAATCTGAAACATGTCATGGATGTTGTTTTGAGATGTGTGAACAAAATTCGAAGTAAGACGCTGAACAGGCGTGAGTTTGGACAGTTTCTATCAGACCTGAACGAGGAATACGGTGAGCTACTGTTACACTGTGATGTCAGATGGCTATCTAAACAGAAAGTTCTGTCACGTTTCTGGGCACTGAAAAATAGTTTCTATATGTTTCTGCCTGACATAAATGACTTGCCTACAGAACGGTAATGTCTACTGAACGATGACTGGCTTAATGACCTGGCATATGTGGTGGAAATCACGTCTCATTTAAACTCTTTAAATGCGATGATCCAGGGAAAAGAAAAAATTCACAAATTTGTGCGATGACATTTCTTCATTTAAAATGAGACTACGACTGTTTATCGGACAGCTGACTGAGGGGACTGTAGAGGCGTATCCAGTTCTTAAGACGCTTGTGGTGGAAAAGAAATGTGACTTGTTACAGTAAAAAAATAAAAGTTGAAAGTCTTCTAGATATCTTTCAGTCGAGATTTCAAGAGTTCACAATAGAGGAGGATAATGTTGCCCTCTTCATAAATCCGTTCGTATTTCCTGATGCCAACTCTGTCAATTAAGCAAAACCTTCAACACGAAGTAATTGATTTGAAATGCAATTCTGCACTGAGATGTAAATTTCTGGAGCTGCCTGCTTCACCTTCAGCTGATCATATGATTTAATTCTGGCTACTATTGCCTGTCGAACAATTTGAACACTTGCGTTCATTCGCCCAGAGATACATTTGTCGTTTTGATTCGACTTACAGATGCGAGCAGTCATTTTCCGCAATGATCGTTTTAAAAAACAAGCAACGTTCCACACTCACCGACAGTAACCTAGCTGCGCTTATGACTTTGGGAACGACAGATTTATGCCCAGACATTGATAACCTGGCATCTGAACTTAAGTAAATAGTTAGAAGAACAGTTACAATTGTAAATTAATTACATTAATAGCGATTTTTGAAACTGATTTAAAATTTATTGTTGTCACAAAGTGAATGATGACAGAGTGACAGATGGAGTGGCTATGGTTGTGTCTAGGGTATGTCAGTGTGAATGTTGTGTTGAACAACTGATCAACCACGATGTATCAATACCAAACACCACCATGCTCACACAATACTTTAATTTGAACCACTGGATACAACATTATTCCTCAGGAACGTTCATCATTATATATATATCTATACATTGCATAGGCACAGGTACAGTACACGTAGTCCCAACCACTATTACTGCTGACAACTGGCTCAGTCTTTAACACTTAGCCTCCGAATTACTTTCACTGAAAAACACCGGGTGGAGTTCTCTAGCTAACTCCGTTACTATTCAACCTTTTTCCGACCGCGGACCTCCACTGTCGGGTCCCAAAACTCAACTGTCCCCGTCAATATTTTCCACTCTCTTTTAACCCTTCTTTTCAGCCCTCCCCGGGGAATGCCCCTTTAACACCGTGAACTTGTTTATGTTGTAGCATTGCTACCAAGGGCAATCACCTTAATGTTAGTGAACCCAGGCATGTTTCAATTGTTAAATAAACTTTTGATTTTAAACTGACCGCAGTTTAGTACTGACACTGACAGCCTTTAAAGTTTTAGAATTTTGTTGACGAAAGTTAGAAAGGTAAGAATGATATTACACGACTTTTTAAATTTTATAACGTTGTGGCCCGCTTAACTACCGAAAATAGTAGATATGGCCCTCTGTCATGAAATCACTGTTGATTAACCAGATGATGATAATACAGACAGTCTGATTCACAGCATGTTTTCAAGGCCACAATTGTTTTTAACAAGTACAGACAAAACAAGTCGGATCCAAGTAGAATTGGCCAATTCGGGAGATGAAACAATCCCGTCGGTCATTGAGAATTCTCCGACATCAAACGAATTGGCGGCTTGTTATTGAAACCCGTTGTTGGGAGAATGCAGGAACTCGCTACCTTGTTTTGGAAGTTGCAACAAGGGGAATCACTTTTGCATTGATTAAACCAAGGGGACATAAGATTTCTGGAAATAGTTAGTGCCCTTGGGGGACACCTGCGTGACATCAAAGACTTCACTGGAACACTCCCAGCTCTTGACAGATACAAGACTTGTGTATATTAGTGTGGCCAAGGAAATTGACTAGGATTGACGTGTTTGTTACCGCAGTTATGAAGTTCGGAGAGCTCTACAGTGTTAGATTAATTAAAAATTAAATAACATGTGTCTTTATGGCAAAGTGTAGAGGCCATCCAGGAGTGATGCGGTATTGCATAAGGTAGTATTGATAGTATATTTAAGCCTAATTAATATAAGCAGTTGCCTTGGTAAAACTAGCTAGAGTAGTGAAGTGATGATTAGCTCTGCTAGTGTGAATAATGTAGCAGGGTGATATTTGGAGAGATTAGGAATTGGTTGGGAGGTGGGGAAAGTGTCCAATAGTGGGATCTTTCAGTGGGTTGCCCACTGGGGTTCTGCACTCCGTTATTGATCTTTCCTTGTCTTAACCTGTTTCATATTTAAGGGATGAGTCACTCTGATCCTTGACAGAGTTTAGTTCACTGATAACTCTCTGAGCAAGGCAGTAGGCCTACATTCAGCTATAGTGTGTGTTTTTTGTTTGTTGCCTCAATATTAAATTGAATATCTCAGTAACCACCTGATGAAAAATAATGAGATTTAGTATATAACCTTATCATTATGTCCACCCAACAAAAAATTTTTTGTTCTGGAGATTGTACAGCAGATTTCCATTTTCGCTTATATGAGGTATATATTCTACCGCCCCGCCAAGAATGCCTTAATTTTTAGAGTACTACAGCTCAGCAAGACCCATTCGCGCTATTTTTAAAATTGTCTGGCGGTCTTTCGTTTTTGGACAGAGTGTGTGTTATAGTTCAGAGGCGTCGTCAACTAGAAACGTGATTATATAAATAAATCTTACCATTAATATAATCTTAATAGCTAATATTTGAATGTGTTAATACTGTTCAATGGGATTAAAAGTGAAATTGTGTACACTTCAAAACATCGCTATGAAGTTGTACACATATTTTTGTCAAGAAGCTGATCGCAGGAAACTGTTTCATACTGTTACAAATCCCGAAAAAAGAACAGTGCATGCATTAGGTTTGAGTAAACGATCGTTTCGTCGATGGGTGCAAGAATCTGGAATGAAACCAACACACGATAAGCAAACGGTAGGTAGAAAGGCAATTGTAGACAGCTTTGACAAGGATGTCATCAGACGAGTTATTATAAAAATGATGGATGCCAAAGAAACAGTGAGTGTAAGAAAACTGAGGGTTTTGTTGAGAAAGGACAATAACATAGAGCTATCCAAAACAACTTTGTGGAAAATTATAAGGACATTAGGCTTCACTTTTAGAAAGTACAAGGGAGGTAGAAATATTCTTTGCGAGCAACCGAATTTAGGAGCCATGAGAAGCAGATACCTACGTGAAATAAGGGAAATGCGCAAAGAAAATTATGACATAGTGTATTTGGATGAAACGTGGATCAATGCGCACCACACAAGTGAAAAGGAATGGCAGTCAATGGATGGAAAGATAAAACGTTATGTGCCCAGTAGTAAAGGACAGCGTTTGGTCATAGCCCATGCTGGTAGTACTCATAATGGCTTACTACAGAATGCTGGGCTCGTGTTCGTATCAAAGCATACAGACAATAGGGATTATCATAATGAGATGAATGGTAATGTATTTAGAGATTGGCTCGAGAATACAGTACTTCCATCCCTTGATAGACCGTCTTGTCTAATCATGGACAATGCATCATATCACAATGTCGTTGCCCAAGAAGACAAAATACCTACGGCATCGAGCACAAAGGAAGCAATAAAGATATGGCTCCGAAGGGAAAATATACCATTTCCAGAAACATATTTCAAGCTACAGTTGTTGTCCCTTGTAAAACAGACGCAAAAAAGCAAGAAATTTCAAATTGACAAATTGATAGAAGAACATGGCCATAGGTGCTTGAGACTTCCGCCGTATCATTCTCATTTAAACCCTATAGAACTTGTGTGGGCTAAAATTAAAGGACAAGTGGCAGCTGCTAATACTACATTCAAATTGTCTGATGTCAAGATACTAACCCAGTCCGCGCTATTAAATATTGATAAAAGTTACTGGAAAAAATGTGAGGACCATGTGTTGAAAGAGGAAGAGGATTATTGGAGAAAGGATGGATTGAATTTTATGCAACCGAGAGTAATCATCAACCTACTGGAATCGTCCGACACAGATTAAGGTCTGAGCAGAGTATGCCCTGGCCATCCTCACTGTCAGCCCTACACAGATTGGAAGACTTGAAAAGGTACAAAACGAAGCCATGCGCATCATTTTGGGCTGTACGAAAGACACCAGGTATCAGTGAGATACCTCCTTGACTTCCTGACAATGGAACACAGGATCAAGATCTGGAGAGCTCGTGCATTCTTAAACATAAGTGCAGATGAGCAGCACCTCTGCATGACGCTATATTCAGAGAAAAGGGTGACAGGCTAAAGAGAGGCAAATCCAGGATGGGTCGGGCGGAAGATTACGTCAGACAGGTCTGCAGTCTTACCAGTATCAACCCCGGCAAGGAATGGGTGCCGGTGCCTCCAGCTTTTAAGTGCACTTTCTCCTGCATTATCACACTCGACAGACGGTGCAGAGAGCAGAACCCTGTCGCTGTCAATGCAGAAGTAAACGCGCTCATCTATGAACACTCATATAGCCCCAAAGTGCTCATCCATACAGATGGATCTGTTGTAAAGCAGCACAGAAGTGCGTGGGCATTTACAGCCCATTCAGCGGACCGAACCGTTCAAGAATCCAGTGGTGCCCACTCTATGACCTCGAGCAGCATGACGATGGAGGTGATGGCAGTTACACAGGCTTTTATATGGCTGGAATCACAGCATTATACCAACGTGTGTGTACTAAGTGACTCAATGCGCATGATTCAGAAGATCGAAGCTCGATTTGTACGTAGACGGTGGACTGAGTCGCTGCGGAAGTCTGTTGTTCGTAAAGTCACCTTCCTCTTCGTCCCGGGACATGCGAGAGTCGAGGGAAATGAACGAGCTGATAAACTGGCTGGCTCTGCACCCCCTGTAGATGGCCAGCCCATGGATCGTGCCGATGTTATTAACGTCCTTAAAGATATGGCGAGAACAGAAGACTTTGACGTCAGTGAATCCACATCGCTGTCCAGGATGAAAGACTTGGGAGTAAGAATCGGCACGGCCAGATGCGAGAGGTAAATCGGGAAAACAAAGCGCCTCGTCAACTAACATAGAACTGGCACTATTAGCCACCGGAAGCTGATGCATATGCTGGGGGGGGGGGGAGGATCTGAGGACCTATGGACATGTCCGGAGTGCAATGAAGATACCCCAACTGATAATTGATAACTGAAGAAACAAGAAGGAAATAAAAATAAGGTAAGAAATATATTTCTTCTACTTTCCTGTTAATTTACAAATTATTTACCCCTTGCCTCTGTAAATTCTCTGTCTTTACTAATATTACACATTGCAACCCTCTCGGGATTCTCCGTAGTGAAGTGGTCAAGCCGTCTGTCTCGGGCTCAGAAGGTTGTATGTTCGATTTCGGGCCGCGTCCTTCATTTCACGAGTGCATTTTTTCGGAGACTCCCGAGGGTCGTCGCTGGAGCTACGGAGTTCGTGCTTTGTGCAACGCTTTCCGCGCTGCGGACAGAAACTGAGCCATATGGGATAAAAACCCGGTACAATGCAGCCGAGTCTGTCGATTGTAAGCTACTTCTTTGATTGCACCCACTCCCATAAGAATCCGGATACGCCTTTGTTTGTCATCTGCATTTGCAGGTCCTCATTACCGTAAACATAACTTTTTTAGCAAGAAATCACTAGTTGTTAAGCAAAACATCAAAGGAATGATGCCGCTTCTAATGATTTAAGTTGTTTTTGGACCTATCAAAGACATATTCCTTGGGTGGGGGTAAATATAAGACGGCTGGACAAATTTCATAACGATGCAACAGACAGTTTTCAAAATAATTGATCGTGAATGACGGCACCAATTTCCGGACAGACTATAGTAGGGATTAGTATCAGGCGGCCTTCACCAGATGTAGTCTCTTTCTCTGACAGGTTCCCCTACGTCTATGAGGAAGCTCTACACATGGTTTGATGGAGGTCAACTCTCCTTAAGAAGAACATCCAACTAACATTCACTTTATTTTATATGATGAATAACTACCAAGAAGAAAGTACAATCAGCACTGTTTATGCTAGGCCTAGAATCCAGAGGGTTCATACGAACCGGGCTCAAGTGAGAGAAACATTATAAACGATTCTTTTACAATAGGGATGCACCCAGGTCGGGTGATACTCGTTTCTTCACCACATACCACTGAACATTAGAGTCTAGAGAAAGTCATTTGAACATGAAGTTCTCGTGGAATAATTTAGTCTAGAGAAGCACATTGAACATGAAGTTCTCGTGGAATAATTTAGTCTAGAGAAGCACATTGAACATGAAGTTCTCGTGGAATAATTTAGTACAGTGAAGAAGTACTTTAGAACAGTTTGTGTGTGACAATCTATGAACATGGATTAGAACAAATGTGAGACCTGTGACATTGAAACCTAGTTTTCACAGTACAGCGATCCGTACCTATTTGAGTTATAGGGACCTTAGTCATTACAGTGAGTGACAGATCCAGGATTGGGGTTATACAATAACAATTCTTCGTGGATCATGCATCTAGTCGACCCAGTGGATCTCGGAGAAAGTCAACGTCTGGAAGAAGAGACGCATCACCGGGTGAGGTGTACACGTACTAAGCTATCATGCTGTGGCGTACCCTTGCTATGATGATCATCTGACCTGGCTCCTGATCTGCTGCTCTGAATCTACAGACACACTAGAATTCGACATACATTCTACACATTACACACACACACACACACACACACAAACACTTCTCACACACATACTCTTTGCTTAATAAATTATATTGTATTTATTTGTTAAAGCTAGAGTTGTGGAGTATGTTGTGTTGGGGAGGAGTGAGAGGGGGCATGATCCAGGGGTGAGTGAGAGTAAGAAAGAGGTGTCTGCAGACCGACGGAGTTTTGTGGACGGAGTCTGGTGGTTTCTCTAGGACAATAATATTGGGTTAATAAAAATGTGGGTGTTGATTCCCCTCACTCCAGGGACGACACTAAAGTAAGAAAGGATAACTTACGACACTCTCTGCTTGAAAAGCTTCGGAACTACTGCTCTAGGACATTTAGAAATACAATTTTTTACTTCGTTTTTAAGCTATTTTGTTGAATTTTACAGAATTTCATGTACCGTTATGATTGTTTTAACATTTTTGATAACAGTTCTTCCTAATTTCCTATTTTTGTAAACAGTCCTTGATCTTCGTAATGTAATGCTTTAAATGCATATTAATCGATTTTAATATAGACAACTATTTATCGCCATGTAACAATTTAATAATGATGATTTTATGAAAAACAGATATTTCCCCGGTGAATACAATGATTAATCTTGCAAGAAAATATTAAATTTAAAAGTTTTTTGCGATTATAAATTATTTCCACATTTACAATGTTCAAATTAATTTATTTGTTGTAGTAGTATTGATTCCGGACTCCATGGCCAAGCGGTTAACGACTTTCTCCGTAATCCTGTATATTCACGTTGGTTTTGCAGCTGCGAAAGATTCGGTAGCGAATTACGCCACGTTGGTTGCTTACAGGGGTATAAGAGCCGGTCGCTCAGAAAGCAATGGCAAACTACAGAGCATAATGTTGCCAAGACATCAACAGCCGCTGAAAAATGCTGGTGTTGACTGCAATGTCTTGTAAAGGATATGCGAAAAAAAGTAGTCTTGATATATTTCTGAAATTTATTCTGAGTTTACTACTTGTTTTCTGAATATTTTATTTTCACACAGAGCAGAAAGTAGGTTTTGTTTCATTTCCTTTTTAAAGTTTTTTTTTCTTTTTGATTTTTCTAACTTAGAATTTTATTAACACAATGAGTATCACTAAAAACGTAAGATTGAAGATGAATGCCGTATGTTTAATGATGAATGGACAACTAAGTACTGTTTGATGAAGGTTGGTTAGCAAATAAATTTGTTTGTTGTGTCGTGAGTCAGTGGCTGTCTTCGAGGAGGACAATTTAAAAAGACATTATCAAACAAAACATTCCGATTTCGGATACAATTTAACAACCGAAGAGAGGGAAAGGAAATGCCTGGAGTTGGTGAACAATTTGGAGAAATAGCAAACTGTTTTCACTAAACAAGTCTTCAGTTCAAGATGCTGCAACAGAAACTAGTCTTGTCCTGTCACACAGAGTTGTAAAACAGAACAAGCCATTTTCTGATGGCGAGTTCATCAAGGAATGTTTGCTAGAAGCAGCAAACATTATGTGTCCAAAACAAAGAAACACATTTGACAACATTACCTTATCAAGGAGAACTGTGATCAGTCGTGTTGACAAGATAAGTGACAATTTGATGCATAAACTTCAAGATGCAAGTAAACAATGTTTGTGGTACTCTCTTGCATTGGATGAGAGTACCGATGCACAGGATACTGCCCAATTATTGATATTTATACGTGGAATAAACACTACTTTCAAACTCACTGAAGAGTTACTGAGTGTTGAATCACTCAAAGACACAACCACAGGCCATGATATATTCAATGCTGTTACTAACTGTATTGAAAGAACTGCGTTGGTTTGGAACAAGCTGGCAAGTGTTACAACTCAAGGAGCTCTTGCTTTGAATGGACAAAAATGTAGGTCTGGTAAAGTTGATAAGTGATAAGATTAGAGCAGAATATCTTGACCACACATTATTACTACTTCACTGTCTGATCCATCAAGAAAGTCTGTGTAAAACTGTTTTGAATATCAAGCATGTTATTAACCCAGTTGTCAGTGTCATTACCTCATCAGATCAAAAGGACAGTTCAAGGCATTACTTGACGATTTGGAAACTGAACATTCCGATGTCCTGTACCACACCAGTGTTCGATGGCTGAGTCTCGGCAAGGTATTGAGGCGTGTGTGGGACCTCAGAAAGAAATAGAGATGTTCCTAGACATGAAGAGCATTGCATGTGACTTTAATACTAACATTGTCAATAAAGAGTGGCAGTTAGACTTTATGTTTGCCATTGAAATTATGGAAAAGTTAAATGAACTGAATATCAAACTTCAGGACAATGATGTGTTTGCACATGAATTTTATGTACAGGTAAAAACATTCCAGTCAAAACTCTCATTGTTTTCCAGACAAGCAAGTGAAAAAATGTTTTGTCACTTCCCTCTGCTGAAACAAGAAACCATTGCTGGTGAAATAATTGAAAAGTACAAAGCCCAATTAGATGCATTGACTGAAGAATTTAGAACGAGATTCCAAGATTTTAAGAAGTTAGAGCCATAGTTCAATATTCTCAGTTCCCCTTTTAGTGCAGTAGCTGATACAGTCACAGAGGACATACAGTTGGAGCTGCTTGGCTTACAAGCAGATCATGACCTGAAAGAGAAATTCAAGACAGATGGTTTGTTGGATTTCTATGGATCTTTATCAGAAGAATCATTTCCCAACTTGAAAAACTTTGCAGCTAAACTTTTATCATTGTTTGGATCAACATACATTTGCGAATAAGCATTCTCTTACTTGAAGATCAACAAATCTAAGAATTGGTCTTTATTGTCGGATTGCAACTTGCATGCTGTTATGCAAATTTCAATAAGTAAACTTGCTCCAGATTTCAAGAATATTGTCAAATATTGCAAGCAGTTACATACATCTCATTAGAAATCAACAACTGTAGTGACAATGTAGTCGCTGTGTGTCTAAATTAAAGCCATTGATATATAATAAAGAATATTTGTTATAATAACAAGTTGTAAAATCGTGTTAACAAATTAGTAAAAGTTGTTGTCCATATTGTCAAATGTAATGTATAAGTGTATAAGTAAAATAAAATTGCAATAATTAGTTATTTATACTGCTTAATAACCTATAAATAATTAATAATTACTTATTGTGATAGGTTGCTGCAAGCAAAAGGATATATATATATATATATATATATATATATATATATATATATATATATATATATATATATATATATATATATATATGCGGCCCGCCAATAGCTTTACATTTGTCAATGCGGCCCTCCGCACGAAAAGTTTGCCCACCCCTGCTCCAGACCATGTTACATTCTATTAAGCCACTTCCAGCAAAATGCAAGCCCATTTCTGTGCCCAAACGACCTGGGCGCCAAGGCACCGGACTTCAAAATTAAAAGCCAGTCTTCCAGTGAATTCACCAATCAACCAATCGGCTAACCTTCTCATTATAAAAGAGTATTTATAGTCCATTTACTTTTGTCTGCCCCAATATAAAATTCCATATCTCAGTAACCAGCTGAGAGAAAATGACGAGATTTAGCATATAACCTTATCATGATGTCCACCCAACAAAAAAAGTTTTGTTCTGGCTTCACGTTTAGAAAGTACAAGGGAGATAGAAATATCATTTGCGAGCAACCGCATTTATGAGCCACGAGAATCAAATACCTACGTGAAATAAGGGAAATGGGCAAATAAAATTATGACATAGTGTATTTGGATGAAACCTGGATCAATGCGCACCACACAAATGAAAAGGAATGGCAATCAGTGGACGGAAAGATAACGCAATATGTGCCCAGTAGTAAAGGACAGCGTTTCGTCATAGCCCATGCTGGTAGTACTCAAAATGGTTTACTATAGAATGCTGGACTCGTGTTCGTATCAAAGCATACAGACAATAGGGATTATCATAATGAGATGAATGGCAATGTATTTAGCGATTGGCTCGAGAATACAGTGCTTCTATCCCTAGATAGACCGTCTTGTCTAATTATGGACAATGCATCATATCACAATGTAGTTGCCCAAGAAGACAAAATACCTACGGCATTGATGCATGACAAGGCAGACGTGGTTGCGGCCTCGTGGGAGCATGTGTACACCTCGGAGGAGAAAATGGATCACCATAGTCTGGCAAGAATGAGGCAGTGAGGAGAGACGAGGGAATCTGGCCGAGGCTCGACGCTTAGAGGAAAGGCGAGACGGACATATAATCAGGTTGCTACTGGAATTATTGGTGTTGGAACTCTTCGCTGGCTGCTGAGGATGGGGACGGAGCGCTGATGGGAATGGCCCGAATGCTGTGATGTTCGTTTCTAAATCAATCAATCAATCAATCAATCAATCTATTCAAATTGTCTGACGTCAAGATACTAACTCAGACCGCGCTATTAAAAATTGATAAAAGTTGCTGGAAAAAATGTGAGGACCATGTGTTGAAAGAGGAAGATGACTATTGGAGAAAGGATGGATTGAATTGTATGCAATCGATAGCAGTCATCAACCTACTAGAATCGTCCGACACCGATTAAGATCTGGGCAGATCGCAGACATTAATCCACATGTAAACCTACTGGGATCTTTTGCTCGACATATTCAGAAGAATTGCAGGCCCTAAACATTACAGTATCCTAAACATTACAATATTATGTAATGGAGCTCTGTGGCGAAGTGGTCAAGCCGTTTGACTCGTGCTCCGAAGGTCGTGGGTTCGATTCCGGGCCGCGTCCTTGGGTTTACGAATTATATGTTTTGGAGACTCCTGTGGGTCGTCGCTAAAAGCTATGGAGTTCGTGCTTTGTGCGACGCTTTCCGTGCTGCGGAAAGAGACCGAGCCATATGGGATAAAACCCGGTGCAATGAAGTCGACCCTGTCGACTTTTAAGCGACTGTTTTAAACATTACAGTATCGGCATAAACAATACAACTTGTTAATGGCAACATTGTATTCCACAGTGATGAATTTTCAATTCCGTAAGCCCTATACTGTGACAAACAACTGTATTTGAAAAAACAAAAAGCTCTAAACGCACTGAATACCAACCGAAGAGTAATATTGCAGTGGGAACTGACATATTGTGGCATAACAAGAAACGTGAGAAGAAAAACGTTGTCAAATGAGGGGACAACATACGAATCATTCTATAAACTTCAATGAAAAGAGGACCAACATCTTGACCGTTAAGAAGGAAGCCCACTACAGAGACATTCACAGCTATATTAGGCATGCAAAATATGTAATCATGTTCCGTCTCAGCAGAGCAGACAATGCACCCACTCCCATACGAATCTGGATGCGCCTTGTGTTTGTCATCCGAACTGGCGGGGGTATTGGCATTACTGTAAAACAAGTTTGTTAGCGAGAAATCACTAGTTTTTCACCAGTACATCAAAGAAATGTCGCCGCTTTCCATGATTTAAGTTGCTTTTGTACCTATCAAAGACATATCCGTTGGGTGGGGGTAAATATAAGACGGTAGGAAAAATTTCATAACGATGCAACAGACAGTTTTCAAAATAATTGATCATGAATGAAGGCTTTCTTTTCGGGACAGACTATAGGCAATCGATGACATGACATGCCGTCCAGTGAACCTGTATCTACACAATTAACATTCACAATTATTTTAAAAGATTATGTGAATATTTAAGAAGAAATATATATCACCTACAATATATATTGAATAAACTAGAGTGCAAACAAGAAAATTATAACCGATGTAAAGTTAATTTCATGTCCTGTACATGACGTCGCAATCAACCCCAGCATTTTTGGCTGTTTGTGATTCACTAGGCAATTTTTACGTTAGGTAGTTTACCATGGCTTTCTGAACCACCGACGTGCATACCATCGAAATCAACGCAATGCGGTCTGCTTCTAAATGGTCTGCAGCTGATTTCAAACCCTGGCCTCGGTGTGTCGTGGAATTGTAAAAGGAGTCCACTGGCGCGAGGTCACAGCACCTGTAAGACCAACCGATTTAGTTTCAAGGAAATATGTCATAACAAATGTACCATGGCAAGTGACAGGACTACAGCCCACACGTGAGGAGAAAATAACAAATGCAAATAAGTAGTGTTCTTAATGTATCTTCAAACGAGAAACAAATAAATTTAACGATACATTATATTTAGTTCTATGTTTCCAGGAACAAAGTAATTGCATTCCATTGGTAGACGAAGCACGTGTACTGGTGGCACAATATATATGTCACACGACTTTATTGTTAAAACAGGCTGGTTACATAACACATTACCTCGTTGTGGTCAACAATGTGTGATGTCGTTTCTGTGAATGTCAGCTATTGCGAGAAATGTTCTCTTCCTTTCTAAGTTGCCTAAGGAAATCTGGATTCCCCGGTGATTATTTCCGCCTTGAAAGAAATATAATCATGAGTTTTCATTATGTTCATTTGCCGCGCAGTTTCTTTGTTAAAAAACCATCATCATCATCATCATCAGCAAGTGCCATGTCAGTTGGCGTAGGCGTTTGTGCCTCTCAATATATTTTGTTATTGTCATTTGGTATCTGCTGCGCCCGCCCGTTCCCTAGCAATGCAGCAAAACGGACAAATTTTCAGGTGCTCATTCTCCCTGTGAAACCCGCCACAACACCGCGTGTTGCAGACCTTCTTATGTTTTGTCACCCCCTTGAAATTTTGTGTTTTAAATAAGTCGCTGGGTTTCTAAGAACCGTAGCCCACCGGACAAACCCGCAAGTGTTCAGTCTCACCCACACAAAGCAGACAAGGCAGATAGCGAAGCTTTTGTGCATTCAGGAAAATTGTTGAACTGATGCTAATATAAAGGTGGTCAATAGTGGCCACTTCAACTGATACCCTCCGGACAAACCCACAAGTGATCAGTCTCACCCACACAAAGCAGACAAGGCAGATAGCGAACTCTTGTACATTCAGGAATATTGTTGAACTGATGCTAATATAAAGGTGGTCAATAGTGGCCACTTCAACTGATACCCTCCGGACAAACCCGCAAGTGCTCAGTCTCACATAGAAAGCAGACAAGGCAGATAGTGAACTCTTGTGCATTTAGGAATATTGTTGAACTGATGCTAATATAAAGGTGGTAAATAGTGTCGACACCTCAACTGACTCCTGCTGAGAGAGAAGGTGAACCCATGAAGAAGGACTCCCAGCCCATGGAGGACTCCCAGTTCATGAAGGAAGAGTCCATACTCCAACACGCCCTCAATCCTGACAAACATCCAGCTACCGTCGACCCCTGGCCCGGTATACTGGATGCCTCTGGTGTTCAAGATAGATCTAGACAGATAGAATCAGGAGGAGATCCATGCTGACAGCACAGACTACTGGCCCATGAAGCAGGGATTCTTCTCGGTCAGCGTTGGGGCCACTTGAGATGGACACAGCTCACCCACTGAATCCATGGCATGCCCACCAGGCTGATGAAGTGATGACGCGGACCTGAGAGAGAGAGAGCTGTCCCAGTGGGAGATCATGTCCAGTAGCCCGCTCTTCACGCGGACCTGAGAGAGAGCTGTCCCAGTGGGAGATCATGTCCAGTAGCCCGCTCTTCCTGAGAGAGATTTATTCTGGCAATAAGCGCTGTCCTCGTGCTCTCTGTAATGATGATGTCTGGTGATGACTCTCCGTCTATTGTCAGTTCTGTCTGTAATGTCATGTACCCATTAGGGTTAGGGTTTAGGGTTAGGGTTTAGGGTTTAGGGGTTAATGGTTAAGGGTTAATGCTTAGGGGTTAAGGGTTAGTGTTTGGGCTAACTGTACCCCTAACCCTAACCCTAACCCTAAACCCAGGACATACCCAGGGCAATGGTATTTGTCTGTATTTAACTCCTGGAGCATGGAGGTCAACGTTGGCGTTGTTTGTGGTCGACATTACTTATTTCTTGCGTCAAAACTTCCAACAGATCAGATGTTACACGACTTCATATTTCTTGTGCAGCACAATGCTGCCGTTTCAAGTATGTGCGGAACGGTGCGTGAAAATGGCTATCGATGTACAGTTAATCGTTCCGATATGATAATATTGATGTACACTTTGTGGCTGGTGGCGTAGGCAGTTGTTAATTTCCTAGCAAGCTCGAGACGTAAGCACCCATATGTGATTGATTGATTGATTGTTTAGGAACCGACATCACAGCATTCGGGACATTCCCATAAGCGCTCCGTCCCCATCCTCAGCAGCCAGCGAAGAGTTCCAACACTAATAATTCCAGTAGCAATCTGATTATATGTCCGTCTCGCATTTCCTCTGAGCGTCGAACGTCGGCCAGATCCCCTCGTCACACCTCGTTGTCTCATTCTTACCAGACTATGGTGATCCATTTGCTCCTCCGAGGTGTACACGTGCTCCCACAAGGCCGCTACCACGTCTGCCTTGTCATGCATCAATACTCCACCAAGTTTTGCCTAGCCAGCCAATCTGTCCGCCTGTTCATTCCCCAGCACACCGGCATGCCCAGGAGAAAAGATCCAGGTGATGCTTGCTACCCGTGACCTCCGAAGCGAAGCAAGCCACTCTGCACGAAGCTTGCCTGTTCTCACCCTTCTCAGCATGCTTTCTGAGTCAGTTACAATCACAATGTGTGTATGTATCGTGTTTTCTAACCAGCGGAAAGCTGCACTGACCGCCTCCACCTCCATTCTTAAGCTAGATGTAGTGTCATCATACGCCAGGCTCTCCTGCACCAAACGCCGACCATTAGTTTTTGCCAAGAACCCCCAGGCACTTCTCCTACCTCTCAACACCGACCCATCCGTGTAGATAATCACATCACCCGGGAGAGAATTTTCCTGAATTAGTTGCTGAATTTCCACTTCCGTGGCCCCTGCTGGCCACTCCCTGCACTCCCGGCTCAATGTGATTATAACTCTCCACAAGTCTGACTGCACGGCTGGCACCCTGACCCACTCCTCTCCTCGCCTGATGTTCTCCAATGGGCACACCTGTCTGATCGTATCCTCCGCCTGAGCCATTCATGATTTCCCTCTTAACAGTCTCTGACCCTTAACTACGTCCAGCGCCTCATGCAACGGGTGATCTGTGTCTGCAGCTACTCTGAGGTATGCCTTCGCTTGCATCACCTTGTGCCTACCAGCAACAGTAGGCAGACCAAGGATGTAACGCATACACACTACTGGAGTGTCTCTGTTGCATCCCAGGTTGACCCGCATAGCTTCATTCTGTATGCGCTCTAATTTCACCAGCTGACTCTTTGAGACAGTGAGCAGTCCTAGTCCATAATCAATCACTGAGAGGATCAAGTGCTGGTATAGTGTGAAGAGCATTCTCTGCTCTGTGTCCATTGCAGCCATAATTTTAAGTGCATTGAGTCCCTTTTGAGATCTTGTCACAACCGTCTCCACATGGTCATTGAAGGACAGACTCCTGTCAAATGTGATTCAGAGATACTTCAGTTTGTTCTCTCTGTTGATGCTTCTACCATCTATCGTGAGGCTTGGGGCATCATCTCTCACAGTCCTGTTGTCCAGAGAGCACCACAACACAGCCGCCTTTTCCGGGTTGATGACAGCACTCATTTCAGTGCACCGGTCAATCCCTTTGTCTACTGTCACCTGTAGCTCCTGGGCTGTTTGATCCCTATTTCTCCCCTGCCTGTATGCAAGAATATCATCTGCAAATGTTAGAATCCTTCCAACCCCTGGTGCTTCTAGGTATGCAATATTGCTCGTATACACATTAAAGAGCACCGGTGAGATTGCAGATCCCTGTGGCAGTCCCGGGGTTAAAATATGTGGCTCTGAGGTCCATGCGCCCAGACGGAGAGCAACCTGACGAGAATGCAGGACGGCTGCTATCCAGTTCACCAACCAGGGATTGACACCCTTCTCCATAAGTGCGGTCATCAAAATATCATAGCGAACTCTATTGTACGCATCCTCGAGATCAAGCGCTGCCGCCATCGTTTCCTGTCTACTCTGGAACCCCTCATAAACGTCAAAGGCAAAGGTGGCTGCATTTGACCAAGTATCTTTTCCTGGCCTGTAGCTCCCCAGGCCTCTTGGAAGAAGCTTCCCCCTTTCCAAAAAATCCTGCAGCTTAACAGCGACTATCTTCTCTAAAACCTTCCCAAATGTATTTTGAAGGGTGATGATCCTAAAGCCGCCAAGCTTTGAATGATATTTGTATGGTTTTGGGAGAGGGATGAGATAGCTATGCAGCCAATCCTGCGGTACTAACGCTGTCCTAATGCTCTGATTAAAGCAGCCAGCCATCTCCTTCAGGTCTCAAAGCCTTCATGTGGCCATACCTGACACTATCAGGCCCTGGTGCCGTGTCTTTTGCCTTTTGCAAAATATGTTTAACATCTTCAAACAGTATGATGTCTTCGTAAGGCATATTCTCTATTGTGCCAGATAATTCCATTCTAACTGCATCCCTGGTATCCGAATCACTATGATTGGTCTACTCTAAAAATCTCTGGAGAAACGCCTCCCCTTTCTCCTTGTCTGTTGTCACGCGTACCCCATCCTCTTTATAAATTGTTCCCACTGTCATAGGCCGATCTTTTCTTTGCATTTGTCTGTACAGTTTCCAGAATTTATGCAGTATTTTATCACCTCCAATCTCTTTCATAAAACATTCCCATTTTTCTTTCTTGGCCTCTGCAGCACATCGCTTGAAAGCCTCCACCTTGTCTTTCTTGTCATTTTCCGCTATGTCCACTTCCTCTCGTGAGCTTAGGGGTGTCTGTCGCAATTTCCTTAGCTGCTTCACTGCAGCTCTCTTTGCTTTCCACCATGGGGGTTGCAAAAAAGGAGTTTTAACAGTCCTGTTGCATGCCCCATGTCTGAGGCGTCCAAGAAGGCTGTCTCTCCACTCATACCGGAAGGTCTTGCGCGCTCTCCCAGCCTTAACTTTCCTGGACTTAGAGATCAGGACTGAGCATGGCATGTGATCACTCCCATGGTCATTAAAAACAGTCCACTTTACATCAAGGACTGATGACTGGGAGACAAGTGCCAAATCAATAGCAGTATCTGCATCGCCAGGCCTCATTGCCATTCTAGTCGGCCTACCATCATTTATGCAGACCACATCGGAGTCCACCATGGCATCCGCAAGTGCAATTCCTTGTCGATTTTCTCCACTACTGTCCCAATCTCTGTTTCTCGCATTGAAGTCTCCACATATGAGCAGCTTATCACCTGGTAAGTCCTCTAATTCCTTAAGCCAGTCCCAATGTTCCTTTCTGACAAAACAGTCCTCTGTGGCATATACATTTATGATGTTCCAACTTAAGCCACCAATCTTCATTTGTATACCCTGGACCTCTCTTGCACTGTGATTCCACTGGCTCAAGTCAAGTGCCACATGCTTTACTCCTTTCTTTACCAGCAGACCTTGCCCATGTCTCTTCTGCCCAGTGGGGTTTATATAACTGATAAGATTAAAGCAGAATATCCAGACCACACATTATTACCACTTCACTGTGTGATTCATCAAGAAAGTCTGTGTAAACTGTTTTGAATATCAAGCATGTTATTGACCCAGTTGACGGTGTCATCAACCTCATCAGATCAAGAGGACTTAATCACAGACAGTTCAAGTCATTACTTGACGATTTGAAAACTGAACATTCCGATGTCCTGAACCACACCAATGTTCGACAGCTGAGTCTCGGTAAGGTGTTGAGGCGAGTGTGGGAACTCAGATAAGAAATAATGATGTTCCTAGAGATGAACGGCATTGCATGTGACTTTAATACTAACATTGTCAATAAAGAGTGGCAGTTAGACTTTATGTTTGCCATTGAAATTATGGAAAAGTTAAATGAACTGAATTGACAAACTTCAGGGCAATGGTGTGTTTGCACATGAATTGTATGTATATGTAAAATCGTTTCAGGCAAAACTCTCACTGTTCTCCAGACAAGCAAGTGAAAACAGATTTTGTCACTTCCCTTTTCTGTAACAAGAAACCATTTCTGGTGAAATGACTGAAAAATACAAAGCCCAATTAGATGCATTGATTGAAGAATTTGGATGGAGATTCCAAGATTTAAATAAAGAGCCATAGTTCAATATTCTCAGTTCACCTTTTAGTGCAGAAGCTGATACAGCCACAGAGGACATACAGTTGGAGCTGCTTGACTTACAAGCAGATCATGACCTGAAAGAGAAATTCAAGACAGATGGTTTGCTGGATTTCTATGGATCTTTATCAGAAGAATCATTTCCCAACTTGAAAAACTTTGCAGCTAAACTTGTATCATTGTTTGGATCAACACACATTTGCAAACAAGAATGTTCTTGCTTGAAGATCAACAAATTTAATAATATGTCTTTATTATCGGACTGCACCTTGCATGCGGTCATGCGAATTTCAACAAGTAAACATGCTCCAGATTTCTAGAATATAGTCAAAAATTGCAAGCAGTTACATACATCTCATTAGAAATCAACAACTGTAGTGGCAAATGTAGTCGGGTTGTGTCTAAATTAAAGCCAATGGATAGATAATTTAAAAATAATATAATTATAAAAAATTGTAAAATCTTGTTAACAAATTAGTAAAAGTGTTTGTCCATATTGCAAAATATAATGTATAATCAATCAATCATGTGCCATGCCGGAAAGCGTGGGCGGTCATGACTCGCCATTTCACTCGATCACCAGTGTCGTGGATCAGCCCAGTGTTCCTGTCTCGTCCATGCCACGTGGCCAAGCCATCCAGGTAATTTCCTCTTGGTCTGTTTCCTTCGATCTTGCCAGTTGTCACCAAGTTCTCCAATCCATTTCTTCTCATAACATGTCCAAAAAATTTTGACTGTCTACGTCTAATTTCTCTAATCAGTTTACGATGTTCATTTGTCTCCTGTAGTACTTGGTCGTTGGTTTTTCTGTCTGTCCATGGTATTCTTTGCATTTTCCTCAGAAACCACATTTCTGCAGCCATCAGATGTTTTTCAGCTTGACTGCCCATTGTCCAAGTTTCACATCCATACAAAAGAACAGGCTCTATGTATCCCCTCAACACTCTTTTTCTCGTTTCAATTGACATCTTTTTATTGGTCAGAATGGTTTTCATCTTGCTAAAGGCTACTTTCGCCATGGCGATTCTTGTTCTAATCTCTTCAAGGCATCTCCCATCAGATGTTATGACTGTTCCAAGATAATTGTACCGATTCACTTGTTGAAGAATATTTCCATTTACTTGATATTACATTGTGTCACTTCTTTCTTCCTAGTGGTGACCATAACCTGAGTCTTTTTACAATTTAATTCTAACCCCAGTTGTTCACTGTGTACAACAACCGCATCTACTAATTGTTGCAAGTCTTACGCATTGTCTGCAATTAATACTGTATCATCTGCATATCTAATGTTATTGATGTTTCGTCCTCCAATGCTGATTCCATTTATATCCTCTACATTTCTGAAAATATTTTCACTGTATAGGGAAAAACAGATCTGGAGACATCACACATCCCTGCCTAACACCTCTTTTAATTGGCTGATACTGTCCCACTTCATTATCAATCCTTATTGCAGCTTGTTGTTTCCAATATATGTTTTTTATAAGTCTAATGTCTTTCCCATCAATTTGTAATGTGTAAGTGTATAAGTAAAAAAAATATTGCAATGATTAGTTATTTATAATGTTTAATCACCTATAAATAATTCATAATTACTTATTGTGATAGGTTGCTGTAAACAAAGTGGACATGATATATATCCCCCCCCCCCCCCAATAGCTTTAAATTTGTCAATGTGGCCCTTCCCACAAAACGTTTGCCCACCCCTGGTCTAGAAGACCGAGTTTTAACTTTAAGCTTCGTGCATTGGCTTTCAGGTCGTCTGAGCCCCGAAAAGGGTTTGCATCTACGCGAGTGGGGTTGGTGAATGGACTCTTCTCCCGACTCGGTACACAAGTGGCATCTACATAGGGAATGTGATGCAGAAGTCTCCTTCCCCCTCCGAAATAAAAAACAAAAAACCAGCTGGATGTGCAAAGTTGGTAATGAAGCTGCAAACCTCTTTGGAGGCATATTAACGAACGAACGAACGAAACATTGAACGAACTTTATTTTCAATAAAGAATTAAGAATTTGGCACGCAGGACCGTCTAAGCACGTAATTATTCAGCACAGACTATACTTGATTTAGATCTACGGTGGCAATGTTTCCTCCCCGGGTTTGAGGTATTTCATTGTTAACAGCTTCCAGTTCCTTACACAAGAGAAGAACATAGAAGCCACGAGACGTAAGAGTACCATACTTTCACTGACCTTTTCTGAAGTCTGCACGAACACCCCAGCGCCGGCAATAATCATTGACCTTAGAGTCAGATGCCAAACGTCTCTGCCATTCGACCAGCAAACCACTGGTGATAGGTAATTAATTACTGTCAAGTGAATGTTCGCACGCTGTGAATACAAAGCTGATGGTTTTGATTTATATTGTTTTATTGTTTTGTTTTCTCCTAGAAATCTAAGCAACAATAGAATTCAAGCATTGGATCCCTCGGGGCAAACATTTCAACATCTATCCGCGCTGCGGGAACTGTAAGTTTCTGGAGGATAAGAATAATGAAATATAACTATAAGTTATTGTTTTCTAAGCGTAGAAACCACAGGCAATATGTTGCACGATTCATTCATCCGGTATGACATCACATTGATGTTGGACAACAGGATGTCTTCATCCGACATTCAGGACTTCACGCTAGAGTTCACAGCCAGCGAACACAAGCAAGCAAGCAAGCATTCATTAGGTGTATATTGCAACGTTATATTTCATATGAAGTGAATAAATGAATACTACTTTATCAGAAACACTTAAACACATAGTCACGGGTATTGTTCGAATGTGGAACATTTACTATCCCCATGGTAATTTGGCATTCTAAACGAACTCTTTCTGTCTGTATAAAACCAGCTAGAACCGCCTAAATGCTAACGCCTCACTATATTTGAGGAATCGTTGATTATTCGTCTAACAATATATCGATTAATGTATTATTCACTTCATATGAAATATAACCCTGCGGCATGCACTTAAGAGATGCAGTGAAATATGCCAGGCAATTAATCTTGCTACATATTGTTTGTGGCTTGTGTATTGAAATTCATTAGGGGAATATCAATCAATCATGTGCCATGCCGGAAAGCGTGGGTGGTCATGATTCGCCATTTCACTCGATCACCAGAGTCGTGGATCAGCTCAGTGTTCCTGTCTCGTCCATGCCATGTGGCCAAGCCATCCAGGTATTTTGCTCTCGGTCTTCCTCTTGGTCTGTTCCCTTCGATCTTGCCAGCTGTCACTAAGTTCTCCAGTCCATTTCTTCTCATAACATGTCCAAAAAATTTTGACTGTCTACGTCTAATTTCTCTAATCAATCTACGATTTTCATTTGTCTCTTGTAGTACTTGGTCATTGGTTTTTCTATCTGTCCATGGTATTCTTTGCATTTTCCTCAGAAACCACATTTCTGCAGCCATCAGATGTTTTTCAGCTTGACTGCACATTGTCCAAGTTTCACATCCATACAAAAGAACAGGCTCTATGTATCCCCTCAACACTCTTTTTCTCGTATCAATTGACATCATTTTATTGGTCAGAATGTTTTTCATCTTGCTAAAGGCTACTTTCGCAAAGGCGATTCTTGTTCTAATCTCTTCAAGGCATCTGCCATCAGATGTTATGACTGTTCCGAGATAATTGAACCGATTCACTTGTTGAAGAATATTCCCCTTTACTTGTATATTACATTGTGGTACTTCGTTCTTCCTAGTGACGACCATAACCTGTGTCTTCCTACAATTTAATTCCAACCCCAGCTGCTCACTGTGTACAACCACAGCGTCTACTAATTGTTGCAGATCCTGTGCATTGTCTGCAATCAATACTGTATCATCTGCATATCTAATGTTATTTATGTTTCGTCCTCCAATGCTGATTCCATTTAGGTCTTCTACATTTCTGAAAATATTTTCACTGTATAGGGAAAAAAGATCTGGAGACATTACACATCCCTGCCTAACACCTCTCTTAATAGGTTGGTATTGTCCTACTTCATTATCAATTCTTATGGCAGTTTGTTGTTTCCAATATATGTTTTTTATAAGTCTAATGTCTTTCCCATCAATTTGTAGATCTGCAAGCATATCCACAATGTTGACATGTCTAACTCTATCAAAAGCCTTTGTGTAGTCAATAAAGCAAAGATGTATATCCTTGTTTACTTCTAAAGCACGTTCAATAACTGTTCGCAGCATATACACAGCATTTACTGTACCCTTTCCTTCTACAAAACCACATTGTTCTTCCCCTATTTCAGGTTGTATTTTCTTCCTCACTCTTTGCATGATAATTCGTAACAAAATCTTTGTGATGTGACTCATTATACTAATTGTTCTATGTTGATCACATTCTAAGGTTCCTGATTTCTTTGGGATTGCAATAAATACAGAATTACATAATTCAGAAGGTATATCTCCAGTATCATATAATGTGTTCAGCAGTCTAGTGACTTGCTCTAGTCCAAATTCTTCTAAAGCTTTAATCATTTCTGGGAATAGGGGAATATACTGTTTTGAATTAATGATTTCTTATAGATTAAGAAGTCAATTAAGAATCTAATCAATTAAGAAGATATTGAATGATGTGAATGCTGACTTCGACATCGACTTCAGCATAAATTAACATGCATGCCTTATTGTAGATGTTATAGAAACTTACCAATTAACACTAAGGGATTTGTTTCTGTCGGAGGCAAAAAGAAAATCCTAACCTGCACAGTTTGTGGCGACTGCACTAGCCAGGCGGCCTTAATTCCTTAGGCTCAAAGACCCCTCTGCCATACACCACAAGGTACTATATTGGCAGTAAATGGCAGTAATCATTTGTTACATTTACAATACATTAGTATATGGTGCAAGTGAAAAGAAATTAAATGTAGCACCAAACTTAGAATATTTAATTCTATCGTTAAATCGGCACTACTAAATGGACAGGAAACGTGGAGATCCACTAAAACGATTACAAATAAACTACACATATTTATTAATTGGTGTTATCTAATTGCATATCCTTTACAGAACGTAGCGGTCAACTCCAGCATTTTTTTGACTTTTTGCGTTTCCTGGGCAAGTTTATGTTCAGTAGCGTGCCATTGATTTCTGAATGACCGGTACTCATACCATTGTATTTAAACTAACGCAAGGCGGTCTGCTCCAAATCGGCTGTGTATCGAACGCGGTATGCGGGATTACGACACCACCACAGAGCCGGCTATTAATAGGTGCTTTAGCAAAATATGGGGTAATATGGTATGGTAGTATCACCAATGTGGAGCTCAAGGAGAGAACTAGGCAAATACTAGTGAATCCAGAGGTGGGGAAAAGACGCTGGCGGTGGACAGGAATAAACTGAAATCAACTGAGAATAATACGCTTGAATGCCTTTTGTTTGAAATTCACAGAGCAAAAGAAATAGTGAGAAATCTAAAAACACATGGAGAGGGAAATGAATAATTTGAGGAGGATTGGCCTGCACTTGAGAGATATGGATAGGTTGGCCTGTGGTGAGTTGGTTGAGGACGTGTACCACAAAGGAGGATAATGGTCGAAAGAAGTAGGAGGAGCCCTTTGTGCATAAAAATTGACAATCAATAAACAGTGCATATACACAATGGAAGGTTTTGAAACTGGGTTACATTGACGTATAAAAAGAATATCACTGCAGGAGAAGGAAAAAAATGTCACTTATCCTGAGATTAAATAAAATATCCTTGGATGAGATTGCGGTCAGGCAAAAAAGATATTTCAGTCGTATACAAAGATATAGTGTGATGGCACACAATCAACACCCACGTGTTGCACTCTATGCAGTGGCTAGCACGCTTGCCTGGTGGTCACGTGTCGAATCATCATTGAAGCGGGGTGTTACACTTAAACATGGGTTCTCAAGTCTGCTCAGTCTAAAATGGGTACAAGGAAACATTCTGGAAGTAAAGGCGGCATCAGGATACTGATCATATCACCCATCGAGTGCCGATTGATTTGTGAAAATGGAGTTAGCACCATATAACATATTAGGGTGTATTTTTAATGACAGTGCAGTGTTTGAAAATATTGCCGGTCAAAGTTTTGAATTCACCCTCTGTAAAGTTCATGTAAATATAAAACTTGGACCAGCAATATTTGTAAACATTGCTCAGTCATTAAAAATACACGCTACAGATGTAGAAAAGCGGCATTAACTTGTGTTTTCTATCTAATTATGGTGAGTATTAATCATGTATCATTAATGTTGTATTGAAATGAGAAGTAATCATATTATGACAGTATAGCTGCGTAGTCTCAGCATAATCCTCAACATAATCTGTTTACTTCCTACAGGCATTTACAGAACAACCAAATCACAAAGATCAACAAGTACTCGTTTCTCACATTGACCGCACCATTCAAAACTGTCACTATGTAAGTTGCCATCGAATCTAACTGAGACATGAGTAGATTTCACATCTTCGTACTCACTTGTGTTTGTTTAACAACTATTGTTAAACTCTTCCACTTGTTTGCCAAATATACATGCATATTATTTTCATAGCATTCTGTTTGTTTCAGTTAAATATTTATGGAAATTTATCACTTATTTATCTGTTGTTTATATTATATCTTGATATTCCTGTCAGTTAACAAACTAGCCATTTCCTTTTACTACTTAAAATGTCCTCCTGGCCGTGTTATCGTGTTTCCCACCTTCTTCGGGTCACGACCTCTTAGTTTTTTTATAATAGCAAAACAACGCGGGACCCGCTTTTATAATAGCCAGACAACCCGAGACCTCATTTTATAATAGCCAGACAATCCATGATCCATTTTATAATAGACAACCCATGGCCCCATTTTATGGTGATAATATCTGTGGTGCCGACTCCCTGGCCGAGAAGTTAGCAGCTTTCACCGTAACCTCGAATACTCTCGTGGTTGACGTGAGCGCACGAGAATTGGAAGCGGTTCGAGTCGCGTCAGTGACTTATGAGAGTATGGAGCCGGTCGCTCAGAAAGTCGTGGCGTACTGATGAGCGTAATCTAGCCTAGGAATCAACATACAGCTGAATGATGCTGATGTGGACCGCAAAATCCTCAAACAGGATGGAAACGCGGGGGGGAAAAATATATGTAGTGGATGGGACGAAGAAAACAGGAATAAGCCAAGGGTAAAGTGTTGAAGATGAATGGTGGATGAGACGACGAAATCAAAAATCAGCCAAGAATAAGACGGTGAAGGTATGTCATGGATGAGACAAGAAAACAACAACAAGCCGAGGATATACGGTGAAGATAAGTCATGAATGAGATGAAAACACCGAGAAAGCAGCAAAAAGATAAACTGGTGAGGATCTGTGGTGGTTGAGACTAGAACATTTGAAATCAGTTCAGATGACCTATGGTAGCTGTTTGCAAGCTAAGCAAACTAGAAGTTTGTATTACATGACATCACTGAGCGTTTTAATTTCTGGCTGTTTCATCATTCAACTTCGAGCAAGAGGAAGTCACTCTAAATGCGTGATGAATTTCACAATATCTCAAAATATACGATGAACTTGAAAAGATGTATATGTTAAAGAAGAGTTGTCTCCCAAGTTTGAGGGGGAAACTGCTTGCTTGCTTGTTTTCGTTGGCTTGAGCTCCAACGCGAAGTCCTGTATGTCGGATGAAGGCATCCTGTTGTCCAACATCAGTGTGATGTCATACAGGACTTGAGGTTTGCGTGAGTATCCGTTGTCCCATGTCTGGCTTATTGGTGTGCAGACTGGTGGTTCCTCGCCGTACAGGCAGACACTCTCCGACTTCGGAGGAATCGGCGATCCTACTGACATTAGCCAGGACCCCGAAGTGATCTGTTGCCCAGGACGCTCGACGAGGACGCGTCAATAGGTCTTGGCCAGTATATAACCCGGCCCTGGTGCCTTGGAAACACCTCTGCGTCCCTGAGGGGGAAAGAACAAGAGGAAGGCAGAGAAGTAAATATCTGGATGGCTTGGCCACGTGGTATAGTCGGGACAAGAACACAGGGCTGATCCACGACTCTGGTGGTTGTGTGAGATCGAGAAACATGACTGTCCACGCTTACCGGCATGGTACATGATGATGATATTGTTGTTTCCCACTTAATGCCGTTTGACATCACAAGGGGCAGTAATTAAAGCTCCAGCGCCTGTGACTAACGCCTTTCTTTCAATTTCCTCCACATTTTCGTAAGCAGTATTGTCTAGGGTCAAGTGAACTCCCTAACGGTTTGCTAGACCTGTCATAGGTTCCTTACCCTTGTTATAGAAAAGTAAAGCCCTGAAAGTCTAACACGTCTGTCTCTGTGTCTAATCCCTCGCAAGTTCGACTAGTTTGAATTGTAATCCAATCCATATTTTTGGCTCTGTGATTTGGCAGTCTAACGAAATTCTCTATACTTCTACTGTGCTTTTTACTTCAAATTCATTCTGTACAAAACACGGATGTTATCCCCTAGAAGAAACGGAAGAAGAAGAAGATGATGATGAAGAAGAAGAAGAAGAAGAAGAAGAAGAAGAAGAAGAAGAAGAAGAAGAAGAAGAAGAAGAAGAAGAAGAAGAAGAAGAAGAAGAAGAAGAAGAAGAAGAAGAAGAAGAAATCTATGCAGTCTCTGATCTACATTATTTCTTGGTCAGTATTATCAAAACATAGATTTTATCCTCTGATGTTGACTTACACAGACACCTGGGCGGGAATCCAGTACAGTGCGACTGTGACATTCAAGCATTGAGGTCATGGACAAGGTCTCTGACTGTTGGTACAGTTGAAATAAAAAACTTGACATGCGCAAACGACCACATGAAACCGTATGAAGATGTCGATGAGGCTTTATTTAAGCAGTGCACCTGTAAGTTACAGATCTGTTATATTTTGCATGTGTTATAATTTTCTGAAATGTATATTCAACTTTTCTCCATCGGCCTCCCGACATTTACTTAGATACAAATGTTTTGCCTGTCCGTTACAGAAAGTTGTAATTAACGGCAGAATTGTTTGGTTTTTGTGATTTACTACTCAACTTCAATAGTTAGTTAGTTAGTTAGTTAGTTAGTTAGTTAGTTAGTTAGTTAGTTAGTTAGTTAGTCGACAGATCATCCTCTTTGCACATCGAACCATTCAGTCCATAAGTGCTCGGATCCCCTCCTCAGCAAATCCTGCAGCGTGTAGCGGCTAACGACACCAGTTCTGTGTTGGTTTATCAATCTTCTTTGGCTTCCTGCGTAGTATTCTTGTTCGGCCACCGCTCTTTTAATTTGCTTTTCATGCAGTCTGGCCATGGTTGTAGATTCACAGTCATCACTTGGTTCTCGCAAAAGTCTTACTTCTCTTAGGGCATTCAGAATGTCAGCCTGGTCCATGGCGCGTCCCGCCCTCCACAGTAGTCTTACCTGCTAGCTTGTCAGCCCGCTCATTCTCTTGTACTCCCGCATGCCCTGGCACGAAGATGAAACTAATCTTTGCCAGCCGAGACCGCTCCAGAGACAGCAGCCATTCTCTTGGGATCCACCCCATCTCTATCCTCTTGAGTATGCTCATTGAGTCGCTAAAGAAACATGCCCTTGTGAATGTCTGTGTCTCGAGCCATGTTATTGCTTTACTTACTGCCATGACTTCCATAGTCAGGCTACTTGTGGTCTCAGCAAAAGCACCAGAGTCCTCCTTCACAATTCTTCCTCCGGCCAATGAGCTTCTCACATGTCGGACGACCGACCCATCTGTGTAAATGACAGCATCACCGTCTAGCGAATTCTCGAAAGTCAACGCTTGTACTTCCGCCTCCACAGCAGCCGAATTTTCTTGTCTGCATTTTCTGTCTAGTTGGATGCAAACTGAAAAGGACATGCAGAAATTTGTTGGCACTTGTGCCCACTTCTCGCCAGGTTCTAAGTCCTCAAGTGAACACACCTGTTGAAGAATGTCTTCGGCTTGACCCATCCACGACCGTCCTCTTTTTAACCTGCTGCCCTTCACCTTCCTAATTTCACTATGCAGTGGGTGTTGTGTGTTTGCGTTAACTCTGAGGTAGGCGCGTGCTCTGCAAACTTGTATTCTGTCTTCAATGGTTGGAAAATCAAGAAGGTAGCGCATCGCCCTGCATGCTGTATCTCTTGTACATCCAAGAATAATGCGCATAGCTTCATTCTGTATCCTTTCTATCTGCTTACGGTTGAGAGTCAGGATTGCCATCGCATACTCAAGAACAGACATGACGAGCCCCTCGTTTAGAAGACATAGATGGCGCTGCTCACAGTTTGATGCCCCCATCACCCGCATCACAGCCAAACACCGCTTGGCCTTTGTTATCACCTGGTCTATGTGCTCATTATAAGCAAGGCTTCGATCAAACCGTATCCCCAACTAATTCATCGCCTGCGTTCTTTCCACCGTCTCTGAACACAGATTTACAGTTGGTGTTGGAGTGTTGACAATATGATTATTCAACAAGAACCAAGTCACTGTTGCCTTTGTTGGGTTGACCATTGCCCCTTCTTCAAAACACCAAGTACTTATGCGATTGAGTTCGGTTTGTAGTTCCACAAGACTCAACTTGAATAACAAGATACAAACAATAGATTGCATGATTTATTGCCTGGTATATTTCGCTGCATCTCGTCGGGCACACACTGCAGAAATAACACAATATAAACTACAATAAGTAGATAAATCCTTGAAGATGAAATATACACTTATTCGCACAATAATTTCAGTTGGCTATCACGGTAATTTTAAACTGACTATCGTGTCTTTCTGTTTGCATAAAACTGGCCTATGTAGATTAATCATGATGATTAACCATGATCTTTAACAAGCGACTATTTTGTGTGTTAAACAACACACGAAACGCGCTTTTTAAAGGTCGCAGTAGCCACCATGATTAATCTGCATAGGCCAGTTTTATGCAAACAGAAAGACATGATAGTAAGCTTAAAATTACCGTGTAGACAACTGAAATTACTTTACGAATATGTGTATATTTCAGCTTGTACTATTTGTCTAATTACTTTACTTTATGTTGTGTGATTTCTGTAGTATGTTCCTGACGAGATGCAGCGAAACATGCCAGGCAATAAATCTTGCAATCTATTGTTTGTGTTTTCGTTATTCAAATTCACTACGCGAAAACATTGTTTTTATTTACTTTTGTTTACGTTCAATATTTTGCCGTTGCTTTTTAAACGACCGACGCCTCATACCATCGAAATCAACACAAAACGGCCTGCTTCCATTTCGCCCTCAGTTGATTTCAAACCATCGACTGGGTATGACAGAGAATTGTGAATCGCGATCCATGCCCCTTACCACAGCACCGACTGTCCAATGAACATCCAGTTACTTGAAGCACTGTCTGAAGTACTTTATAGATGCCTGTTTTGTTTTCATAATTATGAGTTTGGGATCAAGGGTGTGAAAACATTCCCAGGGATACATGTTAGGGATGGTAACTCCGCGCAAATCTCCAACCTTGAGGACGGAGGTGCTATCAAAGTTAGCTCTCTTAGTACATATTTCTGCCAAGGGAGATCGCGAGCAAACAAACAAAAAAAGTTAGTTGCATTGCCTTTACATGACGTCGCAATCAACACCAGCATTTTTTTTTGTTTTGATCTCTTGACAAGTTTACGTTCAGTAATTTGCCATTGCTTTCTGAATGACCGGCACCCATACCATTTCGAAAAAAAAAAACGCAGGACGGTCTGCTGCCAAATCGCCCGCAGATGTCTTTCGAACGCGGGTATGCGGGATTACGAACTGCGTCCGTAACTCCTTCGACACGGAGCAGGCACCACGAGTAATAGGATCATCAAATTCCCAGCTGCGGATAGGCTAACCCTGTCAACAATCGCCCACAGATGTTGGATGTGTCGGCCGAAAGGTGCAAATAGCGCAGCTCTGCTGTAAACTGACACAAGGCAATTACGTCCAGAAGAAACAACATATTAGACAAACGATAACTAAGAAGAAGGAAGAAAGAAAGAAAGAAAAGAAAGAAAGAAAGAAAGAAAGAAAGAAGAAGGTAATCCCCAGCTATAGTTCACGTGATGCCCACAGATCAACAAGACTATGGTGGGAATCTGCCACATACAAATAACGACAGCGCATCGCTGAAGTATCAAGTTTACTGCGATGTACGACCATGGAAAGTTCGACCATTAGAGAACATGCTCGTGTCGGATTCAGAAAATGGTCGGACACCAAACTATATCTTTACTTTCCATGTAGTTGGCTAATCTTAGTCAGGTCCTAGTCAGTTATGACTGAGCTACCGTATGACAGTAGATGGTACTACCCGCTTTCTGATAGCGCCGAATGCTGGGCTGCCATCGCCTCACAACCCGACATCCCACTTTGTTCCAACGGCTTCGGGCCGAGAGGCGCAATTGGGAAGGTATAATTTAGTTTAGTTTAGTTTAGTCGATGGATCAACATCACGGTACACGGGTGCAACCTATAAGTGCTCCGTTCTCCTCCTAACTCAAAGCTGAGCCTGGAGAAATTCAGCTCAGTGCACGAACTCTGTAGCACCGGTGAGGGTCTTGAAATACTTTGGGTAGATTTTTAACTTGAAATTTTGCCCGGGCAGTGCCGTTAGGCTACTCTTTTTTGATTTCCAACTGCCAAGGGATTTTTTTACGTGCGCAACAATACACACGGGCGTCCGATCTCACTTCCCAGAGACCAGGGGAAATTTTATTACTATAAGTCCACGTGAAAAAATCCCCGTCATCACCGGGGCTTGAACCCGGGACCTCCAGCACTCGAGGCGGACACCATACCTCGAGACCGCTCAGCCCCCTTAGGGTACAAGCCTTATTCTGGTGCGAGGGAATGCAACCTAATGACTAAATGTCAAGGCAGGGCCAACCAGGTCTTAAGCCTTGGTCGGCAACTGGTCTAGGATGGAAGCGTTGACAGGCGGACAGTTAGAATATTGCTTTGTTGATCCGGCAGCTTCTGCAGGTTGACTTGTAGCAAACGTATTGTTGTCACCTTTCCTCTTGGCATACCGAGAAAGGGATCATGATGCAAGGACACCACATGATCTCTAAATTAAGCCTAGGCTTTATGTTATAGAGACGTATACGTCCATTTTACAAACTATCGTCTGTCAACACGGCAAGGTGCCAGTTAGGTTGGCTAAAGGCAGTCCTGTAGTATATGTTATAAATTGAGATATGAAGTTTCAGGCATTCACATCAGATGAGTACCTGATATACCCGGTGCTTGTAATGTCTCACTACACTTTGTATGTAGAACAAATTTGAAAAATGTAGCAGGTGATGTCATCAGAAAATGTGCTCCACATTCCATCATGAAGCAATATGCAGCGAATGGCTGTCTTCTGCTTGAGTAGTTCGTTGCACTCCAAACAGAATGGTGTTATCAACGGAAGAAATATTTTTTTCGTATGTATTCTATATACAAAGTATAGTGAGACTTTACAAATACCCGGTATTTAATAATTGTCTAGGAAGTAACGACATCGATAATGGGGACTAGCCACTCCATCTTATAATCTCATCATAAAGGGAATTGCCATTAGACGTAGGTGGTCATGCTTCTCCATAACTCGCCATCTTTAACAGAATATGGCAGTTCGTATGTTGATATTTTCCCAAGCCACAATAAGAGGATTTCAGGAATATAGTAAGCTGTCACTGTCTACCGTTCTCTTTACAGTTAATGTGTTCAGTTGTTACACATCTTTCCAATTGTTACAATATTTTACAATGTTTCACTTCTAAAAAAAGATTGCTGGAAAAAAAAAAATAGCAATTGCCTTATTCTAATGTCTGTGATGAATTGTCGTTGCATTTTATCCTCTTTAAAAATAAAATAAGCAACACATGTTTTAAATAGTTTAAACATTATTGTTTCAAACGTTAAAATACTTTCTTAGTAACTGTTCTAACAATGTATTTAATTCAGATAAGTCTTGGAGTGATGGCAGCAGGAAACACATAGACGACGATACAATAACAGGGAAAAACTCTCACGAAAGAGAGTCATTAAGACAGGCAATCAGTTTAGATGAAAATATAGAGAATAATAACAATAAAATAACGACGGTGATGAAAACAAGATTACCCACTAAAGGAAAAATTATGAACATGAATTCAAACCAAGAAAGTAAGGAACAAAACATACCAAAGCAAACACTGAAAAATAGTTATATTAATATGGTAATAAGCGTGTACTCCAATTTAACTGTCGATGACCATGGAATCAGTTTAATGAAAAAAGAAAATGTGATTAAATACGAACGGAGGAAACCTGAAAATACTGTTCTTAAAACAAATGTGGTGAATTCGGGAATCCAGATTAATAGTGAAAACATTGTTCGGCTTGGAAGGAACCAGCCAGAAATGAATCTAAATGTAATTAGAAAAGCTAGTGAAAAATGGACTCAAATGAGTAATGTTGAAAGAAAATATAACAAATATGCATCGCAAGGCAGAATCAAGAGCAATAATTATAATACAAACCAAGGTGAAACCCTGCAAATAATCAATGGGCGAGAGGTTAGCAATAAAGAAAAAACAAATCAACACGCATCTGGAAGTATCAAAAACAAAATACGACAAAGAAATATAAGAGATACACGCAAACAAGCAGTCAAACGTCAGGTAGCTGAAGCCAACAAAGACCAGGCCAGCGAAAACAACCCAGGTGATATGTCAGATAGTGGAAATAATAAGCAAGGAGAAATTACCGGCAATGGTAAGAATTTTGGATCTGTAGCAGACGCCATATAAGTAAATTAATTTATTTTCTGGTTAATAGAATCACCACACCAAGAAACAATGCTTATTAATACATTTTTGTTTTGTAGATGCTTACTAACACTGCACTCATTAATTGGAATTTGATCTTTTTGTATCCGATGTCAGTGGGCACCAATGTATATTGTTGAACTTTTTTATCTCCGATGTTAGTGGGCACCAATGTTTATTGTTGATATTTTTATACACGATATCCATGGAAGCAGCCGTTGCACCAAAAAAAAAAAAAAAAAACCCAGCAGTTGCATACGTATTCCTGCTTAAGGCAAACCACTAGTTAGCGACCTGCCATTTTTCTGAAGAACTTTAATTCTAGTGGCGGGTAGTTGTATTGCTATTCTTGTAGGGGCCTTATGCATACATGCGTGTGCATGCTGTTGGTTTTGTAGGGACAGCTGTCTGCTTCAGTTTTCACATAGGACAGTGAGGTGCTTTTTGTGTGATATTCGCTTGCTCAGGAGCGGAGCATTATAGGGTTATCCATTACCTTGCAGTTGGAACTGAGGTTAAAGACTAACTAACGACTAACTAGATCAGATGCCAGTGACCACCAGTATATATTGTTTCATATTTTCATATCTAATGTTATGATCACCAATATATATCGTTTAATATTTTTATATCTAATGTTATGGCCACCAATGTATATTGTTTCATATTTTCATATCTCATGTTATGATCACCAATATATAGTGTTTCATATTTTCATATCTGATATTATGATCACCAATATATATTGTTCCATACTTTCATAGTTGATGTTATGAGCACATGTGCATATTCTGTTTATATCCAATGTCAGTGTTTGAGATTGTTGTTATTGTTTTCTAATAACATAAAGTAATTGGCAGAGTACCTTGAATATACGGCATTCGCCCCTGATTCTTAATAGACAGGGTAAGAATCACGATGTGGATGGTTACAAACTACAGAACCTCACAATTGTAGACTGGGGTAGTGGCAGGGTTGTCCATGGGACATAATTTACATTGAATGGTAATTTATGCATGTCCCATCCCATCCCGTCACATGGGACTTTCTCATGGGAATAACATTCCCAGGGCCAAGTCTGGCAGGCTTGTCCATGGGACATGTTTTTCTGTCCCATCCAATGATAGTTTATGCCTGTCCCATCCCGTCCCATCCCAAAACTATTCAGAAAATCCGCCTTTTTCCCCATGGGATTCCCATGGCCAAGTCTGGAATGGAATGAATGCCTAGACTTCTCTGAACTCTTCCTTGGTTCACACTTTTTCTATCTTCTATCTTCTAATTCTCTCTCTCTCTCTCTCTCTCTCTCTCTCTCTCTCTCTCGCTCTCTCTCCTCTCTCTCTCTCCTCTCTCTCTCTCTCTCTCCCTAATCTCGCCCCCCCCCCCCCGCATACAAATCATGTCTTCTATCTTCATAATATCCCACCCTTTTCACTCGACGGTATTCATCACTATCTCTCTCCCAGATAGGACCAGGCGCAGCTTCCCATTGTCTGTTATATAGTTAGTTTAAACTGTTGTCTTCCACATCCACGTATGTCTTTGACATTTTTCTCCAGTAGAGTTTACCGTTGTAGTTTTCAGAAATCGGATGGAAAGTTCTGTTGAACAGACGGAGCATCCACAACAGGAAAGACTGGCTCAGAAGGGAGTGGGTAGTGGGACTGGCCGATTCTCAAAACAAAGAGAGAAAGCCATGCCGACTTTATATTAAATGGCCTCTGGAATAATCAGTCTGTGAAATCTTTTGTATATGTAGACGGGGCATGTATGAGAATGTCCATTGAGAGTGCATTGACCTCGATTCTTAAAAGAGAATTAAGTATTGATAAATGATGGTCTGGTTTATAGAGAGTCAACTACAGTAGTTTCTAATGTAGACACTAGGTAGCCACAAATGTATGAAATCAAAATACGGTGTAGGCTTTGTCTCAAGTTGATGGGGTCAAAGCAGTCCGTCCCTTAGCGGATAATTCCGTTGTGATGTGGAGTGTGAGACGTTCACATAATCTAGGCCACAACATAGGAGGTGTAGTGGCCAGTTCTCGTCCTCGATGTCTCCTCTTACCAGACAGTTCCAAGAAAGTTCTGAAAATTGCATGATGAGCAAAAGGCTTTTGTTAAGTTACACACTGAGTTGACAATGACATGTTAACAGTTTATTTCATTTGTGGCCGAGTAAGCCATATTTTTAATATTAACACAAGAGAGGACAAAGTTTACAACTCACCAATATATCATGTCTAATATTCCAACTATGGGAAAGGTGCAACATTATTTCAAATAGTTTAGCCAATACTGCAAAATGGGAGAAATCAAACAGCGATAATTTAGACACCAACAGCCACGCATGAGGGGTCAAGAGCCAAGGATCATGACCTTCTGCAGGTTTAACTGATTCAATGCTGAAGGATACTATTTGGCCAAATGTGACCTCCCATTTGGGCAGAAGGACGATATATTGCCATAAGAGGGTCATCGTGTTAATTGCTTTGTTTCGCTGTATCTTCTGCAATTTTCATGCGCAATTAATGGACATTTAAATTCATTCATTCATTCAGTAGCATGTCCTTTGCAGAACCTCGCTACCATAACAACCTTCCGGAAAACCTCTCGATCTTAAGCAAGATGTTCTGCGTCCGATACCATTCACCTATGTGGAGATCACCCGCATATATCCTGCGCCCACCTTCTCTTTGGCCTTCCTCTTCCTCTCTTCCCATGCGTATACCCCTGCATTATTGTTCTCTCCAAAATTTCGTGACGTTTCAAGTGATCAAAGTATTTAAATTTTCTTTGTTTTATCGACTTTAATAGCCAACCGTCTTCAAAATTCAGCTCTTGAAGTATGGATGCATTTGTTCTTTTCGTTAGATATTCTTAGAACGCGTCTGTAACATTTATATTCAAAGACATTTATGCGCTGGTTAGCTTGTCTAGTAAGTGTCCAGGTCTCACAGGCGTATTTTAAAATGGGAAAAATGCATGCTATGAAAAATCTTATGGTTTTAATGATATATGTCTCACTCCTCGATTCATTCAAATGTTTTAGTCTTTAATGAGCAATATATATTCGCCTTTTAATTTCTTTCATTGTGTCACCATTATTAGTAATCAATGACGCAAGATATTAAAAATTTTCCACCATCTCCAATTTTTCCTCATTAAAATATATGTCGTTTTTATAGTAGTTTTATCTGTACATTTAAATTATAATACTATAACAATTGTTAATTTGATTGTGTACTATTATTTCCCCCAAACTTATGTTTTGTTTGGCGCTGAATTAGTTAAGACTGAGCTGGAGTAACAACTGTGTGGTTGTAGATGTACTAAGGACAGGACTTGAAACACCAGGCAGTTGGACTAAAATGTTCACTTCTCGTCCTTGACTTGGGGACGTCAATTACAAGTACCCCAGAAGTTGGAGCGGGTTTGCCTGATGGCGAAGGACACTGTTAATAGGGGAAGCTAATTCACACGAAAAATCAGTCTCGTGAACTCCCCAATAGTAGCAATTACTACCAGCAGTAGCAAGTGTATGGTCTAGCTATGAGTTAAAGCAAGCGAAGGAAAAACAAAAACAAAAGAAACTACTGGTACGGGCAAGTTTACGGCTGTGGAATTGTCGGCATGTTCTATGAAGAGTTGTGGCCAAGTAGACCTGATTTAAGAGACGTAGAGACATGAATGTACTGTTTTATACAAGTATAGCGAGCATTTTTAATAATGACTGTGAGGTTTTTGAAAATATTGCTGTTTCAAGTTTTGTATTTACCCTGTGTGGAGTTCATGCAACATAAAAGGTAAATACAAAACTTGGAACGGCAATATTTTCACACACCCCACAGTCATTAAAAATACACCCTACTTCACACTGATGGAGCTGTGATAGCGCTGTCGCTAGCACGCTAGTCTGCGGGCCCTGTGGTTATGTGTTCGAATCCTTCGAGGTAGGGATTTTATGTTTCATTGTCATGGTCTATCAGCTTTCCCCACCTGAAAATGGGTACTCGTAGATTTCCCGGGAAATAAAGGCAGCTGGTGTGATCCTCACAACACCATCGAGTGCAATTTGTCTAAAATATGAAACTATCACATATACCCAAGACGTCTCATGACTCGAAAGGGAATTCTTTATCTTACTCGTCTTTTACATCACATTGAAACAGTGCTATTATTTGAACCCAAACAAATATACTATTTCTTTGTAAATGCACAAAATATATTTACCTAATGGGAGGCCGCCCACGCTTATCGGCATGACACATGATGATGATGAATGGGAGGCCCCTGGTATGGCTTCTGGTATTTTTATATTGAACGTCATGTTATGTCAGTTGTCATGGTTAAATAAGTCTGTAACAAATAACTTACCGCGTGGTGAATAGGCACTCCATACAATATTTACTAGATCAACATTATGGCAATGGACACATCATAACATATACTTTATCTTTAAGTTTTAGTCAGTTGTTAATTAAGCCACCCCTTTTCGATTATTACTTAACCTCTTTAGCTGAAAATATATGTTACTTTAATTGGACTTATAGTACATGTTACTTTATCTGAGTGAGTTCGACTTGTTACTATTATAAAAACGTTACTTTAAATGGATCTTACAAACGCGCTACATTAAATGGACCTACTAAACCATTAAAGTAAACGGATCTATTAAACCCATTACATTAACTGAATGTGTTCCTTTTATTATTTAAAATAACTCTGTTCAAATAGTTACTTTAACTGGATCTATTAAAAGTGTTACTTTAGTTGAATATGTTCAATTTGATGCTAAAAATGAATATGTTCCTCGAGGTGTTCTAAACTGGATCTCTTATACTTGTTACTTTAACTGCATTTATTCTACTTGTTACTTACATTGGATCTATCCTACTTGTTACTTTCACTGAATTTGTTCTACTAGTTACTTTCACTGGGTATGGTCTACTTGTTACTTTCACTGCGTCAGTGGACTGAGTCGCTGCGGAAGTCTGTTGTCCGTAAAGTCACCTTCATCTTCGTCCCGGGACATGCGGGAGTCGAGGGAAATGAACGAGCTGATAAACTGGCTGGCTCTGCACCCCCTGTAGATGGCCAGCCCATGGATCGCGCCGATGTTATTAACGTCTTTAAAGATATGACGAGAGCAGAGGACTTTGACGTCAGTGAATCCACATCGCTGTCCAGGATGAAACACTTCGGAGTAAGACGCTAGAGGTACATCGGGAAAACGATGTGCCTCATCAACCAACACAGAACTGGCACTATTAGCCACCGGACGCTTATGCATATGCTGGGGGGAGGATCTGAGCACCTATGGACCTGTCCGGAGTGCAATGAAGATACCCCAACTGATAACTGCACCTATTCTACTTGTTATATTGTATATATTATAATCGACACTGGTTGTCTAAGTACAAGAAATCAAAACGCTACTGACACGTCACGGGGCGTATTGGGCACGTGGTGCTTGTCCCGTATTTTTGGAGACCAATTGGCACAAGGCGGCTTCGTGGCTTAGAGGTTATGACTTTTCTCCGTAATCTCATATACTCTCGTGGGTAACGTGATGATGGTGAGAATCAGCAGTGGTTCGAATCGCATCGGTAACTTACGGGGTATGTGAGCCGGCCGCTCAGAAAGCAATGGTAAACTACTGAGCGTAATCTTGCCAAGAAATCAACATACAGCTGAAAGATGCTGGTGTTGACAGCAATGTCCTGTAAAGGATATGAAAAAAAAATTGGCACAAAATGGCTGATATGGACAATATTAAGCTCTCTGCTTTCGCGTCTCATGACATCTCCTGGTGTCCATTTTAGGCTGAGTCCAAATTTGAGACCGGGTCATGTTTAAATTTTAAAAATCCACCTAAATAACATTGGAACACATGAGTACCGGGAGGGCAGGCAAACATGCTAGCCACTAGGCTAGCACAACTACAGATGTTTAGATTGTGAATAACAAACGTGCTAGCCACTAGGCTAGCACAACTACAGATGTTTAGATTGTGAATAACAAACGTGCTAGCCACTAGGCCAGCACAACTACAGATGTTTAGATTGTGAATAACAAACGTGCTAGCCACTAGGCTAGCACAACTACAGATGTTTAGATTGTGAATAACAAACGTGCTAGCCACTAGGCCAGCACAACTACAGATGTTTAGATTGTGAATAACAAACGTGCTAGCCACTAGGCTAGCACAACTACAGATGTTTAGATTGTGAATAACAAACGTGCTAGCCACTAGGCCAGCACAACTACAGATGTTTAGATTGTGAATAACAAACATGCTAGCCACTAGGCCAGCACAACTACAGATGTTTAGATTGTGAATAACAAACATGCTAGCCACTAGGCCAGCACAACTACAGATGTTTAGATTGTGAATAACAAACGTGCTAGCCACTAGGCCAGCACAACTACAGATGTTTAGATTGTGAATAACAAACATGCTAGCCACTAGGCCAGCACAACTACAGATGTTTAGATTGTGAATAACAAACATGCTAGCCACTAGGCCAGCACAACTACAGATGTTTAGATTGTGAATAACAAACGTGCTAGCCACTAGGCCAGCACAACTACAGATGTTTAGATTGTGAATAACAAACGTGCTAGCCACTAGGCTAGCACAACTACAGATGTTTAGATTGTGAATAACAAACATGCTAGCCACTAGGCCAGCACAACTACAGATGTTTAGATTGTGAATAACAAACATGCTAGCCACTAGGCCAGCACAACTACAGATGTTTAGATTGTGAATAACAAACGTGCTAGCCACTAGGCCAGCACAACTACAGATGTTTAGATTGTGAATAACAAACATGCTAGCCACTAGGCCAGCACAACTACAGATGTTTAGATTGTGAATAACAAACATGCTAGCCACTAGGCCAGCACAACTACAGATGTTTAGATTGTGAATAACAAACGTGCTAGCCACTAGGCCAGCACAACTACAGATGTTTAGATTGTGAATAACAAACGTGCATTCTCTTCTATTTTTAATCTCGATTGCTTGTGCAGCCGGGCAGGGCCAGGTGTTTGGCGGGGTTACCACGTGTCCAACATGTTCCAGTGAAAGAACTAACCACGGATGCAACTTACACGGAGCTAGGCAGTGTATTGGAGAACAGGTACATATGTATTTAGAAGAGTAAGCAAAGTGGAACTATATTTAACCTTTTCTTAAAATTTGAATAGTTGTCTGTTATATTTTGTTTGGTTCCCAGAACAAGTAATCATATGTTATACAGGAACTAATAAATCAATAATAACTTGTATTTTTTGTGGTTAGATATTCATCATCATCATCTTTCACTTTTGCAATCAAGCGTCGGGGGGAGGAATAGTTGCCGTTAAAGCTCCCGACAGGTGGCACTGGATAATATCATTCCGTTTTGTTGTACAATGTCTTTGATGTCATCAGTCCCTTTCCTTCTCTTAGTCCCTATCGCTCTCGTATCAGATCTTCTTTGATGTAGCGCCAGTGCTGGTAACTTATTGTGTTGCGTTCAAATAAGATGGCTGAACCATTTGATCTTCTGCCTTTCAATATATGTGGCACAAGGTGTTGATCCCACTGTCTGTCTGATAACATTATTTCTTACTCGGTCTCGGGTAGTTAAGTTGACATCAAACAGATTAAATAACGGGCGTGAACAAGAGAACGATGTGACCGATAATAACAATCCACCATCTCATCTCATCTCATCTCATCTCATCTCATCATGTTCTTCTTATACTTTGCGGTGTCGAGGTGAAGTATAAACATCGTGAGAGTGCCTGATTATGGGCTGTCAGTCCGTTTATACTTCTTAGTTTTTCTACGAGCAGTATGAAGATCCCCTGCCGGCTTGCTAGGCCAGTCGCAGGTTTAGGACACAAATCTGACCACAGGGAGTCCATCCCCTATGGCGAGCCATAGCCCCGTTAGCTTATCACCTCGCGGTCATGGTTTCCCGGCCTGCACCACGTGGAGGTGGGGATTGACTTGTGTAGTCTGCGGATCATCGGCAGGCTACTAATATTCACTTTTCACCCCTTCATGACCTATCTTGACAAGAATATTTGATTTGTGTTTGGAAAGAGACCGAATGTTTATTGACTTGATTACGTGCAGCGATTCTTCATCATAATCATAATGATTTACTTTGCGTTCACTTGCTTTGAACCCGAACAGTTCACGAATGTGTTGCTACTATAATATTAGTGAGTGCATTTGATTGATTCTGTGTGAGGGTTAACTTTCCCTATCATCAATATCCCTCGCCATCAGACGAATCCTTCTCCGACTACAAGACTACTTGTAATTTCCGGTGAGAAGTCATCAGTTTAAGTCCAACTGACCGTGTGTGAAACGAACACGCTACCCTGAAATCAGAAGAGAAAATTCAAGCATGTTAAATCTCTCAATCACGCCAACCTACTCATCATATTTGTCATAGTTGTTTGTAAGAATGACTCTACTGGCACAGAATATGGGAAGGCGGCATAGCTAAAAGATTTAACGCCTTTTTAACTTGCTCTTCTTCAGACCAGGGAGCAGTTTGTTAGCCATTGTCGTGTGAAGACTACGCTCGAGTTCAGAGTGAACGCACGCTATAGCTAGCAAATAAGCAAACAAACAACAGATATTTAAGATGGAGATAAATGCATCATCCAAATGCGTGTCTTGTGCAGAGATCCCCCAACAGTCTCTCAACATTTCCCTATATCATAAGCCTGATGTCCTGTGCCTATTGCTAACAAGTGTAAATTATCTAATCACATGTCGTGTTTGTAACTGATTCACAAAGGATGTTGTCAAAGGTGAAGACTGGAATGCTTCGTGCAGAATGGCATGCATCGATTCAGAGGTCACGGATTGAGAACATTCTCTGGATCTTTACTCAAGGGCACTTTGATGTGGTTGAAAATGAAGAGACAGGCAGATTGGCTGGTGTCGCATCTTTCAGGGGCGATTTTATGCATGGTGGGTCTGATGAAAGCCCTCTGGAAGCATGTGAACAATGCAGATGAACAGATGGACTATCATGGTCTAGAGAGAATGCAGCAGCAAGTGGTGGTCGGAGGATCCGGTCTACAGTCAGTCGTCACTCAGAGGTGATGCAAGGGTGGGCGTATAATCTTTGCTGGCTGTTGAAGATGAAGACTGAGCGCTCATGAAAATGCCCCGAGTGCAATGATGTCGGTTTTTGACACAACTCAGCTCATTACATCTTGAATCCACCTACGATGCTGTCTTCCTCTTTTCTGTCTCCCCGGTAAACCTCGTTTCGTAGTGATCTTTTCCAGACATTTATGTCATTTTACTTGCTCTGAATAGTTCCTTTTCCTCAATTTTATTTGTCTTAATAACCAATCTTCTACAATACTGGATTCTTGTTGTATAGATCCGTTTGTTCTCGTTTCCATCCAATGAATCTTCGCGCTCTCTTGTAACACTGATATTCAATGAATCCTTGACTTGGGGGCGTAAATTACAAGTACCTCAGACGTCGGAGTGGGTTTGCCTGATGGCGAGGGGCACTGGTAATAAGGACAGCTAGGCCACACTAAGCAAAAAAAATTCCAGCGTAGACTGAGTACGAATTCAAAGCGAGTGGAAAAAAAAATTGCATGCTCTTAATACTCTGACTGCTGTTGTTCTAAAAAAAACGTCGCTTAAAAATCGACTTCATTGCACCGGGTTTTATCCCATATAGCTCGATCTCTTTCCGCAGCACGGAAAGCGTCGCACAAAGCAGGAACTCCGTAGCTCTAGCGACGACCCACAGGAGTCTCCGATAATTTTCACTTGTGAACCGAAGGACGCAGCCTAGAATCGAACCCACAATCTTCGGAGCCGGAGTCAGACGGCTTGACCACTTCGCCACGGAGACTCCTTGTATTTCTATCTGTTCTCGGTCTACAATAGGGTTTTATGTTTTTGGCTTTTTTGCGCTCGCTCGCTCGCAACTCAAGTGTAGTCCATACACATGCTACTACTTCTAGTGCTCTAGAGTGATTTTTGCATGTTAAATAGCTTTCCCTATGACCAGTATCTTTCGCCATCATGTGAACTCACTCCGATTTCAAAGGTACTTGTAATTTACGTCCCAAAGTCAAGGACGAGAAGTCAATATTTTAGTCCAACTGACCGGTGTAGAGGTTGAACCTGCTACTTCGGCATCAGCACACCGGATGCTTAACAACAAGCGCGCTTATCCATTCGGTCATAGCCATCAGATGTTTTTCAGCTTGTCTGCTCCTTGTCCAAGCTTCACATCTATATAAAAGTACAGGTTCTATATAGCACTTCAACACTTTTTTTCTCGTTTCAGTTGATATCTTTTTTTTGGGTCAGTATGTTATTCATCTTGCAAAAGGCTACCTTCGCAATTGCAATTCTTGTTCTAATCTCTTCAAGGCATCTCCCATGAGATGTTATGACTGTTCCGAGATAACAGTATCGATTCACTTGTTTAAGAATATGCCCATTTACTTGTATATTACATTGTGGTATTTCTTCCCCCCTAGTGACGACCATAATCTGTGTCTTCTTACAATTCAATTCTAACCCTAGTTGTTCACTGTGTGCAACAACCGCATCAACTAAATTTTGCAGGTCCTGTTCATTGTCTGCAATCAAGACTGTGTCATCTGCATATCTAATGTTATAGATGTATCGTCACCCAATGTTGATTCCTTCCATATCTTCTGAAAATTCTCTGAAAATTTATGATTATGATTATCTTCTGAAAATCTTCTGAATTCTGAAAATATTTTAACTGTACAGGGAAAAAAGATCCGGAGACATTACATACACATCTCTGTCTCACTACTCTCTTAATAGGCTGATATTGACCAACTGCATTATCAATTCTTATGGCAGCTTGTTGTTCCCAGTATATGCTTTTTACAAGTCTAAGGTCTTTCCCATCAATTTGTAGATCTTCAAACATCCTTATCATGTCGACATGTCTCACTTTATCGAACGCCTTTGTGTAGTCAATAAAGCAAAGGTGTAGATCTTTGTTTACTTCTATAGAACGTTCAATTACTGTTCTCAGTATATACACAGAATTTACTGTACCCTTGCCTTCTACAAACCCACATTGTCCTCTCCTGTTTCAGGTTGTATTTTCTTCCTTACTCTTTGCATGATAATTCTTAGCAAAATCTTCATGATGTGACTCATTATACTAATTGTTTGATGTTGATCACATTTCTTTCATCAACTCTATTTCATTCCCAGTTTTTCTAGATCCGCTGTATTTGATTGCTTTTGTTTCCATGAAATACGACATATTCTTCTATATATCCACATTTTCGACTTTCTAATTGCTTGCTCGTTGTCCAGGCTTCCGCACCTTAGTGGCAGCTAGTAGTAGCATGATTCTAAAACGTATGTTTAAAATAAAAGTAAGTAAAATAAAGGAGCCATGAAACACAATAATGTGCTTTTAATATTTCAGATGGCGTGCCACAAAATCCTACAGTATGATAGCGGTCTCCATGAAATGAACATAACAAGCAAGTGTGACAATTACACGTCGTGTATGGCAGAAGAAGCACAGAACCAACAACAGTGTGGCGTTTCTTATCGGGAAAGTGATATTAAACTCTGTCATTTTTGTTGTTATGGTCCTACTTGCACAACTGAAAGCATAGGGGGTAAGCGTTGTGTCATGGCAGCTAAATTGTGTTATTGTCTTCTTGCACTATTTAATTTGTTATTTACATTCAGTGGCGGACAAGCTAGGGTGTCAGCTAGTCCTATGCCAAGTGGGCCATGTTGGTCTCTAATGAAGCGGCCCCTCTTAAACATTAAGTTAGTTGCATATCCTTTGCAGGACGTCACAATCAACCATGTTTGGCTGTTTTATGATTTCTTTGCAAGTTTACGTTCAGTAGTTTGCCATTGCTTTCTGAACGACCGGCACTCATACCATTTTATAAAACCCAACGTAAGGCGGTCTGCTTCGAAATCGCTCGCAGCTGTGTTTCGAACGCTGTATGTGGGATTACGAACTGCATGCTTAACTCCTTCACCACAGAGCCGGATTAAACATTAGAGCAGTGGTTCTCAACCTTTTTTGGCCCGTGCCCCCTTCACCAATTTTCAGAACGTAATTCCCCCCTTTCGTATTTCCTACCTAAAATCCCCCCCTTCCCCGCTCCTACACAGTATACATAATAATGGAAGGTAAATTTAATAGCACATACTAAAGCAAGTCTAGACGTCCACATAAAATGTGGTTTGTGGGTCTACTTACTTTATAAAATGAACTTTAGAAGGGTGAGACGTGCAGAACCGTAAAGTATGAAGGGGAAAACAATATCAAGTACTCGGTTCTTGTATTAACGCGATCTTGAAATAATCTTCATTCCCCCCCCCCCCCCTGGAAACCCTAAAATTCCCCCACCGGTTGAGAACCACTGCATTAGACAATACGTTAACATGTTAATGACTAGTGTATTTATTTCACTGTCAACAGACCATGTTATTCATACATTTATTACAGACTAAGAATGGAAAGCTACTTAATTACCACTATGGGATATGTGAATCCTGCAGGACTCAATACTATTGTGGATGTCACCATTTTGTCATGTTTATAAAGTTGCAGAAAATCGAGTCTTAAGGCTTTGTCTCTTATCAACCAATATTTTTCCTCAATTCCGCCCATTCTACATTATAATATGGTTTCCAATGAATAGGTGTATTATTTTAATCATTGGGTTTCGATTACTATCGTCTTGCAGATGTTGCAAACTTAATAAATTAACTCTCTTCAAATATGTGAGGGGGTTGTGAGTTTTACATTCTACCATTGCCCGTACCCCGTTTAACTTCAGAAGAGAAGTTACATTAGGGTCCTCGTCGGGCTCTGATTATTTATCACGTGACTGTGTCGGCCACAATTCGGATATTAATTTAAAAGAGAGCCCAAAGAGAACTGTGCAGAATTTACTGTTAAAGATTAAAGGGTAATTATTTTAATTGTTTAAAAAAAATATTTTGTTATTATAAGTGGTAAGATTTTCTTTTAATGTTGCATATCCTTTGCAGGACGTTGCAGTCAACATCAGCATTTTTCAGCTGCTGTTGATGTACAAGGCAAATTTTACGTTCAGTAGTTTGCCATTTGCTTTCTGAACGACCGGCTCCAATACCAACACGTTATAACACAACGCGACACGGTCTGTTGCACAAATCGGTCGTGCCTGCTTTTCGAACGCCTGGTAAGAGGCTCACGAACCGCGTTCGCAAGCCTTTGGCCGCGGTGACCGGTTTTAGGGGATACTTAAAATTTGTAAACAAGGCACAACAAAATAGATTCATTGTTTTCCTCATTTGGTATTCCATGCTTCTGTCTGAACCACCATCACCACCACCACCAACAGTTTTAGTTGCCGAAGCCATCCATCACAATAAGCTTATTATATTTACTCTTGTTTGCCAACTGTTAAAGGATGTGCGATTTTTCCGTGTTATTAGAGCAGCATTTTTCAGTCTCATCTATCACTGTATGTTATTTACTGCCAATATAGTACCTTGCGGTGTATCGCAGGGGGCCTTGAGCCTAAGGAGTTAAAGCCGACTGGCTAGTGCAGTCGCCGCGAACTGTGCAGGTTAGAGTTGTCTTTTTGCTCCCGACAAAAAAAAAAAAAAAACTCCACACCTTACCGAGGATTCAGTCTCATGAAGTGTTCGTACACATAGTTTAAATTGTATTTTAGTTGTTTCCATGATTGTGTTTTCAAAACTATACTGGTTTAATAACAGCTGCACGAGGAAGCACTGGCTGAAAGGTCACGATGCTCACAATGTCCTCAAGTGGTGCCGGGTTCGATCCCTGCATACAGCTGGGAATATCTCCCAGAACTATTGGTGTCTAGTGATATCATATGTCCCCTTGTCCCTTGGTAGTGAGATCGGGTTCCTAACCTTCTTGGATAAGGGTAAAAAAAAGGAGGTTCGGTGTGTAAGCTATGCACAGTAAAAATTCTACGGCAGTTTGGAATCGCTAAGGGTAGGTCGTAAGGCACTGTTCTGGAAAATTGTTAGGAAATTGTAGAGCCTGTTAGCTTGGGTAGAATTTATCTATATGAAGTAAGCCTTACACAACCGCTAGTGATATCATATGTCCCCTTGTCCCTTGGTAGTGAGATCGGGTTACTAACCTTCTTGGATAAGGGTAAAAAAAAGAAGGTTCGGTGTGTAAGCTATTTTTTTTTTTTTAGCATATCCTTTACAGGACTTAGCTGTCAACACCAGCATCTTTCAGCTGTATGTTGATCTCTTGGCAAGATTACGCTCAGTAGTTTGCCATTGCTTTCTGAGCGGCCGGCTCAGTATCCCGCAAGTCACGAGCGGGGGTCGAACCGCCTCAGCTCTCGCTCCGCTACGTGACTCTGCGTGATAAACGGGATTACAGAGAGAAAGTGTTGTAACCCCACAGCCAGAGAGACCGGTGTAAGCTATGCACAGTAAAAATTCCACGGCAGTTTGGAATCGCTAAGGGTAGGTCGTAAGGCACTGTTCTGGAAAATTGTTAGGAAATTGTAGAGCCTGTTAGCTTGGGTAGAATTTATCTATATGAAGTAAGCCTTACACAACCGCTTGCCGAAGTCGGGCACACTTAACGTTTATGTGCATAATTAGGTGTGACACACTTCCCTCGACATAGAAACGACGAAGAAGAACAAAAATAAAGATATGAAGGAAACATTTTTTTAAAAAGGTGAAAACGAACAAAGAGTATATGCGTTACCATAATTTCCCAATACCAGCCTCAAATACTGGTTTTTCGGTCTTGAAGAGTTAATGGGCCTACATTAGTTTTCATGGGATATCATTAATTAACCTTATTTACATTAGAAGAATCACGCGAAGACCTTTCACTAAACAATTAAAGTAGTAAAACCATCAAAGAAAAAGAATTTCCATCAAAGGAGCCAATATTTAGTTTAGTCGTTAGTCGCGGCTCAAACTTCGCGCAAAAGGGTCACCCCATAATATTCCGTTCCTGTGCCAGTGAATATCACATGAAATGCTTCTCACTGTCCCATGTGAAAAGTGGAACAGACAGCAGTCCCTTCAAACCAACAGTACGCACAGGCATTATTGAATATGGTCACTGTCAGACTGCCGACACAACAGTCCGCCACTAAAATTGCAGTCCATCATCGATGGAAGCGGCAGTCACTAGAAAACCAGCTGTTGCACACACATCACTGCATAAGGCAAAACCAGCTAGTGTAGCAACCGACTGGCCGCCATTTTTTTCTGAGCATGCAGTTCACAATACAAACCACCGTGAACGGATGTAAACGCATTTCACGTGAAATCCACAGCTCACAGTGTCACTCCACTCACTCACCTCAGTAGCTTGGCGACGAAACCACGTACTTCAAGTCAAAAATGAGGAAAATGCATAAGCAAACCTTATCCAGAAGCAAAATCACTCCAGAGACCTTAACAGCTCAACAGCCAATCAGCTGTGTTGAACCGGAAGCTCCAATATGTAGTTCATTCTAAGCTGACTGAATAAATCAGAACTTTCCGTATACATAAATAAGTTAGGCTTTTGTTCTGTTGCATTTTCTTTTACAAATGAAATTATTCCCAGTGTATAAACCTACGTCTATTAATCTGTGATGCAGGAAGGACAAAGGACTACACTTTTAACTTGAGCTACATCAGAGACAGTGCTACCTATGAATCTTACATGGCTGATCCTGGGCACCCTAATTATTTACTCGAGGAGGAGAGGATAGATAAAGGGGTAGGTTTTGCCTTGTATATTTATTTCTTCTTTAAATTTAGTAAAATGAAGAATCTGTCGAATGTTTGTTTATAAGTCTCCGAAGCCAGTCAATTTAATTCCAAGATAATAAGATGTTTAATATATCTGGAAAGAGAGAGAGAGAGAGAGAGAGAGAGAGAGAGAGAGAGAGAGAGAGAGAGAGAGAGAGAGAGAGAGAGAGAGAGAGAGAGAGAGAGAGAGAGAGAGAGAGAGAGAGAGAGAGAGAGAGAGAGAGAGAGAGAGAGAGAGAGAGAGAGAGAGAGAGAATTTGGTAAAATCAGAATACCAATGTTTCATTGTAATTTTATAATTTTAACCTAACGCATCTAAGAACAGATGATAAGACAGATGCCATCTTAGATAAACTGATGACACAGAAGACAACACCACCACCACCACCACCAACAACAACAACAACAACAACAACAATAACAACAACAACGACAGTCTTACTAGTAAAATGTGTACAGGAGTTACTAGGCGTGGAGCAACGTGAATTATTTATCAATATCCTAGCAACGAAAACTATTATAATTGGCAATGGAGAGGTTAGGCTTTCCATGAATATCTCAGTGAACCATGAGATACTTGAACAATTAACAAGTTTCTCCTGTCTTAGATATGTTATAACGGATGATTGCAGAAGTTACATAGAAATTTTTTTTAAATGATAATAGAATGACCAAAGTATTTTCAATAATATAATAAAATATTAACATTTGGAGAAATAAACAACACATTAACAAGAACAATTGATATATCTGTCTGTCTGTCTTGTCTGTTTGTCAGTCTGTCTATCTGTCTGTCTAGAAAATCAGGTCTTTGTCAGATATGACTGAGCTATCGTATGACAGTAGAAGATGCTAACCTGCTTTCTGTTAGCGCCGAATGTTGGGCGACGCTTACCAAACCTGACACCCCACATTGTGCCAAATGTTTCGGGCGGAGTAGCTCAATTAGGAGGGTACAAGCCTTACACTAGTGCGAGGAAATGCAACGTAAAGACTAAATGTAATATCGGTGCAGACCAGGCCTTAAGCCTTGGTCGGCAATTAGTCTAGGATGGAAGCTCCGACGGGCTGGCAATTAGAGAATTGATTTGCTGATCCGGTAGCTTCTGCAGCTTGTCCTGTTCCAGGTGTATTGGTGTTACCTTTCCTATGGAGTAAACTAGGCAGGCTGAGATCAGATAGGAATCATCTTGCATGGCAAACACTTGGTCTCTAAATTCAACCCAGGCTTTGTGCTGTGTCGAGGTATTTTACAAATTATCGTCTATCAAGACAGCAACGTGCCAGTCATATAAATATATATATTCTACCCTACTTTTATGTAAAAACTTTGTCAGTGAACAGGCAATTGTTAAGTTAAATTAAAGTCATGGAGGTGTGGATAAGCAGAAGAATATGTTATGTTTCATAGAAACAGTGAAAAAAAAGAAAAAAAAAAAACAAAACATGTCAAATACAGAAGTACGACAAATGCTGGGAAGGAAAAGAGAAGCTGATGAAAGAAATAAAATAGGAGACACGTTAAATGTTTTGTCACCACATTAACAGTCATTGTACTGTTGTAAAAATCAAACAGCAAAGAAGAGTCGAAGACAGGCTAGGAGAGGCACACAGTGGTGCAGGTGGAAAGATAAGATATTTTTCTTTCTTCTTTTTTTTTTTTTTTGTAAGCTCGCTTAAACTCGAGCGTAGTCCTTACACACGGTTTAACGTAGTGAAGGACTGAGTTTTGCGTGTGGGCTTGCTTTCCCTTTTACCGGTGTCCCTCGCCATTCAGGCGAGCCCACTCCGACTTCAGAGGTGAAAGATAAGATGAGGAGATGAACGAAGAACAGTTGGTCGGAGTACAACAAGGGTGACAGGTCGGAGTGTAACAAGGGTGACAGGTCGGTGTACAACAAGGGTGACAGGTCGGTGTACAACAAGGGTGACAGGTCGGTGTACAACAAGGGTGACAGGTCGGAGTACAACAAGGGTGACAGGTCGGAGTGTAACAAGGGTGACAGGTCGGAGTACAACAAGGGTGACAGGTCGGAGTACAACAAGGGTGACAGGTCGGAGTACAACAAGGGTGACAGGTCGGTGTACAACAAGGGTGACAGGTCAGTGTACAACAAGGGTGACAGGTCGGTGTACAACAAGGGTGACAGGTCGGTGTACAACAAGGGTGACAGGTCGGAGTACAACAAGGGTGACAGGTCGGTGTACAACAAGGGTGACAGGTCGGTGTACAACAAGGGTGACAGGTCGGTGTACAACAAGGGTGACAGGTCGGAGTACAACAAGGGTGACAGGTCTGTGTACAACAAGGGTGACAGGTCGGAGTACAACAAGGGTGACAGGTCGGAGTGTAACAAGGGTGACAGGTCGGAGTGTAACAAGGGTGACAGGTCGGAGTACAACAAGGGTGACAGGTCGGAGTACAACAAGGGTGACAGGTCGGAGTGTAACAAGGGTGACAGGTCGGAGTACAACAAGGGTGACAGGTCGGAGTACAACAAGGGTGACAGGTCGGAGTACAACAAGGGTGACAGGTCGGAGTACAACAAGGGTGACAGGTCGGAGTACAACAAGGGTGACAGGTCGGAGTACAACAAGGGTGACAGGTCGGAGTGTAACAAGGGTGACAGGTCGGAGTGTAACAAGGGTGACAGGTCGGAGTGTAACAAGGGTGACAGGTCGGAGTGTAACAAGGGTGACAGGTCGGAGTGTAACAAGGGTGACAGGTCGGAGTACAACAAGGGTGACAGGTCGGAGTACAACAAGGGTGACAGGTCGGTGTACAACAAGGGTGACAGGTCGGTGTACAACAAGGGTGACAGGTCGGAGCACAACAAGGGTGACAGGTCGGTGCACAACAAGGGTGACAGGTCGGAGTGTAACAAGGGTGACAGGTCGGAGTACAACAAGGGTGACAGGTCGGAGTACAACAAGGGTGACAGGTCGGAGTGTAACAAGGGTGACAGGTCGGAGTACAACAAGGGTGACAGGTCGGAGTACAACAAGGTTGACAGGTCGGAGTACAACAAGGTTGACAGGTCGGAGTGTAACAAGGGTGACAGGTCGGAGTACAACAAGGGTGACAGGTCGGAGTGTAACAAGGGTGACAGGTCGGAGTACAAGAAGGGTGACAGGTCGGAGTACAACAAGGGTGACAGGTCGGAGTACAACAAGGGTGACAGGTCGGAGTACAACAAGGGTGACAGGTCGGAGTGTAACAAGGGTGACAGGTCGGAGTACAACAAGAGTGACAGGTCGGAGTACAACAAGGGTGACAGGTCGGAGTACAACAAGGGTGACAGGTCGGAGTGTAACAAGGGTGACAGGTCGGAGTACAACAAGGGTGACAGGTCGGAGTACAACAAGGGTGACAGGTCAGAGTACAACAAGGGTGACAGGTCGGAGTACAACAAGGGTGACAGGTTGGAGTACAACAAGGGTGACAGGTCGGAGTACAACAAGGGTGACAGGTCGGAGTACAACAAGGGTGACAGGTCGGAGTACAACAAGGGTGACAGGTCGGAGTACAACAAGGGTGACAGGTCGGAGTACAACAAGGGTGACAGGTCGGAGTGTAACAAGGGTGACAGGTCAGAGTACAACAAGGGTGACAGGTCGGCGTGTAACAAGGGTGACAGGTCGGAGTACAGCAAGGGTGACATGTTGGTGCACAACAAGGGTGAGAGGTCGGCGCACAACAATGGTGAGAGGTCAGAGTACAACTAGGGTGAAAGGTTGGAGCATTGGCGATAACTGCAGCCAACCTTCAATGTTAGAGCGGAACCGTTTTTACAGTCGCTAGATGGATACTCTGTTAATGTCTTCAACGTGGTCGGACGAGGTTTGGACCTCCGTGCCCGTCGTCCGCTTAGGAATGGAAAGACTGGCTATCTATACTTTTGTGTGTTCTGACCTACATAAAGTGATAGTCCTTGCACGTTACAGACTCACTATGGGTTTCTGCTTCGGGCCTTGTTTGTTGTTGTTGTTTCCATTTTTAGACGGTATGTGATTTATTGATTTTCATTTTGTACACACACAGACACACACACACACACTCACACACACACACACACACACATGCACGAACGCACGCACGCACGCACGCACGCACACACACACACACACACACACACACACACACACACACACATATATATATATATATATATATATATATATATATATATATATATATATATATATATATATATATATATATATATATATAGATATATCTTTCATTACAGATTAGACTTGCTGTTAGTGACGTCAATGGAGGAATAGATGTGTACCTGGTCCAATTTGAGTAATAATATCATTGTTCTTTATGTTATTTACTTCAAATGTGTCATTGATTCAAACTGTTTGACAATTTGATTGTTCTGCATATTAATCACATCAAATTTTTTTTTTTTACAGACTGATCATATTAATTCTGGTCTCATAAACTGATCACATTAATTTTCGACTCATTGACTGATCACATTAGTTCTCCTCTTATAAACTGATCTCATTAATTCTCGTCTCATTGACTGATCACATGAATTCTCTTCTCATAGACTGATCACATTAATTCTCCTCTCACAAACTGATCTCATTAATTCTCGTCTCATTGACTGATCACATTAATTCTCCTCTTATAAACTGATCACATTAATTCTCCTCTCGTAAATTGATCGCATTAATTCTCGTCTCATTGACTGATCACATTAATTCTCCTCTTATAAACTGATCACATTAATTCTCCTCTTATAAACTGATCACATTAATTCTCCTCTCATAAACTGATCACATTAATTCTCCTCTCATAAATTGATCACATTAATTCTCCTCTCATAAATTGATCACATTAATTCTCCTCTTATAAACTGATCACATTAATTCTCCTCTTATAAACTGATCACATTAATTCTCCTATTATAAACTGATCACATTAATTCTCCTCTTATAAACTGATCACATTAATTATCCTCTTATAAACTGATCTCATTAATTCTCCTCTCATAAATTGATCGCATTAATTCTCGTCTCATTGACTGATCACATTAATTCTCGTCTCATTGACTGATCACATTAATTCTCGTCTCATATAAACTGATCACATTAATTCTCGTCTCATATAAACTGATCACATTAATTCTCGTCTCATATAAACTGATCACATTAATTATCGTCTGATAAACTGATCACATTAATTCAACATTCACAAATCTATCACATTAATTCTCATATTCATAAACTGATCACCTTAATGTAGCCGTGGCTGAGGGATGGCAGGAAAAGAGCACTGAAATGTTATATAGAATCTGTTTTGCGATATGGCTGTGAATCATGAGACATAAACGATCAAATTAGGAAGAGCCTGGAGGCAACTGGGGTGTGGTTCCTGAGAAGAATGTTGCGAATACCTTTGACTGCTAGAGTAACTAACAATGATTGCCTGGAAGAGGTTAATGAAAATAGAACATTACATACAACTATAAGAGAGAGAGAGAGAGAGAGAGAGAGAGAGAGAGAGAGAGAGAGAGAGAGAGAGAGAGAGAGAGAGACACACACACACACACACACACAGAGACACACACAGAGAGAGAGAGAGAGAGAGAGAGAGAGAGAGAGAGAGAGAGACAGAGAGAGAGATCTGTATGACAGTAATAATAAGAGTACTCACTCTCAAACTTCCAGTGCACTGATGGCAGGTGCGAGGTTCATCATCTATGCTAGTCAGTTGTACTTAAATCTTGACTTATTCAGTAAGCAATGGCAAAATTGCATAGTAAATCAACACGGGGTTGGGCTTGATCGCAAAATCGTGCAAAGGATATGCAACATTGTTTCTAATAAGAAAAAGACAGCGTTGGTTGGCCATGTAATTGGAAGAAAGGCATTGGCAAACATCGCACGACTGGAAAGATCAATGGCAGAAGACCCAGAGGCTCGCCAATAGAAATGATGCTGGGTGAAATGAGAGTCTGGCATGGATGATCCATTAGAACTGGTCGATCAGTGAGCTATAGAAAACAAAGGAAGAAAATGTACTAGGCACGTTAAACATGAATGTGGGAAAGACACCATAAACACTTCAAATATAACCAGTCAGCATAATGACACTTAACCTGAACCAGGACGCATCCACTGTGGACAAACCCAGGCGAATTGGTCTTTCCAATTGTAATTATTATACGTTTTAATTTTTTTTTGGAAGCACAATGTAACACACAAACATCTCGGAACGGCCATAATGTCTAATGGGAGGTGCCTTGAAGAAGTCTCATCTCATCTCATCTCATCATGTTCCTCTTGTACCTTGCGGTGTCGAGGTGAAGTATAAACAACGGGAGAGTGCCCGCTTATGGGATTCATGTATCGATATTCCCATGGACTCTGTTATTCCCTGCGTCCATCGTTTACGTGGTCGGCCTCTTCCTCTGCTTCCCTCTGGTCTGTACATCATGCTTGTTGTGGTATACTGTTAGTTGGTAACCTACTTGCATGGCCAAACCATTTGACTTGCTGCCCTTTAATAAAATCTAGTGCAGCTATAACCCCCACTTTAGTCCTGATTTCTTCATTTCTGATCTTATCTCTTCTTGATACATTGAGTATTTTCCCCTGGAATCTCATTTCTGTTGTGATTTATCTTTTCTCTTTTTCTGTCATTGTCCATGTTTGGCATTGGCAACATAAAGTTGGTAGGAAGATTGTGTTGTAAAGTGCTTTCTTAGTAGTTACATGTTTGTTCTTTAGTTATTGGTGCAATTTGTCCAATGAGTTGGTTTGCCTTACTGCATCTATTTTCGATCTGGTCTTCTGATTTGCCATTTGATGATATCAAACTTCCTAGGTACTTGAAACTCTTTACTTGTTTCAAGGGATGTTCGTTTAGGTGAATCATTGTTGTTTTTTCTTCTTTAGTTATAGTCAATACCTCTGTTTTACTAGTGCTAATTTTCATGTTATGTTCCCTACACATTTCGTTTAGACTATTCATGTGGTCTTGTAATTCAGCTTCTGATTTTGCTATTAGTGCTTGGTCGTCCGCAAACAGGAGTTCTCTAATGGTTAGATTTGCAGATGGTTGAAGAGATTAGAACAAGAATAGCTATGGCAAAGGTAGCCTTTTGCAAGATGGAAAACATACTGACCAATAATTAAGATGTCAGTTGCAACGAGAACAGGAGCCTTGAAGTTCTACATAGAACCTGTAGTTTTGTATGAATGTGAAACGTGGACAATGAGCAGACAAGCTGAGAAACATATAAAGGCAGTGGAGATCTTGTTTCTGAGGAAAATGCAAAGAATATCATGGACAGACAGAAAAAGTAATGAGCAAGTCTTACAAAAAGTAAATGAGAACTGTAAACTGATTAATCAAATTTGACGTAGACCAGTGGTTCTCAACCTTTTTTGGCCCGTGCCCCCCTTCACCATATTTTCAGAACGTCATTTCCCCCCCCCCCTTTCCTATCAACAATTTGGCCCGTGCCCGCCTTCACCATATTTTCAGAACGTCATTCCCCCCCCCCCCTTTCATATTTCCTACCTAAAAATCCCCCCCACCCCTACACAGTATACATAAAAATGGAAGGTAAATTTAATAGCATATACTAAAACAAGTCTAGACATCCACATAAAACGTGATTTGTGACATACTTTATAAAATGAATTTTAGAAGAATGAGACGTACATAACTGCAAAGTATGAAGGGAAAAACAATATCAAGTAATCGGTTCTTGTATTAACGCAATCTTGAAATGGTCTTCATCCCCCCTCCCCCCTGGAAACCCTAAAATTCCCCCCCGGGGGGGGGGGGGGGGTATTCCCCACCGGTTGAGAACCACTGACGTAGACAGTCACAATGTTTTGGATACGTTATAAGAAAATTAAATTAGAGAACTTGGTGACAATTGGCAAGACTGAAGGGAAAAGAACAAGGGGAGGGAAGAGAAGTAAATATAAAGATGGCTTGGCCACGTGGCATGGTCGAGACAAGAACACATTACTCAAGTGATCGTGCAAGATGGCGAAACTTGACAACCCCCGTTTATCGGCATGGCACGTAATGTTGAACAAACTAACGTCTGTCAAGACGGCAAGGGGCCAGCTATTTATATATGGACAGAGAGGGAGAGAGAGAGAGAGAGAGAGGGGAGGGAGGGAGAGGAGGGAGGGAGAGAAGAGAAGGAGAATGGTATATTACTATTGAAAAGAAAAACACACTTTGTAAGTTCATACAGGCCTCAACAGAATAACCAGTACACGTTTAGTTTAGTTTACCCGTACTAGGTTGTCTTGAAGTTTCGCGTGACTACTTTCGGTTTTATGCCAGATTCATTAGAAGAAGACATCAGAGAGAGAGAGAGAGAGAGAGAGAGAGAGAGAGAGAGAGAGAGAGAGAGAGAGAGAGAGAGAGAGAGAGAGAGAGAGAGAGAGAGAGAGAGAGAGAGAGAATGGTATATTACTATTCAAAAGGAAAACACTTTGTATGTTCATACAGGCCTCTACAGAATAACCAGTACAGGGTTGTCTTGAAGCTTCGCGTGACCACTTTCAGTTTCATGCAGATTCAATAGAAGATGACATCAGAAAAAGCATTCTATTAAGCCTGCGTGAAAATGGATCTTTTTTCAACGGTGAAAAAATTGTTCCAGAGTCACTAAATCTAACAGCAGATACTCAAGGTATTATATCTCACATCAGAATATTATTTCGTGTTTGCTTATGCTGTCTTTCAGTGCTGTCCTTGGCTCTTGAATTCTCATTCTTGATCTGTTTTCTATATTGTGTTATTGTTTCTTATCTCAATGCTGGTGAGTTGTCTACTCTTTTTTTTCCGCATATCCTTTACAGGACATCGCTGTCAACGTCAGCATCTTTCATGCGTGGTTTCGAGGTATGGTGTCCGCCTCGAGTGCTGGAGGTCCCGCGTTCAAGCCGCGGTGATGACCGGGATTTTTTCTCGTGGACTTCTAGTAACAAAATTTCCCCTGGTCTCTGGGTAGTGAGATCGGACGCCCGTGTGTATTGTTGCGCACGTAAAAAATCCCTTGGAAGTTGGAAATCGAAAAAGAGTAGCCTAACGGCGCTGCCCGGGCAAAATTTCGAGTTAAAAATCTACCCAAAGTATTTCAGGATCCTCGCCGGTGCTACGGAGTCCGTGCACTGAGCTGAGTTTCTCCAGACTCAGATTTGAGTTAGGAGGAGAATGGGACACTTATGGGTTGCACCCGTGTGCCGTGATGTTGATCCATCGACTAAACCAAACTAAACTAAGCTGATTGTTGATTTCTTGGAAATATTACGCTCAGTAGACTGCTCAGTAGACTGGTGATCGAGTGAAATGGCGAATCATGACCGCCCACGCTTTCCGGCATGGCACATGATTGATTGACATGATTGATTGAGACTGCCATTGCTTTCTGAGCGACCGGCTCACATACCCCGTAAGTTACCAAAGCGGCGGGAACCGCTACTGATTCTGGCGCAGGTTAGTTCCCTACGTGGATATACGGGATCACGGAGGAAGACGTTAAAGCCTAGGCCAGGAAGATCGGCACTGCCTACTCTTAACAGTAAAAAATAAGTTCTTCATTTCTTTGAAGCCATGGGTCCTTTGCAGCTGATCTGCGTTGGCACCCTGCCGTCTTGACAGACGATAGTTTGTTATATTGTGGATTATTTTTTAAAGGCATAATAACTACAACCCATGGCGGTAACGAATGTCACTGATCAGACCAATTCGCGCTGTAAATATTCGTCCACAGTGGATGCATATAAACACATAGTCATTTTCACCATCACGCACCATCTTACGTATCGCACGCTCAATGTGTGACCTATCTGCAATCATTTTCTCCTTTGCCTTTATTCCATTTCTGATGCTTGCCCTCCATGCAACACGTTCAGCGGCGACTTGCTCCCAGTGCGCATTATCAATACATATATCAATCATGTCTCGCTTACACACATCTTTGTATGTATCGTAGTAGAGGCCGATTCACCAAAAAAGATGTCTTTTGGTATTCTACCATCATCCATCCCCCTAATGTGTCCCATCCATCTGAGTCTACGAAGAATGAGCATCGAACAAACCGTCACACAACCTGATCTTTCCAATACTTCAGTATTTGTGATTTTGTCTTGCCACTTAATACCAAGTATTCTTCGCAGACACCGTATATGAAAGCTGTTTAAACAGTTCTCTTGGTTGAGTAAGTAGTCCAGTCCTCACTACCATAAAGAAGAGTACTAAGGACACATACTTATTAGACAAGGACTTTTGTTTTGGCAGTAAGTTTTCTGTTCTCCCAGACTCTTTTTGTTAACCTGTTCATTGTTGTTGCTGCCTTACCAATCCGGATGTTTATATCCTGATCTTGGGATAATTTGCTATTTACCTCTGATCCTAGATATGTAAAATGGTCTACTATCTCTAGTTCGGCGTCGTCAATAAAGATTGATGGAACCCCATGTGCACCTTGTGACATAATCTGTGTCTTCTGTTTGTTGATTGCTTGTGCGTAAATTACAAGTCCAATGTACTAGGTGTAGCAGCATGTGTATGGACCAAGCTTGAGTTCAAAAGCTAGCGAACGCAGTAATAATAATAATAATAATAATAATAATAATAATAATAATAATAATAATAATAATAATAATAATAATAATTCCACAGGCTTATTAATGTGTCGCACTTTTTAATTTGTTTATATTTACAATGCAGCTGTAACATTAAAAACATATCTTATATATAAAAGGCGATCTTCGTCCGTATTTATGTATCTATGTATCTATGTATCTATGTATGTCCTTTATACGTTCGCGAACGGCCCATCCGATTGAGATGAAATTTTCTACACGCCTTCCTTTCATTCCAGAGCTGTCAACTGTGATATTTTGTTAGTGTGAAATCGCCTGCTTACTCAGTATTATTTCATTTTTCATTTTTCATCATAATTTCATATATCTCAGGGGACCTAACTCTGTAAAAGTTATTTCAAGGGGCATAACTTTTCTGTATAACTTATAGTCATATTGTGGCATCGTTTTCAAAGATTTATAAACTCTTTGTCCATAGTTATTTACCGGCATATGAGTTATAATAAATAATGATACAATCTGTAAGGCATTTTCAAAGTTTTCATAAAAATGATGCACAATGCATAACATTGTAACTCATCTTTTTTTGCTTAAGAAGTTACTGTAGTCATGCAGGTGATTAGAAAGAGTTTTCATTAAAAATAATGGATGGTGTGTGGTAGAACGTTCTTTTAAGTTACATTTTTTTTTGTTGTATGAATTTAATGAAGCCGGACAGGGTCAGGCAGACAGATAGACAGACAGACAGACAGATAGACAGTCGGGAACAGGAACTTATATGACTACTTATATAAATTAAATGAGATGCTTCACACCAGGAGCTGGGCGATGTCGGGTCGGGTCAGACAGACAGACAGACAGACAGATAGTCGGTAACGGGAACGGGAACTTATATGACTACTTATATGAATTAAATGAGATGCTTCCCACCAGGGACTGGGCGAAGCCGGGCAGGGTCAGGCAGACAGATAGACAGACAGATAGACAGTCGGGAACGGGAACTTATATGACTACTTATATGAATTAAATGAGATGCTCCACACCAGGAGCTGGGCAATGCCGGGCCGGGTCAGACAGACAGACAGACAGACAGACAGACAGACAGACAGACAGACAGACAGACAGACAGACAGACAGACAGACAGACAGACAGACAGACAGACAGACAGACAGACAGACAGACAGACAGACAGACAGACAGACAGACAGACAGACAGACAGACAGACAGACAGACAGACAGACAGACAGACAGACAGACAGACAGACAGACAGACAGACAGACAGACAGACAGACAGACAGACAGACAGACAGACAGACAGACAGACAGACAGACAGACAGACAGACAGACAGACAGACAGACAGACAGACAGACAGACAGACAGACAGACAGACAGACAGACAGACAGACAGACAGACAGACAGACAGACAGACAGACAGACAGACAGACAGACAGACAGACAGACAGACAGACAGACAGACAGACAGACAGACAGACAGACAGACAGACAGACAGACAGACAGACAGACAGACAGACAGACAGACAGACAGACAGACAGACAGACAGACAGACAGACAGACAGACAGACAGACAGACAGACAGACAGACAGACAGACAGACAGACAGACAGACAGACAGACAGACAGACAGACAGACAGACAGACAGACAGACAGACAGACAGACAGACAGACAGACAGACAGACAGACAGACAGACAGACAGACAGACAGACAGACAGACAGACAGACAGACAGACAGACAGACAGACAGACAGACAGACAGACAGACAGACAGACAGACAGACAGACAGACAGACAGACAGACAGACAGACAGACAGACAGACAGACAGTCGGTAACGGGAACGAGAACTTATATGACTACTTATATGAATTAAATGAGATGCTCCCCACCAGGGTCTGGGCGAAGCCGGGCCGGGTCAGCTAGTCTATATATATAAATCAAAGTGTATGTATGTAAATATGTATGTCCTTTATTTTTTCGCTAACGGCCCATCCGATTGAGATGAAATTTTCTACACGCCTTACTTTCATTCCAGAGCTGTCAACTGTCATAGTTTTTTTTCCTTCTTCCTCCTCCTCCCTCCTCCCCCTCCCAAAATACGTACGTAAATATATGATGATGATGATGAAAGAATCCCCGAACCAAAACGCTAGGGAAAGGGAAGAAAATGACGTGACTACACATTAGCTAAGGGACTTAGCTCTAGAAAAAGTTATTTCAAGGGGCATAATTTTTAATAACATTGTTGTATAACTTATAGTCATATTGTTGTATCGTTTTCAATTATTTATAAACTCTTTGTCTATAGTTATGTACCGGCATATGAGTTATAATAAATAATGATACAATCTTTTAGACATTTTCAAAGTTTACATAAAAATAATGCATAATGCATAACATTGTAACTCATCTTTCTATACTTAAGAAGTTATCTAAAAGATGTTGAACAATATCATGGCATCTTTAGTGTTTTCCGCCATCATATCGACACGATTCGCTTGACAGCACTTCTCAGCGCTATCAAGCCAAGACGCCTTACACATTTCAAGCAGTCTGATACGGGGGGAAAATGGCACGTCGTAATAGCACAAAATACAACATCGGTCGCATGAATGAATGAAAATGGGCAAAGGCTGCTGGAGCATTGCACCAGTAATGACCTATGTATTACAAACTCTTTTTTTAAAACAAAAGAGATGCATAAGGTCACATGGAAACATCCAAGATCCGGCCATTGGCACCAGCTGGACTTCATCATCACACGGAGACAACATCTGAACCATATATCATTGACTCGTAGTTACCACAGTGCTGACTGTGATACGGATCATTCTTTGGTTGTTGCAAGGGTTAGACTGAGACCAAAGAGAATCTACACAGCTAAACACAAATCTAGCCCCAGGATTAATATTATTAACACTCATGATCCTGAAAAGTGCTTTCAGTTTCAACAGCAACTTGAAGACGCTTTCACTGATACACCAGAAAATTGTACAGTAAATGATAAATGGAATAAACTTAAGGAAACTCTTTGTAAAACTGCCGTAAAGGTTTACGGCACTGTGGATCATAAGAGGCAGGACTGGTTTGCGGCCAACAGCGAGACTCTGCAGCCCTTGATTGATAAGAAGAAGAAAGCTCTCTTAAGAAACAAGGAAAGACCAACTCGAAACACTCTGAGTGAGCTAAGGCAAGCTAGGAAGGATGTGCAAAAGGCTGCCAGGCAGTGTGCAAATGATTATTGGATCAAGTTATGTGAGTCCATTCAAATCGCAAGTGATAAGGGAGACATAAGAAGCATGTATGAAGGAATAAAGAAAGCCTGTGGTCCAGTGATCAAAAGAAGTGCACCATTGAAAACCTTGACTGGAGAAGTCATCACTGATAAGAAACAGCAGATGGACAGATGGGTAGAGCACTATTTGGAGCTTTACTCAAGTGAGACCAAACTAGCGGATAATGCCCTCAACGCCATAGAGGCTCTACCAACTCTTGACCACCTGGACACACTTCCCACCATAACAGAAGTTAAGTGTGCTATAAATGAACTTGCATCTGGCAAGGCTCCAGGTAAGGATGGGATTCCAATAGAGGTTATCAGGAGTGGGCAAGACACACTCACTATACAGATCCACCAGCTAATAGAGCTATGCTGGCGTGAAGGACAAGTCCCACAGGATTTCAAAGATTCAAGCATCATAACACTGTACAAGAACAAGGGCGATCGGAGCGACTGCAACAACTATAGGGGTATCTCACTTCTGTGTATTGTTGGAAAAGTATTTGCCAGAATTGTTCTGTGCAGACTTCAAGTCCTAGGAGATCAAGTCTACCCCGAATCACAGTGTGGCTTTCGACAGAACCGGTCTACCACTGATATGATATTCTCATTGCGACAAATGCAAGAAAAATGCCGTGAACAGAATCAACCACTGTTTATTGCCTTCATCGACCTCACAAAGGCATTTGATTTGGTCAGTCGTGAGGGTCTGTTCAAGGCACTAAAGAAGATTGGCTGCCCACCAACTCTTCTGTCCATTGTAGAATCGTTCCACACAGGCATGAAGGGTATAATCAAGTTTGATGGTGCAACTTCTGAAGAATTTGAAATCAAGAGTGGAGTTAAGCAAGGTTGTGTACTAGCTCCCACCCTCTTTGGAATATACTTTTCACTTCTACTGAAATATGCATTTCGTGATCAGGATGGTGGTATATACATTCACTCACGCTCAGATGGCGGCCTCTACAATGCTCAGAGATTGAAGGCTAAGACCAAAATTAGGAGGGTACTGATCAGAGAGTTGCTTTTTGCAGATGATGCTGCAGTTACGACCCACTCTGAGGAAGAATTGCAATGTCTACTATCTGCATTCTCCAATGCTTGTTCTGAATTTGGTTTAACAATTAGCAAAAAGAAGACACAGATTATGTCACAAGGTGCACATGGTGTACCATCAATCTTTATTGACGACGCCGAACTAGAGATAGTAGACCATTTTACATATCTAGGATCGGTGGTAAATAGCAAATTATCCCTAGATCAGGAAATCAACATCCGGATTGGTAAGGCAGCAACAACAATGAACAGGTTAAGAAAAAGAGTCTGGGAGAACAGGAAGCTTACTGCCAAAACAAAAGTCCTTGTCTATCAAGCCTGTGTCCTTAGTACTCTTCTCTATGGCAGTGAAACCTGGACAACTTACTCACACCAAGAGAAAAATTTAAACAGCTTTCATATGCGGTGTCTGCGAAGAATTCTTGGTATTAAGTGGCAAGACAAAATCACAAATACTGAAGTATTGGAAAGATCAGGTTGTGTGACAGTTTATTCCATGCTCAGTCTTCGTAGACTTAGATGGATAGGACATCTTAGGCGGATGGATGATGGTAGAATACCAAAGGATATCTTTTTTGGTGAATTACAGATGGGTAAGAGATCTCAGGGTCGGCCTCTACTACGATACAAAGATGTGTGTAAGCGGGACATGATTGATACAGGCATTGATAATGCACATTGGGAGCAAGTCGCCGCTGAACGTGTTGCATGGAGGGCAAATATCAGAAATGGAATAAAGTCAAAGGAGAAAATTATTGCAGAAAAGTCACACACCAAGCGTTTGAGACGTAAGATGGTGCATGATGGTGGAAATGACCACGTGTTCACATGCACCCACTGCGAACGGACATTTACAGCGCAAATTGGCCTTATCAGTCACACTCGCTACCGCCATAGTTAAAAGTTATTATGCCTTTTTAAAGCACAAACTATCGTCTGTCAAGACGGCAAGGTGCCAATGTAATAGCACAAAGAAACAAGCAGCTTCCAAGATGCATAGTGAGAAAACCGACCAGACTATCAAGAAGACGAACCTGCCTTTGGAGAGTCTGCATGCAAGCTGTAATAAAGTATCTGAACCTACAGTCAATGAAACTACCAATAAGAAGAGCGACGACTACCCACAGACGAACACAAAAACTTGTGAGAGGAAGGAGGACCAAGACACCAGAATCAGAAACACTGATTCAAACACAGTCAGATGGGTGGTCAAGCGGCTAAAAATGGAGCTTACTGATCAACAAATACAGAAGCAGCTGCAGGAAGAAAATCTTCACGTCAACATTTTGAAGGCAGAGCGGATTCTGACCTACTCAGAATTAAATGAGATGCTCCACACCAGGGACTGGGCGAACCCGGGCCGGGTCAGGCAGACAGACAGACAGACAGACAGACAGACAGACAGACAGACAGACAGACAGACAGACAGACAGACAGACAGACAGACAGACAGACAGACAGACAGACAGACAGACAGACAGACAGACAGACAGACAGACAGACAGACAGACAGACAGACAGACAGACAGACAGACAGACAGACAGACAGACAGACAGACAGACAGACAGACAGACAGACAGACAGATAGATAGATAGATAGACAAAAAGACAGGGAGGGAGGGAGGGATAGACGGAGGGATGGGTCTATTAGACAGACAGACAGACAGACAGACAGAGATAGATAGATAGACAAACAGACAGACAGACAGACAGACAGGGAGGGAGGGAGGGATGGAGAGACGGAGGGAGAGACGAAGGGACGGGTAGGCAGACAGATAGACAGGGAGGGAGGGAGGGATAGACGAGGGAGAGACAGAGGGATGGGTCTATTTGACAGACAGACAGACAGACAGTCAGACAAGCAGACAGACAGACAGACAGATAGTCGGTAACGGGAACGAGAACTTATATGACTCATCTTTTGGTGCTTAATTGAAGAAGTTATCTACCGTAAATTTATTTGTACATGTAATAATTTTTATCTGGCCTTTTATAAGGGCCAAGAAAATATGAATTAAATGAGATTCTCCACACCTTTTCGCTGCACAATGAGATGCTCCACACCAGGGACTGGGCGAAACCGGGCAGGGTCAGGCAGACAGATAGACAAACAGATAGACAGACAGATAGACAGTCGGGAACGGGAACTTATATGACTACTTATATGAATTAAATGAGATGCTCCCCACCAAGGACTGGGCGAAGCCGGGCCGGGTCAGCTAGTATTCTTATATATAAACTAGCTGACCCTGCCCGGCTTCGCCCAGTCCCTGGTGGGAAGCATCTCATTTAATTCATATAAGTAGTCATATAAGTTCCCGTTCCCGTTACCGACTATCTGTCTGTCTGTCTGTCTGTCTGTCTGTCTGACCCGGCCCGACATCGCCCAGCTCCTGGTGTGAAGCATCTCATTTAATTTATATAAGTAGTCATATAAGTTCCTGTTCCCGACTGTCTATCTGTCTGTCTGTCTGTCTATCTGTCTGCCTGACCCTGTCCGGCTTCATTAAATTCATACAACAACAAAAAATGTAACTTAAAAGAACGTTCTACCACACACCATCCATTATTTTTAATGAAAACTCTTTCTAATCACCTGCATGACTACAGTAACTTCTTAAGCAAAAAAAGATGAGTTACAATGTTATGCATTGTGCATCATTTTTATGAAAACTTTGAAAATGCCTTACAGATTGTATCATTATTTATTATAACTCATATGCCGGTACATAACTATGGACAAAGAGTTTATAAATCTTTGAAAACGATGCCACAATATGACTATAAGTTATACAGAAAAGTTATGCCCCTTGAAATAACTTTTACAGAGTTAGGTCCCCTGAGATATATGAAATTATGATGAAAAATGAAAAATGAAATAATACTGAGTAAGCAGGCGATTTCACACTAACAAAATATCACAGTTGTCAGCGCTGGATTGAAAGGAAGGCGTGTAGAAAATTTCATCTCAATCGGATGGGCCGTTCGCGAACAAATAAAGGCCATACATACATACATACAGACATACAGACAGAGATACGCACATCCTAATTTATATATAAGACTAGCTGACCCGGCCCGGCTTCGCCCAGACCCTGGTGGGGAGCATCTCATTTAATTCATATAAGTAGTCATATAAGTTCTCGTTCACGTTACCGACTATCTGTCTGTCTGTCTGTCTGTCTGTCTGTCTGTCTGTCTGTCTGTCTGTCTGTCTGTCTGTCTGTCTGTCTGTCTGTCTGTCTGTCTGTCTGTCCCTCCCTCTCTGTCTGTCTGTCTGTCTGTCTGTCTGTCTGTCTGTCTGTCTGTCTAATCATTTATTGGTTGCAGTTAGAACAACCTTAGATAAACGAAGACCAACTTACAAAAAGCATTAGAAAGAGCACTTGAAAGATCTTTACATCTTCCCCCAACAATTAACTTGGGTAAATGGAGCGGCGGCAGCAGCAGCAGAAGAAGAAGAAAAAGAAGGAGGAGGAGGAGGGAGGATGAGAACGCAGGAGGAGGGAGAGGGAGGAGGATGAGGAGGAGAGAGGAGGTGGAAGTGAGGAGGTAGAGGGAGGAGGAGGAGGAATGGAGGAGGGAGGAGGAGGATGGAAGAAGGAGGAGGAAGAGGGAGGAGGAGGATGGAGGAGGGAGAGGGAGGAAGAGGGAG